>CM050326.1:41932429-42176456 GCA_027475135.1 Bactrocera correcta
TTTTTTTTTAAAACTTAATGTTGGCTCTTTGTTCGAAGCTCATTTTCTCACCGATAACACAAACATACTGACACTTGAGGAGCAATAACTACACTTCCAATCAATGAAATATTAAGACACTGTATAATCGATAAAGATAGCAGATTCTAATGCACCAGTCAACATATAGATGGCGCCACCAGAAGCCGCTAAATTCAAAAAGTCCTGTTTACTTTAGAATGCACACAAAAAGTGTTCAAGTCCTTACATACCGAATATTTAGACTCCAGTACCCCATAGTTAACTTTTTACTACAAACATGGGTCAATATGTGAGATACATTTGAAATTCAGGGATAATCTTTCTCTGACAATGGTTTGTCTGTTTTTCCTGATACCCCATATACCTAATATAAAGAATTTCAAAACTTCCGGGTGTCTTCATACTGTACATCAGCCAATAGGTGACTTAGCTCAATGAAAATGAACGAGCGTGCTTGGCCGATAATAGTGTATATTTGTGCCTTAAATAAATAGGTAAAATTAGGCGAAAACTTGATCTAGCCCCCATTTAACTAATATCAGGATTTTTGAACATCTACTAACTTTAACCCATCCGATCTGGTTTGCACTCGAAAAAATTGATAGCGATTTCATTCCTACAAGTTGTAAGCATATAAAATATTCGGCCTCACTCGAATTTAGTCCTTACTTTTTTTTTTTTTTAACTTAATATATTTAGAATTTTCTTTTATTTTCACTTAAATTAAAAAAAAAACATACTCTAACGTTCAATCAGAAATTGTTCTGTCAAAATTTCAACGTATTTTGTTAAGGAGTTACATGGGATTTGGGTTTCGAAAAATCGAACGTTTTTATTGTCTTGTTACAACTAACACGCTACAACACCTCTAGAATATTGTTCTAAATCAATTTGATCCGGGTAATAGTACCTCCGAAGTCTTGTCTTTGAACGTGTTTTTCTCAAAACTGTGTTTCTCCAACATTTCTCAAGCGATCGTTATGAAATTTTACACAGATCTTTGAGATACAAGGAGTAAAGACTTGGATTCGAATACAACTTCGAATACAACTATTTGAAAGAAAAATGCCGTGAAATTTTCATTTTTTTTTTTTGTAAAAATGTTTGCCAAAAATACAATTCTTACTCTTTTTTTCCCTCGTCCAAGTTCTAAGTTAAGATTTTAACTAAAACACGATTGTCCACTTTAAATAATCTTGTTAGAGTTATCCTGCCAACGCGGGCGCAGCTTTTTTCCGAGCAGTCACCGGAAATGGCGCCACAACGGCCGAGTTTAAAATATTTTTGACCCACAAGTTCAGGATTTCTTTATGAATAGTGTATGTTTGTAACAATAAAAAATTCTAATAAAATATTTAATTTTTTATATGAGAAAAAATTGTAGAAAAAAGGTTATTTTCTACCTGAGAAAACCCATGTAAACCCTTAAGAAAACGGCATTTGATATATTCTGTTCATGATAGAAAACTTATAAAATAATGTAAAATCCATTCATAGCTGTTTAAACAAATACAAAATCACCAGAATAATCAACATTTGCAACAGCAATAAGCTAGATGAAAGTGCTTTCATAGACATTGCTAATAATCACAAAAATAAATTTTCGATTATTTTAAAAATTTAATGGATTTTTTGAACTCGATTGAAGAACTTCACATAAATTCAACGGAATATGTGTATATGCACTCATTCTATGTTCTATGTTCATGTACGTATGTCTAATTGTATGAACAAAAATATGTAGATACAACACCACCCTCCGTCATCCATCATCCACCATCGCGACGCCTGAGGCCGAAATGAAGTGAATTTTACCACAAAACACTGACGTGTCCTTACAAAAGCGCAAATCAGCAAGCAAACAAAAAAAAAAATTGCATATACACACAAACACACATACACACACCGGCACTGGCGTCAACACTAGCATGCTTTTTGTTGTTATTGCATTCTTTCGCCTAGTATGCTTGCAGCAAAAAAAGGCAGCGCAACTTTTTGTTAAAATTAAATTGTCCTTGTTGCTTGCTGCTTGCGAAGTGGCAGGTCCACACCACTACACACACATACTCGTTCGCATAACGGCACTGCGCGAAAGTACATTTGCAAACACATATGTATGTATGTTCGTGTGAGTGTGCTTGTGTGCTTTGCGATTTTAGCGCAGTAAAAATTTGACACACGCGTTGCCTTGTTTTTGTTGTAAGGATGCCTGCTGTCATGTTAAATGCGGCGCGAATTTCCACTGCACACAACCGCACGAATGCCCGCGAATGTACACGAGTGTTGGCAGACGGATGTCGGTTAGTTTGCGCATAGTTAAACAGCTTCACACATAAATATATTAACGTAAGCATTTTTTACTATCATTTGTATTAGCATTGCTGTGCCTGTATGTGTGTGTGTGTGTGTGGATGCACAACAAATGCCGCTAATTTCATATCCGGAATTTTAAGTTGTTGAGCGTACAAATTGTAAAGTTCGGCGGCTGGCATTTAACCCGGTGACACTCATTGTTTACAGCCTTTTGTGGCTGGCTGTGGTTAATTCGTGGATTATGAATTTTAATCAATGCGTATTAGCGTTTTGCACACAATTAAAATATTATAATATTATAATATTGCATGACGTTGTTAGTGATAATTATATTTTGGAATATATATGTATGAACAGAGAAGGAAGGCTACTATTTTATAAATAAAAAAGGTTTTACTGTAATGCAAAGTGGTTTCCAATAAAAGTGATATGATCGATCGACTTTTTTTAGAATCGAATTCGATGAATTTTCAAGTACTTTTTCCTCTAAGTCAAGTCGTATTTCAAGAATATGACGTTTAATATTGACTCCTAAAGCTAGTTTATAGCCAAGGACAAAAGGACTTTAAATAAGCTTACAAGTAGTATTGTAATAGGATTTAACACCATTGGAGGCCATTTCATGGAGGATGCAGTCATGTGTAGAACTTCACGCAAGTTAGGAAAGTTCTCTGAGCGTCATTCACTTAAGAGTGACCAGAAACGATTCTTTTGTATGTGGCTCAAAAAGCTCACAGCTTGAAGTCTTAGACCAAGTATCCTCTGAGCAGACAAAAAATATCCTTTTGAAGGCAAAACATCGCTCCACAGGCTTGTGCGTTCGGTCTCTTAATTGAAACGATTCCGCTCCGCAGCTAGTCAATATCCTCGTAAGAGTAAAGGCTGCCGTTCAAGAAATGCGATGGATGAGACAAGTTCTGACGCGAGTAGGTCCTTGTGACATTTACTGCAGTGGCCATATAAAGGAGTAGAAATACGGTGTGGGATTCGTGGTGGGAGAAAAATTCCGTGGCCGCGTCTAGGCATTCACCCTGATTGTGGCACGTCTAGCTACAGCCCGTATCAAAGCGAAGTTGTTCAAAATATTGCTGATTTACGATGTGACCAAAAATATTTTCTATAGGAGCTGCCCTACTACGATGTCGTTACCTTTCAAAGGTGACTTTAACATCAGGGTAGACAAAGAATATATCTTTGTCACAATGGTCGGTTCATTCACCTTCCACGATAAAACATTCCCAAACGGGTTGGTACTGATCGACATCACCGGGGTTCGAAAAATGGCTACATGTAGTACAAGATGCCAACATACCAAGGCAAAAGAAGAGCTGGTACAATTAGACATGACAGGAGATGAAAAGTCAACTAAATAAAAAAAAAAGACTGACTGAAGTGAATGAGTAAAAAAAGCTTTGCAAGCTGGTCGACAGTGGTAGTGCTCGAAAATTCTACGAGATGTTGACAAGACCAACTTCTTAAAATTGTGGCCATAAAAAGTTGGTTAACATTAATCTAAACCGCTCCTTGGTGACAGTAACGGTGTCGCTAGCTTGGTTTCGAAAGAAGTATGGGCCGATGATTCCAACAGACCAAAAACCACATCAAACTTTCACGTTTATATACATGTAATGGTTGTGCATGAATTATTTGTGGATTTTCTTTGCCACAGAACCGACAGTTTGGTTTATTTAACGCAGCACTCAGACGAAAGTGAGCCTCATGGGAGAAGATGATTTTCTTAAAAATTGTCTTATAAAAATTGTAGTTTCTCCAAGGCAAAGTCAGCAAATGCATGACGTTTACGATGGTCCAGT
Organism: Bactrocera correcta; assembly: GCA_027475135.1. Classification (NCBI taxonomy): domain Eukaryota; kingdom Metazoa; phylum Arthropoda; class Insecta; order Diptera; family Tephritidae; genus Bactrocera; species Bactrocera correcta. Next base: position 41,936,578 of record CM050326.1, read on the forward strand.
GACTTCAGTTCTAAAGTGAGAACAATTTTATGCGGACGCAAGCCCAAGTTCTTTCTCAAAATCCGTCAGATTGTGGTTTGAGAAAGTCCCAATTCTTGAGAAAGTCTTAAAACCGACAAATTGCGGCCTTCAGCAACACTTGCCTGAACAGCAACAATATCCCCCCAAGATCCCGTCTTAGTCTGGGAAATAAGTTGCTAATTGATAAGGTAATCCTTAGAACTTTCACGTATGGCATACATATCTGGGGCGGTGCAGCGAATTTAAGTTTAAGAGTAATTTAAGCTTTTCAAAATAAAGTTCTGCGCAACTTAGTGGAGGCTTCTTTCTATGTGTCCTCCACCGGGATCTAAATATTGCAATACATTTTTATCTCCTAAACAAATTAACAACAACTTTCCAAAATTTATATTCCAATAAAAGATTTTACACTCTACAAGAAATTCTTGAATCATTTTTTAATAAAAATTATACGCATTTAAAATTACATCAAATAAAATGTATTCATTGAGTACACTGTGTCGTATAAGCAACACAGTGTATTTTAAATTGATTATATGTATGAATACTGTAGGTTTATTGGAATTAGATTATTAGTTTAGGGGATACAAATGTATTGCAAAAGATAAAAAGTTCCATACAAAATATTAAAAAAAAATCCAAAAATTCCATTCTGGGAAAATGGTTTAGGCACGGTTTAAATTGAAAATAAAGAGCTCACTTCTCCTCTCCTAAAAAATATCAACTTGGGATATAATAGGCATCTTTATATAACACATATACATAAGTGTGTGTTCTTAGAAACTTTTTGAAACCAAACAATAGAAAAAAAGTAAAAAATGCCAACAAAAGCAACATCCGTCTAATTCAAACCAATAAATAATGAGTTGTGGGCAAAGCTGTGCCCAAATGCTTGTCATCCCTTTTATCTATGCATAAAATGCCTTTTTGGGTAATTTTTCACATATTTGTGTTTTTGTGTATGTAGACATAATATTTTATATTGGATCATCGCCCGCATTGTTGGGTGTTTTTTATTGCGAATGCTTGTCAACGCGTATCAATTTTTAAACCTCATAAAAATGTAAACAATACAATAATGTGCACCCTCATATATGGTATGTGCAAACATATTTACAAACAAGTATGTATTTACATGTATGTATAGGCATCGAAGCTTGAATGTGTAAATGTAATGCGTGCACGTGTATCCTTTCTTAAACAAATCGAAGGGTCGAGTTTATTTCAAACAACATTAAACCATTTGACGTCAAATATTATATAAACATTGAGTTCTGATTAATTGGGAAAGCTTTTGGCGAGAGAATTTTTATGGAAACCTTTCTGCTAAAGAGCCTTAAGGAGTCCCGGAGCCCTCGTAAAGCAAGGAATACCTCAAAAATAAATTTCTGTCGGATTAAAAATGGTTAGTACCGCCGTAGATAGTTCCGTTTAGGTGGAATTTTTGAAATTTTTAAGGAACTCTTTCCTTTTCTTTCTTTTATTAAACATATTCAAGATAAATAATTGTTATTTAATATTTTATTATTTTTAATTACTTCACTATTACGTTTGACTCATTTATTTGACTTAGAAGCCATAAGATTATTAATAACTTCTTGTGGAACACTTAGCCAGGCTTGTTTTGTAGCTTCGGACAAATTTTTTTTTATCTCTATTCACTCGTTCTCTTGCTATTCTTCTTTTAATATGCCAAAAAGATTATCAATATAATTTCGATCCGGCGATTGAGCTGGCCATTAAGCGATTTGAGCTGGCAACTTTAGATATTTTAAAATATTCTGAGCTACGACCCAATTTGCCACTAGTTTCGATGTGTGCTTTGGCTCGTTGTCGTCTTGAAACAACTCTGAACTCCACTCAGCATGGGAAAGCATCACGTTCTCAAGGATATCCTTGTATATGAATCGATCCATAATGTCATTGATTCAATGTAGAGGTCCAACACACAACCCGAAAAACATCTCCATGTCCGTATACCTCCTACACAATGTTTAACCGCACCTTGGCAGTATCGGTAATCTAACCACTTATTTTTTGGTCGGCGAACTCTTCTCATTTCGCCTGAATATTTAAAATTAAATTTTGATTCATCAGAGAAAAGTATTGTGTTCCATCATTTCACTGACCAGTTGTTGTCTTCGCGAGCGAATTGTAATCGTCTTAGTTAATTTTTTTTCTTGAAATAAAAGGTGCTGCCCTATAACATGTCAGCCTACCCGCACACGCTCTCCTTTGTACAGTACGAGTGCTAACTTTCAAATTTAAAGCCTTAACAGCGCTCGCTGCCGACTTATCTGGAAACTTTTTAGTTCTTTAAGTATTTTTGAATCATTATATCGTGATGCAGCCTTGGCTCATTGACCGCGATGGTGAGTTTTCACAGATCTATTGCGCCTAAATTTTTTATAATAATTTTATCTTAATTTATTGACATAAAATTTGTTACAAATTTCTTTTTGCGATAATCCATTCTTGCAGTCTTTAATAATTAAATGTTTTAATTGAATTAAATACTTGTTTCCAGCCAAGGCCATTCTTTGTAATTAATTTCTTCGAAAGAAGTAGAATTTAATTTTATGTATTCGGTTAATCTAAAATTGTGCTGATTTCATATCTTGTTGTTTAAATTGCGTAACGTATTTCGCAAAATCGTCAGAAAATAACGGAATTTTCGATCCTTATCGTGAAAAACCGCGACTAGTTCAATATGTTTTGTCGCAGTGAATATTAGGTGTTTATCACTTCTTTCATATAAAATGCAAGCTATTCAAAAAAATATAAAGTTTCTCATTGTTTCACTAAATAAACAATATGCGTTTATATTTAAGTACTTTTTTATATCCAAAATTTTATTTTGGAGCATATGATATGTTTTTAGCATTCATAGCCATCACTTCAATAGGTCTTGTTCGACACTGTAACTGGAACAAAAACACTTTTATGACTGAGCTTAAAAGCTTTTTTTCGATTTTTTTTTTAAATATGTAAAAAAAAAATACTTTAAAAATCGAAAAACAAGTGTTTAAAGTCAAAATTTAGTCTCAAGTTTTCACATACATAATATTGATGTGACAGCAAAGAAATGAAAAAAGTTTTAAAGGAAACACGCTAACATACATATATACTTATTAAACAGTTGTTGCTTCTACTTTCACTCTCATTCACTCTGCTGCGAAACAATTTCTTCATTATTATTTTAGGACCCTCAACACTTCATTCAATTGAGATTGCACAAATTTCATTGAAATTCAGTGCCATTTCTATATAAGTCTCTAAAAAATAATACCAACTTTAATTGAAAAAAAATCGTCCAAAAAAATCAATATTTAACCATTAATAATCACATTCAAAGCCTTTCACTGCTTTCTTTTGTGCGATTTTTTAGTTCGAAAATAGAAAAAATTATTCTCAGACACTCAGGGTAAGCGAAACAAAAGCCAAACTGCTAAAAATTAAAAATTTTGTAAACTGAAATTTTAATTTTTTTTATAAATTATTTTTGAAAAATTTTTTCTGTGCGTAAAAAGTAATATAAACACAGGAAATAGAGAAAACGTTAATTAAAAATAATTTAATGAAGAAAATAAATATATTTGTATGTATATATTGCGTAGGCAAACCAGAAAAATATCGCCAACTACAAAAGGTAGTAAAAACACATAAATCAAAAAGAAATACGTAATAATATGCAAATATTAAATTCACATAAATACACATAAGAAGAGAAAACATTAAAGGACAGCTATTAAATTTAAAATTAAAGAAATGATTGCAGGTATGTGAGCCATAAATTTAATAGCCTCAACATAGTGTACAAATATGCACACATATACACATAAGCATATATATAATATACACCACATAAAAGAAGTATAAGCAAATTGCCATATACCTATTTATATACTTGTGTACATAAGCAAAATTCCGCCAGGTTCAGCAAAGAAACGCGCAACAGCCTACAGGACAAGGGAAAAAGTAACACAAATACACACACACACGGACAGCACTCAAACACACTTACACACAAACAGGTATGAAGTATAACAATATGTGACTGTGTGCGTCAAAATGCGCACGTGTGCGTTAAGTCCTGTAGGTGAGCACTCCAAACTGGTTGTGACACCGATACCCGAGCTGCCAGGTTTAATGCTCCACAAAAGCGAAATGAAGCTCGTGCGCTGCTGGGAGAGTAAAAAGGCGCAAAGCTGCTCAAAATGAACTGGAGCAGCTGTGAAAGTTGGAGCGAAATTGCAGGTGAAAAAAGAATACTGAAAAAAACGGGATGAAGTTTGGGACTTTTATGGCGATTTTCTATTAAAAGAAATGCGTTTATATGCAAAAACTATAAAAAAAATAAAAACATAAATTTTTAATTTAAAAGTTGCATTTAGCAATTTATTAACAAAAAAAAAATAAATAACTAAGTTGTCTTTAAGCAAAGTAACACTGGTCAGCATGGCGTATGCGCAACATTTTATTAAATTTGCTTGAAAATGCGTGGGAAGCGCGCTCAAGTCGTATTTTTACGCGTATTTCTGGTTTCGAACACACATTTTTGCACTTTTTAATTTCATTTAATTATTTTTGAAATTTTTCGCCAAATTCCAGGCTTCACTTTCCGCACAACATATTTACACTGCACCAACACACTGCTGCTTATAACGCACACATATGCATTTCGTATACATATATACATACGTGTATATGTAAGTGAACACATACACACACACACTCACTTTTCATTACTTTTGAACTGTTTAACGCCGCGTTGCGCTGCTGCGCCTTTTTCTTTTGCTTCATTTACAAGACAGATATTTCAACGGCAACAACACATTTACACGCCGTTTTTTCGTTTACAAACCAAACTGCTCGAATGCTCGTTGCGCACTGGAGCGGCTGGTACCGTTAGCTGGCGCTCGGCTGGACACCAGCGCTGACACCGCATGCGATGGCCCAACGTGCGACAGTGCCATGTTGTCGCTCGGCTAACAGACACTTCTTTCAGTTGCTCTCTCTCTCTCTCTCTTGTTCTCCCTTTCATACATAAACACTCACTTATTCGCTCTCAGTCTGTTAATGTTTTCCGTGTTGTTTACAGCGCGCGTCAGGGTTGTTTCTGCTCTGTTGCCGTTCGAATTGCTGCCTGTTGCTGCTCCGGTTCCGTTTCCGACTATTTTGTTCTTCGTATGGCAGCTGTGACAATGGCTAACGCTGTGTCTGTGCTTGTCACAATTGTTTGCGAAATTCGGCCAATAGGTCAGCAATGCTTTGTGAGTGCGCCAACACCAAGTGAATGAGCAGGGAATTGTTGTTATTGGTTTATGATATTTGAGACTGAGTTTGGCAATCAATTGTTCATGGTTAATGTGTTGTTTTATTGTTGTTTTTTTATGTAATTTAATTTATTTTTCTTATTTATTAATTAATTTATTAATTTTAATTTTTTTCTATGTTAAAATTTATTGCATCACCAAGAATTGGAGTAACTTGTATATTTTTCCAATGTTTCAATATTCCGAATATGCGTTGGAAAGCTAGTTCCCTTGTCCGTCCGTAGGGCAATGTTTTTTTCTCGCTTAAATTAGTCAAACTCTGGTAGGACTGTCCCTAATTACTATGCCAAACATGAACGTGATCTGACAACCAGTTTGTTAACAGCAGCTGCTTAAGTCGGTACATCTCAGTAAAGCGTTGCGATTTTTACAATGGATAAAAATATCGAGCAAAGAATTTGTCTCAAATTTTTGTATTTCTAACCAAATTTTGTGTGCGAAATCGTTGCGAGTGTTGGAAAGGCTGAAAGGCTTACACTGATTCAGTTTTATCAAAAACACAAGCGTATGAGTGGTACAAAGCCCTCAAACACTATCAGCATGTCGTTGAAGATATGCCTCGTTATGGACAACTTTTGACCACTTCAAACGAAGAAAATATTAAAAAAGGGTAGGATTTATTGCTTCAAAATGTCAGGAAAGTGTTAGAGAGATGGCAGAAGAGCTCTACATATCTCGCGATTCCGATTTTTGAACGATTTTGCTGAATACGAGGTGTGTTCAAAAAGTATGGCGAATTTTGTGTTTTTTCAAAAATCATTTATTTATTCATGAATATCTATTTTGTCCCCTTCAAAGTAATCCCCATTAGATATTATACACTTGTGCCAACGGTTTTTCCAATCTTCGAAGCACTTCAAAAAATCATATTTTTTTATCTTCTTCAGCTTCTCCTTCGATGCCGTCTTTATCTCGTCAAAAGAAGCGTAACGTCGTCCTTTCATGGGCCTGTTCAGTTTAGGGAACAAGAAAAAGTCACAGGGGGCCAGAAAACTGTCAGTTACGATTTGCGATACTTTTTGAACACACCTCGTAGTTTGGGTTTGAAACGCGTTCTTGCTCGACTCGTCGCGATAAAGCTGGTTTTTTTTCAAAAAGTGAACCATAAACCGGTCTCTTTAGACATACTTGTTCGAGGAGAGCGTTATAACTGCCGATGAAAAGTGGGTTAATGAGTTTAGCATGCAAAGAAGTCAACAATTTTTGTGAGGGGCCGGAATTGTAGAAGAACAGTTCATAGATTTTACTCGATGATATTGCAGTTATCGCATCGATCCATGATTGTGACCGAATATAGAGCAATGAACGTTATCGATCAACCACCGTATTCACCAGATTTTGCTCCTTGTGATTTTCTTTCTTGCTCCCCAAACTGAAATTGCTGCTCCGTAGAACCAGTTTTCAGTCGATCGAAGAGATACAACTAAATTCGATGAAAGAGCTGAAGGTCATCTAAAAAGCGCTTACGAAAATCATTTGTGTTTTATTTACAATATCTGGGTACTTTTTGTAAGCGGTAAAATTTTGAAAAACTCTACACGAATACAGTTATAGACCTCCAATCAGGGCGTTTTATCTTTTGTAATCTGTGTACGATTCAATAAATCTTTTTATTCTGGGATCCCCACTTTGCAGTAAATTAGTCGGTCTACTTTCAAGTCTTGTATAGATAAGGAGCCGGTCTTTTATTTTGTTTCAGATAGCACCAGTTCCAAGAATTACAATCGCCTAGGGAAACCCTCTTGAAAACAATGATTGAACAAGTTTGCTTCAAAATTTTGGTTGCAGAGTTTTTTTATAGACTCGAATGCATTTTTATTAAATCCTTAAAATCCCTTTTTTTACCCTAACAACATACAATGTTGTTAAAGTTATACTGTTTTGCGGACTATAGATCTATATATAGCAGCAAACCATAATTTTGTCTTTATTTTTGTTTTCCTGCAACCTATAATTCTAGAAGAGAAATCTGATAGAATCCTGGTACGTCTGTTCATTGCAACAAATGGTTTAACACGATCGCCCGCGCATTTGCGCATCTATTATTTTCACCATGCCAAATCTGTTCTCAAAGAAAATACATAAATAAATTGAAAATAAAGAATGCTCAAATCTTCCTTATCCACCCTTTGATAGGGATTAGTTTCATGTATTCTTCGGGTTGCCTTCAACAAAATAGTCTGTTCCCATTCTTCGAATTTTAGGGCCTTAAAATCCTATATATTCTAATATCCATTCACGACTACAAGAGATACCAATCTTGAAAACAATCCTATAATTATTTTATTCTGCTATATCAAGAGGTGTTGCCACCTTCAAATTGTACATTAAAAAGAATAAAATTGTTTTAAAAACGGTCACCACCTTTTTAAAATTTGTTATACTTTCACAGTGGAGCAGTTTAGTAGTTTTCATATTTTAAGTTAAATGGAATAAGAGTTGCCACCTGTTTGAAAAATTTAATGTAAATAAATTAAAAAAAAGAATCAAAACCAGAAATGCTTTTTGTAATTTTGTTTTCATTTAGTTATAATTTTTGGAAATAGTTGCCACCTGTTTGCAATTCTAATGCAAATAAATTAAAAAAAAATCGTACAATCCAAGCCAGATTTTTTTTTAATAATTTTGTTTTAATTTATTTAGTTATTATTTTTGGAAATTGTGGCCACCTGTCTGAAATTTAAATACAAATATATTTAAAGAAAATCTTGGAATCAAACCCATATTTATTTTAAATTTTTTGTTTTAGTTAGTTATAATTTTTGGGAATCGTTGCCACCTGTTCAAAATTTTTAACTTAAATAAACTAAAAAAATCTTACAATCAATACTAGATTCGATTTGAGAATTTTGTTTTTATTTATTTATTATTAAAATGTTAAATTCAAGTAAATTTTGTTTATACAAAGGACTTGTATGGCGTGGCAACCACCTAAACTAAACTAACTAAAATTTTAATTTTATTAATTATTTATTTTGAGAACTGCTTTAGCTAGACTTAATTTCTTTTATTACTTAACAGTATTTCCATCTTATTTTTCAGTTAAATTGCAGCTGCAAATGAAAATGTCAAAAGCTTCATCGACTCACAGGAATTACAAAAGCAATTGGTGAGTACCTCAAAAATATATTGTTACATACATACATATGCATATGCATGTATGTATGTCTGAGCTGACGTCATTTTTGTGTTTTTCTGATAAATCAGAATATTAGTCCATTATTATAACAGTTAGAATCATTTTCTTTGCACATAATAAATTATTAAATATTTTTCAATATTTTCACATACAAGTTCTGCACACTTGCATGCTCCATAACCATTTTCCGTATTTGTCTCTTTCAAATGGAAAATTGATTTCATTCTACGAACGTACACATTTCTCTTTAACACCTTCACCTAAAGTGGTTTTAGTACACCATTTTGTTTTTAATTGACTTCGTACAGATGTGCTTTCAAGAACACCACATTGCGGTGTCAACATCCACCCTACAATATCCTAATCCAAATACATACATATATGCAGTTGGGTTTTATAGTCAACATCAGTGTTTACCCTATGCACAAATGTTTACCCTCTGCTTCCCACATGCAGTCAAGCTAGTCTTGCAGCGAGTTTTCCAATTTTCTCAACATTATTTGCCTCGAATCCGCAAACGACGCGCCGGCAGCAGTGTCAAAACTTTACTCTTTAACTGAAATTCTCTATTTAAATAGATTTGTCGAAGCATTGCTTACTTAGAACCATGTGTGTATGTATATTTATGTCTAGTATTATAGCTATGTATGCACATTAGGGTGATTTGATAAGTGAGGTTATGTCGAATTCGGATACCAACAACTATTTCCGAATTCAAGAAATTATGACAAGGTGGCAACACTACCTAAAAAAATTAATTGGAATTTTATATTTTAAACATTTGGTAATCACTTTCTTGAGAAAATTTCGATAAGGTGGTAACCCTACTTTAAAACAAAAATAAATGTTAGGAACCTATTTACAAGCATTTTGTCATTTTGAACCTATTCGTAAATATTTATATTTTTTATAATACATATGTATGTATGTATACTATATGTAACTGACTTCTATATTTAAATACTACTTGTTAATGTCTTTCATATTTCGAATAATATTTAATTTTCAAGTACCAGCTTACTAAATAACTTTCATACAAAAACTTGAAAATGTGGCAACACTACTTTAAATTTTTTTTAATATTTTCCGCTATTTATCGCAATTTTATGTATTTAACCTATTCGTACATAACTATTTTCCGGGAAATTTTCGATAAGCTGGCAACTCTACTCTAACGTTAGTAAGCTATTTAAAGAATTTTATCATTTTAAATACTGCTTTAAAAGTCTTTCACATTTCGAATAATTTTTAGAATTCAAGTGCTTACTAAATTAATTTCAAACAAAAACCTGAAAATGTGGCAACACTACTTTAAAATAATTTTTATGTTTTTTAACTTTTTGCTGGATTTTTATATATTTAACCTATACGTTACTACTTTCTGGGAAATTTTCGATAAGGTGGCAACTCTACTCTAATGTTAGTAAGCTATGTATTTACAAGAATTTTATCATTTTAAATTCTGCTTCGAAATATCTTCAACAATTTGAATAATTTTTATTTTAAAAGTACCAGTTTAACTTCTTTACTTTCATAAAAAATCTGAAAAGGTGGCAACTCTAATTTTAAAAATTATTCAATTTTTCGAGCTATTTATTGGAATTAATCTATTCGTAACTACTTACTGGAGAAAATTCCGATAAGGTGGCAACACTACACTAAAATAAAAACATATGTTTGTAAGCTATTTACAAGCATTTTGTTATTTTTTATATTTTCTTAAATATTTACATACACATGTAATTAACTCAAGCAAAAAATTAATTTTTTTTGAGAAAGATGGCAACCTTACACTTTGTTTTTGCAGTATCTACCAAAATGCATACATAAAACCTTGGTTTGTGGACAATTTTTTAATATATAATTAATTTACACGCTATACATCATATTTTTAATATACGGCAACACCGTTTTGTTTGTAATACTCACTAATAAAAATATTTGTATCAATAAGCCTAAGTAAAAATTTTTCCTAATCATTAATAATGTCGAAACAAAAAAATTCTAGAATAGCTTAGTAAGGTCCACCCTAATGTGCATATGAAGTCCACATACTTATTAATATAGAGCGACCAAAATACATTGGCAAACACTTGTCTATACATACAAGTGTGTGTAGTCAGCTGCTTCATGCATACCAAACCGCATGCACACACTCACACACCTTCCCACATGCCAGTGTAAATGTGTTCTTCATATGCGCCATAACAGCTGTTGCTTAGTGCCATTACTTTATTCGCCATATGTTTGCCACTTAATTTATATATGTATATTTTTTTAATGTTCTCTTCACATGTTAATATTTGTGTGTGTGTGTGTGTGTGTCTGGGTCATATTGCTGCTGCATTTAAAATGCGAATTTTCTCTGCACAAGTGTCTTCTCGTGGAAATAAAATGAAACGCTAATTCAAGCTTTGAATTTCAAATTAATTTTAATAACGACAATTAATTTGCATATTTGGTGGCAACCACTCACCGGCATACTGGCACGCCAAATAACGGTTAGAGAGTCCGATTGGCCAACTATCGGGCGGTGAAGTACTTGATTTTCAGTTTCACCAGGAATTTGAGTGGATTTGGGTAAATTGGAAATGCTCAGTTCGGATATTCGTTCTAGCTGCGAGCGGATTAGTGCGTCTACACACACATGCATAAGGATACTTGGACCCAGAATTATTTTATTTTTAGTCAAATATTTAACTCTTATAATATAATAACTGAGACCTTACTTGGTCGTGTAAGTTCTCACTTCTGAGGTCTAGGCCTTTATAAAACATTATAAATAAAAAGAAAGCTATTTTGCTTGTCATAGGTGTGCTGCCATAAAACGTGTGTGCTGATTATTTTGATAGCATGAACGCATTTCAACATCGTTATCTAATTTTTTTATCACGCAGCCGCTTGTTTGATGATCTGCCAAAATTAGCATACTTTGACACGTGAATTTCACATGTCTCCGTTTTATTTGATTTTTTTTGCTTTTTATCTTTTTGTTACCAGATATCTGAGTTATGCTACAGTGAATTATAATACAGATACAGAGTGTGTTACCGCCTTAGTCTATATTAAATAACGATAAATATGAGATATTTCTATGAGCAAAAAATAGTAAGACTTTCTTTCATAAAGTAATTCCACTTTTCCTACAGTATTATATAAAGGGTGATGCATTTCGAGGTTTTCTACTTTTCTATCATTCGAAAGAACATCGAGATCACGAGCTTCAATTTTAGGCATCAAATAGTCGGTTATCATGGCGCAATAATAGTCGATATTGATGGTTACTTTCTAACCGGCATAATTTTTGAAGAAATATGGACTAATGATTCCACCAGCCCACAAACCACCCCAACTCGTTGTTTTTTCTTGAAGAAATGGCAGCTCTTGAAACTCTTGAAGTTTCTCTTTGTCACAAATGTTGCAATTTTGCTTGTTTACATACCCATTGAACTAAAATTGGATCTCATCGCTGGACAATATTTGGTTCGAAACGTCGGATCTTCTTAGAACTTTTCAAGAGCCCATAGAGGGAAGAGATGGGAAAGTCGATCGGTTTCAGTTTTGCACAAACTGTATTTTGTACGCTTTGAATTTAAGATATCCACATAAAATGCGCCAAGTCCTCAGTCCGAGTTGCTGCAAACGGCGCCGAATCAACTTTCCAGAATAAAAACTGAACGATCAATATCTGGCTATATTCACGAAATTTCGAAGGCATTACTGGTCAAGGTCATACCTCAATCTTTATTGTTCAGGTCCACTGGGGGCATATAACATAGCTAGCTTTCAAACTGACTTTTCGAAATCAATATAGATCCTCTAAAAAGTACTATATCCTTATTAGTAGACTATATTCAACGTGAAATTTATTAAAGACAACGTCTCTAGAAATAACTACAAAACGTTTTTAACTCGCCCAAAAATGCGCTTAGGTAGAGTTATATGTGACGAACTGGTTGGACATTCAATAACACCTTTATTTGACATCTGAAGTCTAGAGGAAATAAAGGTCTTTGCGAGAACGAAACGATAGTCACATATGGACAAGGTCAAAAATCGTACAATGCGGGGTCACACCAATAACTTTACGCAATCAGCAATTGCGAGAAATGACAGTCGGCGCTGGGTTCGTGCTTTTTTTACTGATAAAATAAAAATAAAAAAAAAAACAGTCTTTTCTGCCAAGCCCTTTAAACATATTCTCAAAGTCGTTGGCCTTCTTACATAAATTTTATGCTTATCAACAAACTGTCGCTTGACGTCTAAGTCTATCAGAAAGCTTAGCGGCAAACATTTACAAGGTCACACTTGTAGACGTGTACAGTAAGACCTCGACATTATTCTATTGGTTATATAAATTTCGTAGTCATTAAATTCATTTTCGATGGCGCACTCCCTTTTATACAAGCTTAAAATATTTTTGGCTCTACTTGCAACTAAAATAACCAAAATATTTGGAGGAACATAAGCGGAAAAGAAATAATATTTTGAGAGCAGTAGAAAAGTATTTAAACGGTTTCAAAACTGGGATTCAGAAAATATAAAAAAAAATACTCGCATGTATTACATATTAAAAATTCCTTTTTTAAAATTTTTTCAATACTTTGTTTTTATATAATTTTGTATCTACATAACGAGATTTCACAGTATCGGCAAGTGCCTCAGAAAGCAGTGTTGTAGACCAATATGGTATAGCGCCGGGCGCTAAAGTATTTTCACCAATTATTTGCACCTTATCTATTGTTTAAAAAGACGTACAGTGTTGCCAGATAACTTTTCTTAGCATAAATTTTTAATAAAAGTTGGTAGCAATGCATTTCTTGTCTACCTTCATTTGCAAGTAGATAGTTTGTTATTAGAAAACGATTAGGTAGGTAGCCTTTTATATTTTAGGATTTGGCAACCCTAGTATTGCAAACTGACAACTGACAATTGACAACTTGGTCAAAAAGTTTGACATATTTGTTGCTATGCATGCTCCGAACGTTTTGCCATTCGACTTGTGTTGTTTACAGTAACTTGAAATATTCATCTGAGCCAAGGAATTATATCGGGAATATTTTTTTAGATAATGAAACGTGGAAAGTAAAGAGCATACCGCTGTATGGGTATTTCAAGTTGAGCCGAATCCAAGCAAATGATTGCCTGTTTTTTCGGAACAACCGGACATATCTTAAACGTACTGCTGGAACAACGCAGAAAAGTAAATTCTGAGTGGTACACAATCATTCGTTTGCCAATTGTCCTTGCAAAAATTAGGAAAACCAACCGCCGTAGATGGATCATTTTTTACCACGATATTGAGAGCCTTCAAACGTCGAATGAAAGAATTGTATTTTTGAGAACAAAAGCATTCAATTTGATAAGTCATCCACCATTTAGTCTTGTCGTGGGACCGAATGACTTCTTTTTATTGCCGTACGCAAAATATAAGCTAATGGGTCAACGTTGTTCTCCAGCTGAAGAGGCGGTTGATACGTTCAGAACGCATGCTTTGGAGATACCGCGATCAGAATCGAAAATTGGTTCAAACACATGCAAAACCCAATTTTAACCAACCTAATTTCAGTCTTAGAAGTGCAATGAGTTCGTTAAAAATTAGATTAAATACCTTTAGGGCACTACCTGTGCCAAGTTTTTTTTTTTAATTGATCGGGAAGTTCCTGGGCAATTAGATATCTTCTAAAGGGGAGCAGTGCCACGTCCAGTGCTTGAGACAATTTTGGTGGATTGGAAGATATGTACATTTAACTATTTAGAGGGCGAAACCACGCCCATATGTATGTATGAAATTTCAATTTTTACTCAAATCATCGCTTCCACGGACAAACGGACGAATGGACAGAGATAAGACTTTTTAATTTAAATTTGGCGCGAAAACCCATTTGTCAGCCATCAGGATCCATTAGAGATCTTACTGGCATCCTTGGAATATCCAAAGAGTCATTGGATTTAGGTGATACGATCGTATATACAACTATTGATGAACATACAACATACTGTATGGTATATCTTATACTCCACAGAGTATACTGGCACTCTCCAAAAAATATAACATTCAGCTGGCAACTCCATGCCAAAACCATATGTGTATATGCCCACGATACTAGCTGAAACACCTACGTCTTTAAATGATCCCTAAAACCATTAGCTTACATTATAACTTTACGCCCGAAAGGTTGTGGTTGACACCCGTATTAGACACGCTAGTACTCTGTATATAAGTAGCATTATATAATGTGCGCGAACTGTGTGTTTGTTATTTATAAAGTAAAAGATATTTTTAATTGCTAGACTTTTGCGTTTTTTTTTTGTTGGTAACAAAACGAAAAATGATTTTTAAACGTAGGAAAGTAAATAGTAGCTTATCTAAAGAGGCTTACAGTGGGCCGGAGAATTTGATAGGCCTCACCCACTGTCCCAATTAGTAAGAAAAGACTTTTACTCAAAAATCAACCTTAAGCATCAAGGTTGAGGAAAACGGTGTTGATATCTCACTAAGTGATAGAGTTGTCACTTGGGACTCTAGATGCGAGCAAAGAGAAATGAAATGTAAACGGATATTATAAAAAGAGGGTGTGAAATTCATATGACGTCAGTCATATTCAGTGTATCTTGAAAATGGTGTGAATGAAAAAATTGTGTGCGAAAGGTTTTGAGTTTTTCAAGTTATGTACGAGCCTGAAATAGCGCGTGTCTATGATAAAAGAGCAGAATTCCAAGAGCTATGTCTAAATTGGTTCCAGTTGTTGAATATCTCACTCGATGCTTTAATATAGTTTTAGCGGAAATCATGAGTTGGACTTTTTTTCTGATGAAATCGTGCAAAAACGCAGCTGGTATATAATGTTACTACCACTGCCACACCCAGCACACTTTTATACCCCTTTAGTCTCTCGTTTATTATAATATAGTAAAAGTGTTTTTTTTTTTTTTTTTGTAATTTCTCCGTATTTTTTTACTCTTTTTATATTATGAGTTAAATCTAATTACCATAGAATCTGAAAATACATATGTACATACTTATGTAGTTAGATCTTCATCTACAGATCTCGTGGTGCAATGAAAAGCAGCCAAAACGTGTGGATTAACGGCCTGATCTTTGTCATAAACGTGTTATCCAAATTAAATTATAGCATTAACCCATTCAGTTGATGATTCCAACAGAAAATATTGTGTAATTCGTTTCAAAATTATAGTAAGAATAAATCCATAAATCCATGAGCCTAACTCGAAAAAGCGTAATTACGCTGCATACATGAAGACCACCTATTTCGAAGGTGGTAATAAATTTTAAATAAAAATAGCTGTTTTTCAGTCTGGGTTAAACTTGATCAGAAGATAGAAAGTTAACTTTGAAAAATATTAGTCATTAATGGGTTAACCTAGACTTTATTATCTACGTGATGAGTCTCATATCTAGCAATTGGAATAAAGCTTGCCAAATCTGATCTCCTTATGCCAAAAATAATACAAATTAGCTAATTCATGACGAATAAAGGTACGGTTAATCTTAACAAGTAAAGTGCTTTCAGAAAGTGTAAAGTGTTTTGTGAGAAATGGATTTGTGCTAAAGTGGAAGCGGAAAAAATAAAAAAAAAAAAATAGAAAATGATTTTTGAAAAAAACAAACATCACACAAGAAATGACAAAATAGAGAAAAATTGCCGTAAAGAGCACTTTTTTGTTTCATGGCATAGAAAGTTGCTCATACTGCAAGCATTTCAATACGCACAGTCTATTAACACCTTAAGGACGAATGCACCAGAAGCAAGTACATAAAACATTAGCAAATACTACATTATTCAGAAATGACTAAATACTTTCTAATTAAAGAAACGTTTATCACGTTCTTCACGTTCATCACGTGCTGAATGTTTCAGCAGATTTTTCTTACTATAAATTCAAGTGACGAAATTCTGACGAATCAGTGCTAGTCACCCAGCTAAGCAAGCTACCGTAAGCTTAAAATACAATACACTCTAGATCGACGAAATTCAGCCAACGAATAAGGACAACGCTTGATAAAAAAATGAAGTTCGCAACAAGTTTCATTATCCTTCTGACACTGATGGTCACAGCAAAGGCCGATGGTAAGTCAACTAGAGTTGCATGAATCTCCAATTAGTTTTTGATTAACACATGCCACACACAATAGTGGATCCACACGACTTCTTCCATAGGTCAACACAATCACGTGCAAATATGTTGGCTAGCGGTATGGTTACTGACAATTCCGCCGTCCCCGTGGAGGAGCTCGACCCGAACTTTTGGCGCAAATCGGCGAATGATGAAATTAAGAAACGTCTGGCCGACAAACCAAATACCAACATAGCAAAGAATGTCATCTTTTTCCTTGGTGATGGCATGTCGCTTACCACGGTTACCTCGGCGCGTATACTCAAGGGACAGCGCGAAGGTAAACCGGGTGAGGAGTCACAGCTGAGCTTTGAGAAATTTCCCTACACCGGCTTGAGCAGAGTGAGTTTTCACAAAAGACATAAATGAAAATTTATTTTATTCACAAATATATGCCTTTAGACCTATTGTGCCAATGCTCAAGTACCTGATTCGGCGTGTACATCGACCGCTTACCTCACAGGCGTTAAAACTAATATTCTATCATTGGGTATTGGACCAAGTGTGAACTATAACGACTGCGAGGGATCTATGGATCCGGCTAATGATCTTACATCTCTATACGATTGGGCACAGGCAGCTGGTAAGTCTACCGGTTTCGTCACTACAACCACGTTGACACATGCCAGTCCCAGTGGCGGCTATGCACACGTCGCCAATCGTATGTGGGAGTGCGATACAGATGTACGCACCTACCTCGGCGACGATTACACATCGGATTGCATCGATATGGCCACACAGTTGGTTACCGAAGAACCGGGACGTAAATTGGATTTCATAATGGGTGGTGGTATTGGTAAATTTTTACCAAAAACCATGATCGATCCATTCGGTAATCCCGGTGAACGTTCGGATGGTAAGAATCTGCTCTCCGAATGGCAACGCCGTCATGAAGGTGGCGTCTTCGTCAGCAGTCGCAAACAGATGAACGCAATCAATATTGAACAAACCACCAGCGTCTTGGGTATCTTCCAATCAAAATTGATGAATTACCATCTTCATGCTACCGAAAGTGAGCCCACCTTAGCCGAAATGACCGAAACGGCAATCAAGTTTTTACGTAAGAACGATAATGGTTACTTCGTATTCATTGAGGGGGGCCTCATCGATTATGGCAATCACGCAAATAAGCCCGGTCTCAGTCTTGATGAGACTTTAGAATTTGCAAAGGCTATCGAGTTGGCGCGTAATATGACAGATCCCGAAGATACGCTCATCGTCGTCACATCTGATCACGCCCATCCACTTAGCATCTCCGGTTATCCCGAACGTGGCAATGATATTTTGAATATCAACAAGATCGGTTATGACAAGAGCGGCGTACATTATGCCACGCTCAACTATGCAGCTGGTCCTCAGCAATACCTGGATGAATATGGCAATCGCATCGAATTGGATGGTCAATTCGGAGATCCAGGTTAGCAATACATTGAAGCTTTTGTGAAATCAACTGATTGTGATTTTTATTTTGGCAGATTTCATCTTCCCCAGTTATATTAGCGCTAACGATGGTGTGCATGGTGGTGATGATGTGGGCGTATTCGCTTCCGGCCCCTGGGAGCATCTCTTCCGTGGTGTACTCCAACAGAATACTCTACCTCACATTATGGCTTATGCCGCCTGCATTGGTGATGGCGCTAAAGCCTGCGATTAAGCGCCAAGCAACCGAGTCGTTTTCA
Source organism: Bactrocera correcta (assembly GCA_027475135.1). Lineage (NCBI taxonomy): Eukaryota > Metazoa > Arthropoda > Insecta > Diptera > Tephritidae > Bactrocera > Bactrocera correcta. Next base: position 41,954,892 of record CM050326.1, read on the forward strand.
GTATGCCCGTCCTCTGCATACACACATCCAAACATATTGAAATACACAAATACAAAGCATTATAAAAACAACAAACGTCCGTTTATGATAGCCGTCCGACTAAAAACTCGACTAATCAGTAGCCAACTTGGTGCTAAGCATGCTAATTCTGTCAGCTGTAGATAAGACTCGGTTACTTGTTTGTATATTTAAATAAAGAGATTAAAAAACAACATTTCTTTGGCTTTAGTAGAAGCTTGTCAACTCAATACTAATATAAAAATAAAAAGTTATTACCCAACAGCTCTTACCTTGGGTTGCTGTGCAGTTCTTGGTTCTAAAAAAATGTAGGCACATCTTTAGATTTTAGCACTTGCTCACTAAATCGAATCGCCAGATCTTCTGGAATGCCTGATATAGAATTACAGTCCAAGTTGACTTACAGTGTTTATCCAGAAAATAATAGGACTGAGTCGATTTAAAAAAAAACATTGAACCAATCGTTACAATTCTTTAAAAACTTTCAAAATTGGCTCCTTCTGTCGATGCAGCGCTGCCAACGCAATTTCTAAACATTGAAGGCGTCACGAAAGACATTTCCCGGTATAGAGGTGCATGCTGCTTGGATCCCCTTTAATCGGCCTTTTCAGGCGAGGAAACAAGAATGTCCGGAAGCCACATCTGAGCTGCAGGGCGACAGCGGAAACGTTGGTATGCCGGCCTTGGTTAGGTAGCTGTTCACAAGAATGGCGGTGTGAACCGGCGCGTTGTTATGGTGCAACTTCCCATCAGCTGCGATATTTTGTCGGGCACGATTGACCCTTCCTTTGAAGACTTCCACGTAAAACTTGGCGTTGACGGTTTGTCCAGAAGGAACAAATTCACGGTGGTGATGTCAAAAAAGACACTTTGGATTTGCTCATTCATCAGCGACCGCTTCCCGTCCCTTCAAAAAGACCTGGCGCCACCGAAACACACCACTTCTTGCTAAAGCAACATCTGGGTAAATCTACTTGATCATATCAAACGTTTCTGTCGCAGATTTTCCGAGTTTCACACAGAATTTAATCGCGTACCTCTGCTCTAATGAAACAGAAAACACGTCGCCTGAAAATGTTTGTCCAGACTCCTTGTGATCGGAAACAATTGATGAGCCGCTCATTCGTTAGCAAGGAACGCCCTCTACCGGATCCAGACAGTAAGCACATGCTCTGGAGTACAGTCGCTACGGAAGAAAATCAGTCCTATTACTTTCCGGATGAACCCTGTACTGGCATTAGATGATGTAATAGCTTCGAGCCTTCGAGAAAACCCTTCGGTGAACAGATAGTTTCACGTTTAAGGCCGGTCGATTGGCCGCCAAATGCGAAAGCGTTAAACTTTTTCCTGTGGGGATATACAAGGTCTGTCGCAAAAGAAACAGAACAGAAAAATATAACTGTTTCTGGTGGCGCCATCTATTGGTCGGTATATAAAATAAGAAGTTTGATCTCTTGTTGACATTTCGTAAAAATTTTAAGACAATTGGATTACTACAATCGATGTTATCGATCAAAAAGTGACAGCAGCTTTTGGTCATGGGTTCGTAAAATGCATTTTGAACAAAGAGCAAATATTAAATTTTGTTTTAAACTTGGGAAAACGTTTACTGAAACATTTCAAATGATGAAAAAAGTTTATGGTGATCAGTGCCTATCCCGTAGTAATGTGCATGAGTGGTTTAAGCGATTCCAAAAGGTCGTGAGGACCTCTGTGACGATCAGAAGTCAACGAAAAAAAGTCGTCTTCAGAAGTCAAAAATAAAGACAATGCTGATTTTTTTTACGATTCCGAGGATATTGTACACCGAGAGTTCGTCCCACCTGACCAAACGATTAATGCTGTGTTTTACCTTGGTGTTATGAAACGTCTTTTTTCACGCATTCGTCGTGCTCGACCACAATACCGTGAGGCAGGGTCCTGGCGCCTGTTGCACGATAATGCGCTGTGTCTTCGGTCGACACTTGTCACAAATTTTTTGACAAAAAACTACCCTATTAACCATTAATCACTCACCCTACTCACCTGATCTACCATTCTGTGATTTTTACCTGTTTGGAAAACTTCATCTGCCCATGAAACCACAAAGGTTTCAGGACATTTCAGCTATGCAAAAGGCGACGACCTCAGTTGACCTTAAACACTCATTTGAAATGTTAATTGAACGGGCTAAACGCTGTATCGAAGCATAAGTAAACTTCTTTGAATAAAAAAATATAACTTTTGAAAAATATTAATTTGTTTTTTGTTTTTTTAACAGTCCTGTTTCTTTTGCGACAGACCTTGTGTAAAGTTTAAAGTTTATGTGGACAATTTCGCTTCGACTCAGGAGCATCCTTTAGCTACGGTGCTACCGAAGTTAAAGTTTTTTCTTCTTTAATAGATTAATATTAATTGCTAAAGCTTCGTCCTTAAGCATATTCAAAATCCAATTTACTTTTATATTACATATTTAATTAAGGCACACATGGGTTAAGAGTATACTGTATACACATATCAGACCACTGGTTATGGCCAGTTTAATTTTTGTGATCTACAAAAAGCTTTTATAAAAGCTTTTCCTTTTACTGACCGTTAAATTCAGCATTTTCAAAATATGATCGGAGGCTTTACACAATGTAAAGCAGCTATGAATTTGCACTCAACTTTATTTGCATTGAGTGTGAGTAAGAAAGCTTCCTGTGTTAATAAGAATTCCCGTGATGGTTAATACAAGATTATCGCAAAAGCTCTAAACCTCAATAAACAAGGTGACAAATCTATATTTTCTATAGATTTAGTTTAATTTTATACCCCTGCAACCAGTTGCTACAAGCTCATAGGTATCGAATATTTAGACCCCGGTAACTATAGTTGCCTTTTGATCGAAAATATCGGTCCATGTGTGATATATATATACCCGAAATTAAGGGATAATTCTTCTATATAGTGGTATGTCTAAGACCCCACATTCTTAGTATAAGGATTTTCAAACTTCGGGGTGACTTTGTACCGCATATATCGGCAATATGTGAGTCTACTCGCAATGAAAATAAGACACATGTTTTATTCATAAGAGTGTGACTCTTTGCCTAAAATAGATAAATTTGAGCGAAAACTTGATCTGATCCCCTATATAACTAATATCAGAATTTTCGAACATCCGGCTGACTTTACTGTTTTTGATTGGTTTCATATCCTTAAAGTATTTACCTGGCTTTGATTCTTGCATGTTTTAAGAGTATATAATGTTCGCTTGCACCGGAACTTAGTCCTCGTCAAAACTTGCTCTGACTTTTTTCTTACTGCATGACAAACCCAATCATTTATAACCAAGATATACTCTTGATGTTCACTCTGCATAGTTAAACTAGAGGATCAAATGGAACCATAACTATGTTTACTCTTCCAATAACAACGCTTTAAGATGCAAGCTAAATCTTGTAATGAGGTTGACTTCATATATATCATATACAAGTAGAGCATTCTAAGTACACAGATAAAATGTATTGATGTCTTATTTAAATTAAATTATAATTTTTAGGTTTGGGACCCGCCACGTAAAAATCCCTTACCCCTAATGAAAAGGACCAAACAACCATGGATGGGAAATACAATTCTGATGACGACCACTGCAAACGTACTAAGGATTACGATTTAAAGACATGCATCTCGAATGTCCGGTCCCTTAATTGGGAAGGTGCGATGTGAAAATCGTGCTTGGGGGATTTTAAACCCGCTCAGGATAAATTCAACCTCCTCGATGAAACATCCCCAAATGCTCTCTGAGAGCACTCATCAGCAAGTCGGTATAAACGAACTTTGGTAGAGCGGTGGAGAAAAGAGACTGCTTAAATCGCAACGTTAACACAACACTAGCAGAATAGGATAGATACCAAGAGTTAAAGAGGAAAACGAGACGCCACCTCTTCTTCGATTTCAAATCCGCGTTTGACAGCTCAAAACAGAGCCGCTTTGTCTGAATTTGTTACCCCCACAAAACTGTTACGGCTGTATAAACTGGCGTTGAGCTATACTAAAACTTCCGGCAAGATCGGGAAGGACCTCTTCGCGCCGTTGGATGCCAACCGAGGTTTCAGTCAAGGCGATTCCCTATCGCATGACTTCTTCAATGTACTCCTTGAGAAAATAATTCAAGCTGCAGATCTAAATAGAACAGATGAAGCTACTACCATACGCCGCAGCGTACCGATGATATTGATATCCTGACGAAATATCTCCCGTCATCGAACAAATAGTCGTCGACTTTACTTGACTCCCTCATCACTGTCGACAGTCATTACTGCAAAGTCGTAGATAATTTCGTCTATCTTGGAACCAGCATCAAAACCAACAACAACGTCAGCCTTGAAATCCAATGCAGAATAACTTTTGCCAACAGGTGCTTCGGACTGAGTCGGAAATTGAGAAGTAAATTCCTCTTCAGATGAACAAAGATCAAACTGTACAAGTTCCTCATCACTCCTGTCCTGCTTTATGGTGTGGGGGCATAGAGAATGACATCATCTGATAAGTCGGCTTTAGGAGTGTTCGAAGGAAAGCTTTTGCGGAAGATGTATGTTCCTTTCGGTGTCGATTGAACGATGCTGATCGCTGATTACTGATTATAACATATATTTATGTTTATTTAGTATATATAATAGAGTCTCCGATGTTTCCTTCTATTAAGAGTTCAAACTTCGTGGCAAACTATATAAATAGGTATATTCAGGGTATAAAGATATTTGGACAACTCATCGTAGGGATTAACGATCAAATGAAAGCAGTGATAAATTCTGTAGGTGTATAAGTGTGTACCCATACTTATATATATTTTGGCACTTTAAGTTTTTCCAAATGCAGAAAAAACTCAACCGAAAGTAAAAAAAAAGAACAGATCATAAAGATAAGCGCAAGATTTTAGCTTCACAAGCGTCAGCAATGCTATTCCCCATGCTAATTTATGAAAATATAAAAGCAGCGGGCTGTTTTCTTGAAATCAGTGCATGCGGTCAAATCAAATGAGTCTGACCACGAGATCCATGCATAAAGTTTTCGCTTTAAATTAAAAATAAGTCTCCATAAAATGTTGCACGCCAGCATCAGATTGAACACCGTTCTCGTCTTCGCGATTGTCAGCGTGGTGCTAGCCACTCAGCCGCCAAGTAAGCTTGCGAACCTTCTACTAAAAACGTTTTTAAGATAAATTAATTTGAAAAAAATTATATAAAATTGTCTAGTTGATGTGCACGTACCGGATGGATTTTCGGGCAACAGTCGTATCCTATTAACCGGTTTAGGCATGCCACAAACCAATGAGAAAGTGCCCAAAGAAGAACTGGATCCCAATTTTTGGCGACGCTCGGCGAATGAGGAGTTGCAGAAACGTCTAAGCAACAAGCTAAATACCAACAAAGCCAAGAATGTGATCTTCTTTCTCGGTGATGGTATGCCGCTTACCACAGTGACTGCGGCACGTATACTTAAGGGACAGCGCGAAGGTAAACTGGGTGAGGAATCGCAACTAAGCTTTGAAAAATTCCCCTACACCGGCTTGAGCAGAGTGAGTAGAGAAATATGGTGTATGCAATCTATTAAGGTCTAAACTCGTAATATAACTCCGTAGACTTACTGTACTAACGCCCAAGTAGCCGATTCGGCATGCACCTCGACCGCTTACCTCGCAGGCGTTAAGACTAATATCCTTTTCTTGGGCGTTAGCCCAAATGTCGAATTCAATGACTGTAAAGCATCCATGGATCCGGCTAATGATCTTACATCACTCTACGATTGGGCACAGGCAGCTGGTAAATCTACCGGTTTCGTCACTACAACCACGTTGACACATGCCAGTCCCAGTGGCGGCTATGCGCACGTCTCGAATCGTTTGTGGGAGTGCGATACCGATGTACGCACCTATTTGGGAGATGATTACACATCGGATTGCATCGATATGGCCACACAGTTGGTTACTGAAGAACCGGGACGTAAATTGGATTTCATAATGGGTGGTGGTATTGGTAAATTTTTACCCAAAACAATGATCGATCCATTCGGTAATCCCGGTGAACGTTCGGATGGTAAGAATCTGCTCTCCGAATGGCAACGCCGTCATGAAGGTGGCGTCTTCGTCAGCAGTCGCAAACAGATGAATGCAATCAATATTGAACAAACCACCAGCGTTTTGGGTATCTTCCAATCGAAATTGATGAATTACCATCTTCATGCTACCGAAACTGAGCCCACCTTGGCCGAAATGACCGAAACGGCAATCAAGTTTTTGCGTAAGAACGATAATGGTTACTTCGTATTCATTGAGGGTGGTCTCATCGATTATGGCAATCACGCAAATAAGCCCGGCCTCAGTCTTGATGAGACTTTAGAACTTTCAAAGGCTGTAGAGTTGGCGCGTAATATGACAGATCCCGAAGATACGCTCATCGTCGTCACAGCGGATCACGCCCATCCACTCAGCATCTCCGGTTATCCCGAACGCGGCAATGACATTTTAGGTTTGAATAACATGGGTGTCGACTCCAATGGCGTTAGCTATGCTACTCTCAATTATGCTATTGGTCCAGAACAATACTTGGATGAACATGGCAATCGTAGAGAGTTGTACGGAGAATTCGGCGGCGATCCAGGTATGTCAAGGCATCTTTCTTTTTTGCTTATTTGAAGGTGTAATCATCTCGCCAATCTTTCTTATAGACTTTCTATACCCAAGTTATGTCAAGTCCTCCATGGGCAATCATGCCGGTGATGATGTTGGTGTCTGGGCCTCCGGTCCACACGCTCATCTCTTCACTGGCCACTTGCAACAAAACACACTTCCCCATCTGATGGCGTATGCTGCCTGTATCGGTGATGGCGCTAAATGCTGTGACTAGATCGTTGAGTTGACATCCCCGATTTGCTATCGCCCAACCGTCCCTAGATTGTGAAAATAAAACTGACGTCCTTAAAAGTGCCTTCGGTTATTTAAAAAGTTCAATAAATTAATATTATTTTTGGAATTTTATTTTGTCTAAAATAAATCTTTTTACTTTGCATCAATAGTAATTTTATTTATAAACCGTTATCGTCTTGAAGAGGCCTTTTGGTAACCCAGTTTATTTACAATAATTTATGGGTTTCTTAATCTCAGGCTCAGCAGATTTATGACATAGCAAGTTAACCAGATAGCAACTGCAAACCACTTACTTATTATCACTTTAATAAAAAAGAAATGTCAAACTTCAACTAACATAAAAATAGTCAAGTTTAAGCCCTTTGCTAGACAACTCACGTGTTTACGTGATTTCTACCCAGCTCCCGTAGGCAAACTAACAAACGCTTAGTTGTTGATAAAAAAAGTCAGATAAACTTTAGAGCATGCATAATGCAAAACAGGGAAGTTTATTATACTTGCTTTATTTAAATACTGTAAACACTTGATACACAGAACTCATTTCATAAAAAATATTTATACTCTTTTCATTCATACTCTGTGCAGCCCTGCAGGTTGAACAGAGATATTTGTCAGGGACATCTGCACTCGCTTATCAAGAGTTTCCAGCATCTACCAAGAGGGATGACGTTCTTTTGACAGCTCGTAATGACCATGTTTGTTTACAGATTTGTGTCAAATTTTGTTAAATTTTGTCAGTGTGTACATTGAGGTTGAGGGGTGGATGCATAGTGCCATAGTTAAAGCGGATAGTAAGTAGTACATTTTTGATCGCATAAGTATCCAATACATCGAGAAAGTTTATCGTGAACTCATTGAAATGATAATCAAGTGTGTAAATTATACATTTTCCACTTTGTTTTCCAAATGTCATACATATATTGCTACAAATAAAATGGCAATGTTTACAACTGTCATTGAATTTGACATAATGAAACCCGAACATGATATACAATACATGTATTTTCGTTTAGAAAAGGAATGTAACGGCATCGGGTAGAGCCCGTACTGCACACCAAAATAGCTAAGACCACAGTACGAGATACCAGAACTCGTCTCGGCACTACAAAGGCTACCCACAAGATGGAGTGCTATCTCCCCTGTTATGGAGCCTTGTCGTGGACGAACTCCTCGTTTTGTTAACTAAAAATGGGTTCCACTGTCAAAGATATACGGATAACATTGTTATTATAGCTAGAGAAAAATTTGAGGATACTTTCTGCGTTAATATACAAAGGCGATTAAGCCCAGCTAAAAGATGGCGCTGGGAGCTTGTACTAAACATCAAGCCCTCGAAGACGACCATCGTCCCGTTTACCAGACGCAGGTCCCTGCTCGGCCTCAGGAACCTAATTATTGAGAGCAGAGAGATAAAGATTACTAACCTGTTCCAATATCTTATGCTCAAGATGGATTCCACTCCGCGGTGTAAGCAGCATGTTGCCCTGACCATTGTCAAAGCTACTATAGCCCTTATGGTGTGCAAACGACTGGCTGGAAAATTCTGGGGCTGCAGACCAAGGATTATTAGGTTATTGTAAATCATGATCGTGCTACCGATTATCATATATGAAGCGGTGTCTTGAGCCTCGAGAGTATCGCAGACTTCAGTAGGATTTCAACTATCGAAGTTGCAACGAATCGATTGCAGCTGCGGGTCGGGTGCCATGCGCACATGGCAGCACTTGAAGTCATGTTGGAATTCACACCGCTTCACCTAGTGGTCAGTCAAGTAGCCAAATATGCACTGCTTCAAATGACAGCAGAAGTGTTTGGCAGAGGTAAGGTAATATCATCCCAGCGTATGGTTCTTCTCCCAAGAGACAGCATTACCAAAAGAGTACACTTCATTAAGAAGCTCAAGGTGGCCCTTAGCAGCAAGGCTGAATGAAATGATTAGCTTTCGAGCTACTGCTTAGAGATAGCACAATCAAGTGGTCCACCGACGGTTCGAAAATGTTGTAGGGAATTGGTGAATGGCTGAACAGTCTATCTAAACGTAACCAAGTGCAGCTTATCTGGGTACCCGGTTACAAAGGTATAGCCGGGAATGAACTGGTAGATGAGCTCGCCCGCTCCGTAGAATCCACCAGCATAGTAGGAGCGGAAGCTTTCATTTTTGGGGTATTGACAGCAACGCCAAGGCTAATGGGTGGTTACAACCTTATTAGTTAATTAGGTAATCAACCTCTCAAGGGTCAAACTCAGGCTGCTTGTCGCTTCTACACTAGCCATTACAATGTCAAGAAGTACTAGCTTCTTGTTCAAATTCCGCGACATTGAGCCTTAAATTCCAGGACAACTGCTAATTGACTGCACAGCGGTGTGTAGGCGCAGGATAAAGGCCCTTGGATCCTTTTTTCCCAAATATAGAGATCACATCGTCTTAATAGCACCTAGTAAAATATTCGAATTTATTAATATGCTGGGCTAAGTGAGTCATTGTGACTTAGGAGAGGGACAATGACCTTAGTTCGCATTGCAATCCTCATTTATTTCGCTATCCATCTATAACTCCAACTTTAGAAAGCTTTATGGCTCAATGAAACCACAGGTTCCAACTGATGACTTCAGTAACCTGTATCTCGCATTCTCCATGATACGATCTATTTGCGCTATGCGACGTTACAAAGACAAAATTTCGTTCTAAGAAAACTTCTCTGACAGTTTTGTGATTATTATACCCTGAACAGGGTTTGTCACGAAGTTTGTAACACCCAGAAGGAAGCGTCAGAGACCTTATAAAGTATATATGGCTCATTCTATCAATTGGCGACACGGTTTTGTACCCGTGGTTCTCCGATTCTAACCAAACTTTAGAATATCATAATATAGACAAAGATAAGAATATCTGTTAACTTTTTAGTGGTCAAAGTTACTCCATTGTTTTTTGGCGCGCAATTCAAATTGAGATCAAACAAAAAAATGACTATTTCTTTAATTTTTTAACGACCTCAAAATTGAGTGAAAAAAGTTTTTAAGTTATCCAATTTTATGTAAAAAAATCTCAGCTTTCTGATAAAAATATTTTTAAAATCTAAAAAATTTATCAAAATTCAACAAAAATAAGTTTCTTTTTCAAAAATACCGTTTTTTGTGCTTTTCCGCCAATTTTTTTTTTTTTTTTTTTTCAAAATTGACCTTTCCATTCGATTCCTCGTCCAATTTTACATAAGAATCAGTGTTCAAAAATATGGGACTCTGATCCCACGAACAGCAAAAAAATTGCAAAGTTGTCGCTATACGGCGCAGTCTGTTCGCTTAGAAGGTTGTGTGAAGGAGGTATATATGTAAATTGTACTCTTAGACTTGAATTAATGAAGAAATCAGTGTCTTCATTCATAATATAAATGATCAGTATGTTGAGCTGAGTCGATTTAGCCATGTCTGTCTGTCTGTCCGTCTGTCTCTCTGTCCGTCCGTCTATCTGTCTGTATATAATGTATACGAACTAGTGCCTCAGTTTTTGACAATGTATCTTCACGAAATTTGGTACCAAAAAATTGTTCAGATCGGATTACTAATGCGTATAGCTTCCTGTGAAGGGTATATAAGCTTCGGTGCCGTCGAAGTTAACGTTTTTTCTTATTTTATTCTCCTTAGAGGCTTAATAAAGCAAAAAACGTGCTTTTTTAGTAGGTGAAAGCCTAAGAATAGCAAACAACTGTCATAGTGATAGCATTTAAGTCGAAGTGAGTGCTGAAATCATAAAAAAATTTTATAAATATTTTTTTTAATATTTTTATAACAAAAGTGTAAAGTTCAAAGTACGAAGATAACTATTGCCTACCAATCCTTTTCAATCTCTGTCCAACATAACTGTAATTCGATTTGCATAAGCTTACTTGAATTCAATATTTACGCAAAAGTGCTGCAGAAATCACAAATCCCAAGCTCAACATTAATGTGAAAAATTCAAAATCATTTACATAAATATATATAAACATACATACATACATATCTGTATATGTATGTAACAAATTTATGCATATTATAAATAATCCGCATAACCAGGGACTTAGCCGCCAATGCCGTGCATTTACTCACTTCTGTATAATTTTCCGGTCGGCTGCTTGTCTATGAGGGCGGCACATTTCAGCTAAATATGTGTATGTGTGTGTTTGTGTGTAATTTAAAATTGAATAGTGTGCATTTTTACACTTTGGTTTTTCTTGTTTTTTCTTTTCGATTTTAAAAAGTTTGCCGCTTTGCACTCGCGCGCAAGTTCGCACCCAGTTGCTATTTCTTTTGCATGCGCCACCAACACCTTCAGCAACAACAACACCAACACCAACCCAAAGCACATATATACACACATATAAGTAGTATATGTATTTCAGCATGCAACCGCAACCTCAGACCATATGTCCGCTCGCCTGACTACTCAACCGGTCGTAGCCGTTGCAAAGCGGCCGAGTGCCATAACAAAAACATTTGCATAAATCGCAGCTTTTATGAGCATTTAATGCACTCACACATACACGCACACAAATGCAAGCAAACGCTCAGAGTGTGTAGAGCACTGCCCCTCTGCGTCGAGTTGGACTTTTTGTGGCAAGTTTAGCTACATACATACGTTTATGTGTGTATGTGTGAGGGTGTATTAGATGCATGCTTAGTCGAAGCAAATAAAAATGCGATAAAATTAAATAAAATGCATACATGCATGACTTATGTGTCGAGTGTGGGCGTGAAAGTATGTAAAAAATAAAGAAATTTCATATTTCCGTTTAAATCGTATCAACGGCTATTGACTGTTAAGGAAGTGGGGTGCTTTATTGACAGCTTGCCAAGGACGTTCAATAACAATTTCCACTTACTTTTTTAATATGCAAAATAATACAAATTAACAAGCTGTTAAATTTGAACGGGACTGACAAAAAATGCAACAAATTCACGCATTTTAATGCAAATATTTAATAGGTCAATTGAAAAGTCTCCGTTCAACCATAGTTAAACACTTTTTTTTTTAAGACAATCGGGTTTTTCTTTATTCGACATAGTTCCTTTAAATTTTCGTTACCAGTTTTGTTGTGCGATTTGTCCTCTGCTTCATAATAGACCTCAGTCTTGGCGATCACCTTTTCATTCGACGAAAATTTCCTCGCAGCCAGCATTTTTTTGAGATTTAGGAGCAGGAAGTAGTTGCTGAGGGCCATATCTGGAGAATACGGTAATTGCGGAAGCAATTTGTAGCCCAATTCGGCATCGTTTGCACGCACTTGAGACAGGGTACATTTTCTTGGTGAAACAGCACTTTTTTTTCTTCAAAAGTGGCCGATGTTGGCAATTTTGTTCTTCAAACGGTCCTATAACGCTATGTAATAGTCGCTTTTGATGATTCTTTCTTTTTCAATGTAATAAATAAATTTATTTAGCGCATCCACAAATACAGACGCATAACCTTGCCAGCCGACTTTGCGTTTTTCACAATTTGGAGCAGATTTAACGTCTACAGTCCACTCAGATAACTGGCTAGGGGACTTCGGAGTGAACTGTTTGAGCCATGTTTCTTGCATGTCACATATCGGTGCAAAATCTCAGGTTTATTATACTTAAACATCTCCAAATTGTTTCATGGGAACACACCCCAACCCCCGTCTTGTTTTTTAAAATCAAAAGTAGCTCCTTGGGTTGATTTTCCTAGAGCAGTGTTCGGTAATCAGGTCCTTCTCCCCCTGACCTTTCTAACGAAGTGAAGGGTCTCCTCTTCCTCTGCTTCTCCCGGCGGGTATTCCGTCTAATACTTTCGAGCTGGAGTGTTTTTGTCCATACGTACGAAATGACCTAGCCGCGTAGCCGCTGTCTTTTAATTCGCTAAATTAGGTCAATGTCGTCGTATATCTCATACAGCTTATCGTTCCACCGAATGCGGTATTGGCCGTGGCCAACGCGCAAAGGACCATAAATGTTTCGCAAAACCTTTCTCTCGAAAATTCGTAATATCGACTCATCAGATGTAGTCATCGTCCATGCCTCTGCACTATATAGCCGGACGGAGATGATGATGACTTATAAGAGTTTGGCCTTTGTTCGTCGGGAAAGGATTTTACTTCCCAGTTGCCTACTCAGTCCAAGCTAGCACCTGTTGGCAAGAGTTATTTTGCGTTTGATTTCGAGGCTGACGAAGCTTTTGGTATTGCTCAACGTCGAGTCAGTTTACACAACTGTATTAGTTTTTTGGGATACCAAACTCAGACATCGCGGCATAAAGGCAGCTCCTTTTCATGCTTTCAAAAGCTCCTTTGAAATCGACGAAGAGGTGGTGTGTGTCGATTCTCTCTCACGGGTCTTTTCCAACTCAACTTTAGTGTTGAGTTGTTTAGTCGAAGAGACCAAAACCATGTCGTCGTCTTCCTCTTTTTGGCTTCTTCCTTCTTTTCGGCAGCAGCGCCAGCACCACCCAGCTGGTGTTGGTGGTGGATTTTCCAGGTCTAATGCCACACTGATAAGGTCAATCAGTTAAGAACTTCACTTAGGCATGGCTAGCGTTCATCCACGGGTGATTGACAGTAACCGACGACGTAGTCTCTCTCCACCACGAATCCCACACCGAATTTGCGCTCTTTATATGGTCAAGAGAATGACAATCCATTCCACACATGATTCCATCCTCCACGTACGGGAATAAAAAGAAGTCATTCGATGCGAAGTCAGGACTAAACGATGGATGACTCATCAAATCAATGCTTTGAGCGCTCAAAAATGCAATTGTCTCAGTCGATGTTTGAAAAATGGCATTATCGTGGTGAAATCATGCAACAATGAATGATTAGTTTATATGAATAGTTTTCTTTATCTCACGATAGGTCACATGACGATCTTCCAATATTGTTTGCGTAGTTTTCGGAACAACAACTGGTTTTAAGCGACCTTCACGAAATTCGCCTTGAGGTGGTCTACGACCTTGATTGCATCCACTATACTCTTGACGGAACTGCATTGTCATTATTGAATTAATTTCATCAATACACTATTGCTAAGTTAATCCGCGTGAAAAGTTCTAAAAAAGTTGTTTCGCGAAAAATTTCGAATTTAAAAATTTTCCCCATTTTTTGCCGAGATGATTATTTTAGTTATGGAAGGCTTTTTTACTTCAGTATAACAGCAAATCCGAGGAGGTGCAAATCCCGTTACATAAAAGTGTTCAAGTTACAAATGAGTTTGCTGTTCATGGCGAGGTCTTTACGTGGCAGGTATGCAAAAGCGACCGCCCTGGGGAGGGTGGCCAAATCCCGAAACATAAAAGGCAAGTTACGTATAAACTTGGCTGGCATGGCCTAAAGTGTCTTCACCGAATGACATTTAATGACTAAAATGGACTTAGGACTCGTTCCCCAGAACGCAGATTTTTCAGCTTCGAAAAGAAGTTCGTAACAAATAAAAGAAATCTGCCCGCAAATCCAATCGTCCATCAAAATGGAATGACTTTTTGACCTTTGAAATAAATTCATGGTTAACACCATCCAGATTGTCAAAGCATGCATAAGTATTACCTTGATCTTTTCGAATTTTTCACTCATTTTTAGAACGGCATTCGCTGGAACGTTGGACAGGGTCGCGCCCATAGAAGTAGCAGTGTTTTGGGGAAATCAGAAACACAAGTAACTGTCTGAGTGACATAAAGCATGCAGTGAAGATCGTAAGTCATCCAGCTGTAGCTTATCCGAGTCGTTCATCCATCTCTCTTAAGAACGATAACATCAAATATTTGATAGCTTGATAGCTGATGATCTCAACGGCCTTTATTTCTTTATTCCTTTTTTGTTAATATTTCGGGTATGAAGCATGTCAATGCTAGACTTGTAGTAAGCGGCCAGAATACTTTGCAAAAACGACGACGAGTAGAGATCGCAAAAGAGATGCTTGACAATGTTGCTGAAGACTCGGAGTATTTGTTGGCAGAACATGCATAAATTTGACATAATTGACATCATCAAACCAGCCTCCGGTGTAGTAAAAATGACGGAATCTGCCAAAAAATTCCAGTGTGGTGCTAATAAGAAGAAGAAAAAATTAAAACATTATTATGCTATGAAAATTGAGTTAAACCAAATAACCGAAACTTTTAAAATTTCATCGAAAATAAGCAAATCAAAAACAGTACAGGTGTGTTTGCTGCTAATTATGTAGTTTACAACAACACCTGCTGTCACTGAACGCCACATGCCTCGTAGGGAATTAAATAAAAGAGATAACATGCTGTGGGCGATGTTGGTTGCCACAAATGTTCACACTGCCATACAAACAAACACATGTATAGTAAATAAACAGATATGATGTTGCCACCATATTTCGCCGCTGCAGGAAACCGCAGGCATTCTTAATACACACACACAATTACAACTGTATCACTCCATTCAACACGTGCACACACACTTACGTGAATATTCAGTATGTAAATACAATCAACTCGTGTGTTAGCAGCCGAGAGCGTTTTTGATTGACTTTTATTAACACCGAAGCCACATTGGTGGCAACATTTGACTTTATAAACAACCTGCAAACTGGCACTGAGCCATGCAAATGTTGGCATTCAAAAGCAGAAATGTATTTATTTGTGTTGTAGATAATGGTCACACCTGCAAGCATAGCTGTAACTGCCAAATTTGTGCCCAACATTGTATGTTTGCATGTTTGCATATATATATGTATATGTATATTATATTAATATACAAAGGTATTATATAGTATATACATATATAGATATTTGTAAACAATCACCCACAATTCAAACTAAATAAAATTTACAAAGAAATTTGGCAAATAAGAGTGTAGGAAATACAATTTACTGCAGTTTATGTTAGTATTAGCAGTGGTTACAATGATAACTAGTTCCGCTCTAATCCCAAAGTAACTAGTTTAATGCAAAGCAACTAATTTTGTTCAGTTTATTAATGGAGAATATTAAAATTAACTTTAATTGAGACTAGTTATGGACTAGGCTCAAAATCACTACCGGGGGACTAGTTCCAAAGCAACCTGTTTACTGCGAAGTGACTACAAATTCTTTAAATTTAACAAAAATGAAGCCAAATTATTTCCAATATGTATTCAAAGCATGACGATTGTGAGTACGTGCCAGTTTCGATGGTCTGGAGGACCGGAAAGAGCTCCTACATCAGGCCCAGGTTGAAAACGATGGGAAGACTCTTGAATCTGTATATTAGGAGCAGAAAACTGAGGGATAAACTGTTAAAGGCCCTGCATACCCACATCAAAGACAGGCAGGTCGAAACTGCTTTGCACGATGTAGTTTATGGCTGGAGGGCATCGGTTGTTATACAAGTATATTGCTGTAGAAGAGCTATAGAGGAAAAGGTGTGTACACTCAGAAAATTCGACGAACTAGCCAAAGTAGGCACTCTTACTCTACTAACATCGGAATGGGACCGAGTTGGATCTCCATCTTGCGTTCTAATACTGAACCAATGAACCTCGCGTGCATTGAGCAGGTTGACAATCCGCTCCTGTGCGACTGCTATATCTTTTAGGTTAGCAGTAGAACCCAGAATATCTTTTGAATTCCTTAACCTTAGTAAAGTGCATGTTGCTTCAATAATAGGGGCCATCTTAACAGCCGCAAGTTATCAAAGTTGTATGAAGGAGGTTAAGATGGAAACATCCAGGCACTTTCTACTCCATAGCACTTTCTACTGTCATAGCGAAAACTGACATTGGCCGCACAACAAATTTTTGATAGGCTTAAAGCGCTTTGTCGATTCAAAGGGATCTTATAATTTATTACATAGAAGTTCTAGATAACACAACGGACCAGCTTCTAAGCTGTCCACGTGAGTTTCTTCTTAATCTAACCTTTTTTGAGCGCCCTCCATTTGACAATACACCCTAGAATATAGTTGACTTGACTACGGTTTCGTAGAACTAGGATCCTACTTTGAAGGGAGTCCCTTTTTCCTATGCTCCTCTTAGCAATAAGGCAACTGATCAATTCCTTACTCTCTCCTCAATATATGGCTTCCATGAAAGATTAATATCATGGATGAGCCCTAGATATTTTCCCTTATCAACAGGTTGAAGACGTGATCTTCCGAAAGAGAGATGAGAGACGTTAAAGGTCTTGTATCTCCTAGTGAATGAAACAATTTCAGTTTTTCTAGGCTTTTATCCGCCCCAAGTTGAGGTATTCTTCGATTAACTCGTAGACAGTATTTAGGAATTTTCCGTTAACTATAAGAAAAACATCGTCAGCGTAAGCTTTGACCTGACGTTCATAAGTGCTTTCGCCAGCGATGACATTACTTCGTTAAAACAGTGTCGACCGACCCTTAACCATCCGGTATTCTGATTTTAAATACAGACCCATGTGTCTCTCCAATGTTTTCAATAGAAACAAGAATAACCGGAGCCAATCTAGAGGCTCTGAAACATGGCCAAAAGCTAACGCAGTTTACGTAGGCAGCAGCCAGCCAGCTTCATTACATCTCGGGCAAAGTCCGAAAACTTAGAGGATTTCAATGAATTCAGTACCCAGATAAGGTGATGTTCATGCAAAACGTTCAAGAAAGTTGCACAGCTCTCTCTCCCAATGGCATTTCTTCAGCGAAGCGGTTCATCGGAAAATGGAAACCTAGGAGTATGCATATAGCGCCCACATGCCGGGTGGGCGTGTATGAAAACAACAACTAGATATCACTTATTAAACATTAATGCCTCTTTTTTTGTTGACCATTAAAACAGATTATTTTTGCTTATTTTTCTCTGCCTACTCCCCATAATATTTCGCTTGGCATATGCCCTCTTTAATTATCATTATTATTTTTTTCTCCAAATCATAAAATTTCGTTTCCATTACTTTTCTTCCCTTCCTACCTGCAGCTGCTTCTTATTCCCCCAGCGTCCGTTGCGCTTTTGAAAATAGTCATTTCCGCTCCAGAGCTGCACCACTTCCGGCTCAAATCGGCTGACATGCTGAAAATCAGCAGCTGCAGCGGCATTTCAACCGGAATTAAGTGTGCTGCATGCACTCGGCTGGTACTTAAATGAAATTAGAAATTATTGACCTGTGTTGTTGGTCCGAATGCCGGAAAGCTTCCGAAACCTCAACTGATGGTCGGCATGTGGTGATTGCATTTTAAGGGATAGGATAGGATGTCTACCGAAAAGCGACACTCATATATAAATACTTATGTACAGATCTGAATATACCACATGCAGCGCAAAAGCTTTCTACTTGTAAAGTTCTGTTAAACTGTTATGGGGTTTCACATTTTTCTCTCTTTCGAAATCATGTTGCAGGCAAACAGCTTTCTCTTTATATGCTATTGGCTATTTCAATTTGCGGTAAAAATTAAATTGCTACAAGATTTATATTATAGTGAGCTTTGAGTACGGAGGATCCTCATATATTTATCCCAGACTCCGATTTTTCATCCAATTCATCTCGTGCAGTGATTCGACTTTGAATTGCTATTAGCGAAACTCGCTGTTTTTTGCCTAGCCATGTCCATCAACTCGTTGTAAGCCTTAAATTTCGCAAGTCATGAGATCTGCACAGCTTTATTGGTTGTAAAGTTGTCGTGCAGCTGATCATCTAAGCGATCTTATAGGAACAATGAGAATTTCGTAGCAAGCTCAAGTATCTGAACCCTCTGATGATTCTAATTGCGGATAGTTAAAATTCCTGGAAAACTTATTTTGTACTGCAATTTTTTCAAATTACATAGAATCAAGACATCATTTGATTAATTTCGTGGAGTTTTACTTGCGAGAAATAGATGTACCTTGACCATTTTGCTCAAAATCTTTGACAATTTTTTTACTGTTAATTCTTAAACCCGACTCGGCATCGCTTCGAACACGATATAATGCTCGATCTTGTTAAAGAACTTGGAGTGAATTGGTTATGCGACCAGGAAAAGGAGATTCATGAGGAACTAAACACAACATTTTCATTCCTTAGTAGAGAAAAAAGGACCAACGGTTCTATCATCGACCCTTGCAACAGCGAAATGTACATATTCACTGACGGATCAAAGGGTAAAATAGGATCAGGAGCGTACTTTCTCCATAGTAATTCATATGCAAAAAATAGATTCAAACTAAATGACTACAATGCAGTCTTTCAGCCCAATATTATTGCCATAACAGAAAGTCCAAGTGGGCTTCTGTTCTAACCAGCAAGTCCATTAATCTTTTAGTGTACATCCAAGCTAAGGATATGCTGGCGCCAATACCAACTTACTGCGTTAGCTTATGAAAGCAGGCAATACTTAGACTGTTAGTAGGTTACACTGTTAATTTCATCTGGGTACCCAGTCATATATGATTAGAAGGAAGGAAGAGTTAGCTCGCATGCGGCAGTTGCCCTCAGTTCCTGTAAGGTTAAGCAATGGACCCTAGAGGAACACATCAGGTCTTGGAATACTAGCAACACAAGTAATACCACAAAGTTGGTTCGAGTGTAGTGTTGATGGGGTACAAACCAAAAACTTTCTAATTTTACACAAAAGGGAACTTAGTAAAATTTTAGTGCTCAGGGCACCTGCCCTTAAGATCTCACTCTCAGAAAATTGGAAAAGTGGATTCGTCGGAATGCGAGAAAATTATCTGTGCAATTACCAACCTTCAGCCGGCTGAGACGGAATATCTTCTACGGCACTCAGTAATCCAACTTTCGATAATTACCAAATTTACTTAGTTGCTGGGTAAGACCTATTTTGGTTACACATAATGGACCTAATGATGCCTAATGAGACGCCTGCCCGGTTTGCCGCTCCTACGCCGCCTTTTTCATTCAACCCAATGTGGTATATTATGAACTTCTAAAACGAGATGAAATCATTAACTGGAAATGCTATCGACAACAACTCCTCAAATTGAAGCAAGCGATTGCCGAAAAACGTTCAGAATTTGTGACTGGACAAGAGCCAAGAATTTTTCTTCATTATTATGTTCGGCCTCCTATTTTCAAGACCGGTTAAAAACTATTTGTTAGACAGCAGCTGGAGAGTTTTGTCATCCGCCTTATAGACCTTATCTTACCCTTTCTGAACACCATTTGTTTCGGTCGATGCGGAGTCTCTGAAATGCGATGCACGTAAAAAGCTATCAAAGAATGGTTTGAGGTCTTCATGACCGCTATACCGAAATGGTTCTTTTGGGATGGAATGGAAGAAGTTGAAGATGGGAACATTTATAATACTTTGGGAACATTTACAATACTTTTCCCTAGTACTTTGAGTAATACTATTGCAAAGCATTTTTTAGGAAAGGTACAATTTTGGAATCAAATATAGTTAAAATAGAATCCAAGCCTTTTGGAACCCTCTGAAACTAAACTCCAGGCTAAAGTGACGTTATAAATCACATGATATAACCAACTTCAGCTACAGGTTACGAGTATTTTTACATATGCGCTGCAATCTACGTCAAGATACGAACCAGTTAGATGCCGTTATTTTTATTTTACAACTTGCACGTTTACAGATATAAACTTTAGCCAAATGAGCAAAACAAGATAATGCAAATTCATTTCAAAGCACGTGAGCTAACGGCGTTGAAGGGCATTCACTGGGTAATTTATAGTTTAGCCGAGCTGTTGCGGGAATTGAGATGACAATTAAAAACATCACAAATGCCAAGACAAATATTTGCGCCTACTATGTAATAGATGAAGCAAGTAGCGTGTAACGAAAGTGCACTATCATAACTGTAAAACTGCATAAGGAGAGAAATTCTGTCATTTTCCGTTAGCTAATGACATTGTCAGGCACTCAATCCAGCCGCAAGCGATAAAAGGCGCTCGGTTTAGCATTTTGAAGGCAGTTGAAGTGGACTTTGCTTTGCGGACGTTTGGTATACACGGTGAACGCGCAACGACTTCGGTTTTCTAAATACAAAATTAGTGCAATGTTAGTCAAAGACAGTAGTATGACAAGCAAGTTATGGGCGATGCTATGCCTTATACAGTTAGTGTCGTCAGCTTGGGCTGACTTTCATGCGCCACCGCCACCACGGAGTATTGCCGCGACCCGCAATATCAATTTCGTCATGGGTGAGGGTGTGGCTAAAACTAACCGCATGGTGCCAACAGCCGAATTAAACCCACAATTCTGGAGGGATCAAGCCAATAGCGATATAGAAAAAAAACTAAGTTCCACATTGAATAAGAATAAAGCGAAAAATGTTATCTTTTTTCTCGGTGACGGCATGCCAATCACTGCCATTACTTCGGCTAGGATTTTGCATGGACAGCGTGTTGGCTACTTGGGTGAAGAGCAGTTATTGTCATTTGAGAAGTTTCCCTACTCCGGTTTGAGCAGAGTGAGTTGGCAATGCTATGAAATTAAATATTTGCTTTTAGTTTACAACTTTTCTGGACCGAATTTTAAGACCTACTGTACCAATGGACAAGTAGCGGATTCAGCCTGTACATCGACCGCTTATTTGACTGGCGTGAAAACGAATTTACTCTTGCTGGGCGTAAATGCAAATGTCAACTATAACAATTGTACGGCCAGCATGGATCCCGCCAATGACTTGACGTCGCTGTATGATTGGGCGCAGGCGGCGGGTAAAGCTTCCGGTTTTATCACCACCACAACACTAACGCACGCCAGTCCATCGGGTGGTTATGCGCATGTCGCCAATCGGCAATGGCAAAGTGATGCCGATGTATTATCATATGAGGTCGATCCGTCCACCTGCACAGATATGGCACAGCAATTGATCACAGAAGAGCCGGGCAAGCATTTGGATGTACTTATGGGTGGTGGTATGGGTAAATTTCTGCCAAAGACGATAAAGGACTCTTTCGGTAATTCCGGTGAGCGTTTAGATAATCGAAATTTACTAACAACCTGGCAGAAACTACATCCGAATGGGGTCATCGTAAAAAATCGTGACGAACTGTTACGTGTCAATATTACGCGAATATCGAATATTATGGGTATCTTTAATAGCGGAGTGATGGACTATAATTTGGTAGCGAACGACAAACAGCCGACTCTAGCCGAAATGACCGGTGTTGCTTTGGCTTTCCTCAACCAAAAACCGAATGGTTATTTCATCTTCATCGAAGGTGGCCTTATAGACTATGGTAATCATGAGAATAAAGCCGGTACAGCTTTGGATGAACTTTTAGAGTTCGATAAAGCCATACAGCTGGCACGTTCTATGACCGATCCAGCGGAAACATTAATCGTTGTGACAGCGGATCATGGTCATGGTTTATCCGTATCCGGTTATCCTGAGCGTGGTAATAACATATTGGGTTTGAATAACATGGGCACGGACTCAAAAGGTGTACCATATGCGACATTGAATTATGCACTTGGAACAAATCAATATCTGAACCCGGACGGTAGCAGAATGGATTTGACCGGTAAAATGGGAAAAGCAGGTAAGAAATGATGGAATTGTTAGCAGTTAGTGGAAATTATTTTATACACTTATGCGCCAAATATGTTTTTTTATATTTATGTTCAAGACTTCATTTCGCCCAGCTACATTAACCAGGTAATGGGTGCGCATTCAGGCGAGGATGTGTCCGTGTACGCTTCAGGCCCTTGGGAGCACCTCTTCTCAGGTGTCATGCAACAAAATTTACTACCACATTTGATGGCTTATGCGAGTTGTATTGGTGATGGGCCGAAAATGTGCAGCTGAAAATGCATTTTAGCGTCAGAGGGTAAGCCCTCATTGCTAGATATTAATGCACAGTGTTCTAGTTAACTAAAAAAATATGTAAATATAATGTTTTTTATAGCTCGACGGACTAACATATAGGTCATTGTAAATTGTGGTGTGCCTCAAAAAAGAATGTAATAACAACAATAAAGAAAGTGCTTAGTCAATTGTAGCCACTTGTTACAAAACGATTTATGATTCGTCGTGCTTGTTATTTGTATTGTTGCAGCTTTAATGTGAAAATGCTGAAATAAACAGAAGTCGCTTTTAAATTTGAATGCAATTTTTATTATGGTATAAACAAACATAGGTGATTTATTTCAATTCCTACTTGACACCTTCCCAAGGTCAAGCGTAAATTTACAGAAGATTCCGCTATCTTCTGTAATAAATCAACACAAAGTGCTCAGCAAATATGAGCAATAATTATTTAAGTACTCAGAGTGGTCTTGTAAAAGTCTAAATATAGTTATCATTCCTCTACTACAGTGGCACTATAACTGATGAAGCAGCTTAGCCGAGTTTAGCTTCGCTTTTTTTTCGATGCGTCTTCAGTCTTTCAGTCTTACGTAATAATACATCTCCGAAACTGAGAAGACGTCTTATTATGAATGTCACACAGTGGCGTTAAAAACATCCCACGTCTTATATGTTGATGCCCTTTAAGGGGGTATTCTGGTCAAGACGCATGAATTTTAGGCATTTTTTAAACTAAGATAAAAAAAAATGAAAAACATTTTTACTATACATTTTTTATATGTTTTTTATTGACATTTTAATAATAGATATAAAAAAAATTGCAAAATTCGTCGACATACGGGCAGGTGGAGTGGGGGCTTAAAAAAAAGCGTGATTTCAACCCTTGTAGAGATCTAAAACACAAAAAACAAGAAGATTCTTCATTAGTAAGGATGTCGTTATCGGGTTGACCATTTACAAAAAAAAAAAAAAATAATAATAATAACAAAATGGCGTCGACTTGAAAAAAAAATTTTTTTCCCGATTTTTTCGACCTTTTCGAATTTTTTAAAAATACTTCAAATCAAAATTTTTGGAAATCCAATGCAGACACGATAGAGCATTGTATTAAGAAGTTATATACCAAATTTCAAAGGAATCAGTTCAGTAGATCTTGAGATATCATGTCAACCACCTCAAAAAAAGTAGTTTCGAGAAAAACGCGTGGGAGACAATTCTAGTGAACACGGACACCATGTCACAAAATTGGCTGTATCTCCGAAAATAAGTCGAATTTTGAAAAATCCTTCCAAGGTCATATTTTTGAAAGTCTAAACTTTTAAAATATGCAACAAAAAATCAATTTTTTCAAAATCCTAGACCAGAATACCCCCTTAAATCTCTACAACTTAATATTTCACTGTTTGTAGTATTTAGCATACGATTGTACATAAAACTTGCGCAAAATTCTTGTCACAAAACGAAGTAGGTCAAGTAACGGGGTTTTCAGTAAGATCGCTACAAAAGTAGACCGATCGGGACAGCAGACGATGTCATATTCTTCCCGCTCTTTTGTCACTTCTCTTCAGTCAGGTTTGCCGTTTCATCATGGAAATATATACAAACCAACAACGTGTCAAAAATATTGAATTTTATTACCGAAATTCGGAGTCTGTGGCATCAACTTTAAGAGCGCTACGTCCAATTTATGGTCGTCATAATCGTCCTGCCAGATCAACAATTGAGCGTCTAGTGAAAAAATTTGAAGCCACTGGTACAGCATAAAATATTCTCGTGCCAGTGAGATAAAGAAGTGCCCATAGTGTCGAGAGTATTGCTGCCGCTAGCTCCTCAATTGAGGAAGACCCAAATCAGACTCTCACTCGTCGTTCTCAAGCGTTGGACTTCTCTTTGCCGTCGTTGTGGCGAATTTTTCGAAAAGATCTTGGCCCACATTTTTACAAGATCAAAGAACTGAAGCCGCTTGACCACCAGAATCGTCGTATGTTAGTGAATTGTACTGAGCAACAATTTGAAAATGATCCGAATTACGGTTTGATGCGGATTGTGGGGCGGCGACGCCATTGTTAGGTTCTTCTTCCGTGATGATCGCGACCAGCACGTTAATGTGAATGGGAATCGCTACCGCTTAATGATAACCGAATATTTTTTGCACGAATTGGATGATGTGAACTTGGACAATATGCAGTTCTAACAGGACGGCGCCACGAGCCACACAGCGAATGTCACAATCGATTTATTGAAAACAAAGTTTGGTGAACGTGTTATCTGACGAAATGGCCCAGTCAATTGGCCGCTTCGGATGTGTGGGACTACGTAAGGTATATGGTCTATGCCAACAAGCCAGCGACGAGTGATGAACTTCATCCGAACATCGAACGTGAAATTGTATCAGTATCGGCCGATTTATGCTTGAAAACCGGCGATCGTTCAGCACTTCAGGACTTCTGCAAGCGTGCCCGGCCCATGCAAAAGAAATCGAATTCCATACATAATGACATCAAATGTAATTTCACAGGAATAAAGAATTTAATTGATATCCAAAAACCATCAAGTTTGGGTATGCTTAGTTTACACCTGGTGAAATGAGCACCGAAGACGGTGAGCGCACTGGACTCACAAAAGACATTGTTACCAACAAAAACATCAAAAAGTCCAATAATAATTTTGAATGAGCGTAAAGTGAAAATATTTCAGATAGCATTCACTCTAGAGATATCAATTGAACTGTAAATCACGAGTATTTGAGTTTGAAAAAGCTCTGTGGAAAATGAACTCACTTTTGACCAAAAGCAACGATGAGTTGATAATTCAGAGCAGTGTTTGGAGAAGTTCAGGCGTAATAAACCCGAGTTTTTGAGATCCAGTCGGTCGACTAGTCTTCTTCTGACAACATGCTTTCAGCAAGTAAGACTCAATTGATGGATGCGGCTTTTTCAGTGCCACGAACCTAAAAGTACTTATACTTTTTACAAAAGAAAAAATTCTCGCTGTTAAAGAAATTTTGAAAACGACAAAATCTATGCAAAAACATACCAAAACGTGAAAAGTTGTTATCCTATGGTTCAAAGTGGTCACCATCCAGCGGCTGTAAGGGTTTGATGGGATGTCTCCTGTGAGAGGCGTTACATTTCTTCACTCCTGGGAAAAAACTGAGTCAAAAGTGTGGTATCCGGATGTTATTAGAAGGCTTATTAGAGCAGTTAACAATTTATCTTCCATGGAATCATTGGATCTTTCAGCAAAATTTTGTCTCAGCACACAGCAAACGCCAGCAGTGGATTAAAGGAAATATTCTGGATTTCATAACTGCAGATGATTGGCCGTCTGGAAGTCCAGATTTGAATCCATTGAAATGCAGTTTTTGAATACCCCACAAAAATTTTGGAGAGTCTCAGTTCTTTGATTCGAACAACGTCGTCAATACCAATAGAAACTCTGGGCTTGTACAGAAACTTGTAACAGAACTCATAGCAAGACTAAGTACAGTGTTTATGTGTTGTTATCTAGTTCGCTAGACTTCATGTACTACAAATGTCTTCATTGAAGTTTGGGTCAGTACTTCTGCCACAAAACTCAAGTTATATTACATTAGGTTAGAAGTTCTACAATCCTTGCCAAGATCAATGAAATTTACAAAATTTGAACTTTGGGGAGAACATTGACTTCATGATTTACCTTTAGCTAGCTCAAGGTTCGTTCCCTAGGTCAATTGCTCTCTTTGCCATTAGAGATGGCAAAAACTTCTCCTAGTCCTGAGCGTGTTCATTAGCCTTTGCGGGGTTTAATTTTAACAGTGAACCCAGATAACCGGTCCCGATGTTGGTCTAAATTTTCTTCGACAATTTATGCTTATATATATGGTGTTATATGCTCATTGTTTTAAAAAGACCACCAGACCAAGGTTCATTAGGTACATTGTACGGTAACTGGGATCTTCAAAATGCTTAATTATAGGCAAACTATACTAATAAGTGTAGCTTATAATTTTTGAATGAAAATTGGCACATCTACAGGGCCAATGACTATTTGGTTAACATTCAGAAAGGTTAACAACCCTTTCTATCCCAACGACTTTTAGCAAGGGTTAACATTCATTCCGAGTTCAATGAGCCTTTTGTTCACTTTAGACAATATCATTAACTCTTTTGAAAGGTCAATAACTCTTCCCGATGATCTTTGGTTAGGTCATTGATTATTTTTTCACCTTAAGTGAACTCTTCCTTTAACGGGGTCAATAACCTTTCTTGAGGATACCCTCCCTTGTATTAAATTTAACTCAGTCTAAGATAGCTAGCCGAAAAAGACGAATACATTATTAAACATTGAAATATTAGCATACTTTTAGGTAAATGAATACAGATTTATTAGTGCTTAGTTTGAGCTTTAAATATTTACTTTGTTTACTACTCCTTTCTAATTCGCAATGAAGACAACTATTTAAGCAAAATTTACGTAACGTTCCTATGTACTTAAGAAACAATTTCTTCATCTGTAGATGTGAACGTGTTTACATTAAGAACTTAACTGTTACTGATCTGTTTGCTCAATAAACTTAACAGCAATACTTCATGTTAAGCATGAAAGCTTCAGTCAAGCTTAGACCTTTTGGTGGGCGGAATGTAAAAGGTGACTAATTCGAAGCTGTGTAAGAAGTGTCAAGAAGTAAGAAAAAATAAAATAAAAAATTAATTAAGTACATTTCTTGACTCTTTTCTTAAATATATAGTACATACTAAATCTGCTACTCTACTCTGCTAAATATTCCGGATTTCTTCTCGTGTTTCTAGCGCTTCGCTCAATTTATGGTCAACATGATAGGACTACAGAGTGTACTATTCGCAACGCCATCAGCCATCTTAAGACCCAGTATTCATTATTGGATAATATTCGACCGCAGTGAAGAAAATATATTAACCGTAGCGGAGAGTGTATACGAAAACCTTGGAGAATCGAATCGCAACCGTTCACAGAAGCTCGGACTGACGTACGGGACGGCTTGGCGCATTTTACGTCGAGATCTTCAATTGAAAGCGAACAAAATAAAGCTTGTGCAAGAATTGAAGCCGCTCGACCTTTCCAAGCGACATTGCCTCGCTCTATGGGCTCTTGGAAAGATTCAATAAGATCCGACGCTTACGGGCCAAATTTTGTTCAGTGATGAGGCTCATTTCTGGCTCAATGGGTATGTAAACAAGCAAAATTGCCGCATTTGGGGCAAAAGGCAACCTGAAGAGATTCAAGAGCTGCCATTTTTTTCATAAAAACAACGATTTGGTGTTATTTGTAGGTTTCTGTACTTTTTCTTTAAAAAAGTAGGGAGCCTCGAAATGGATCACAAAATGGATCACCATTTACCATATATATAATGTAACTCAGACTGTCTGTTTTCACTTCGACAGGGTATATTAAATTTGGCACGATGTTTGTAAGGCCCAAAATGAAACATCGGAAACTATATATATTCTGTATTAGGATAGACTACTGTGCCCAAAAAATAAGAGGACATTGTATTTATTTTGAAAATTCTTTATTTATTCTTCCAAATCAATTCCATCCCCTTCAAATTAATCCCCTCCCGATGCAATGCACTTATGCCGACGGATTCTCCAATCTTCGAAACACTGGTTGTAGTCACTTTCCGGGATGGCCTTCAGTTCCGTCTTCACTGCGGCTTGAATCTCCTCTATCGTAGGTGGTGGTGCATTATCGTGGTGTAAAAACCAAGAATTGTCTTTCCACAATTCCGGCCTTTTTAGGCGGATAGCGTTACGCAAACGAATAATATTCCTTGTTGACTGTTTCACGAATTGGAAGGAATTCCTATTGCGCAACACCACGATAATCGAAGAAAACAGTCAACATGACCTCGATTTTTGAGCGACTTTGGAGAGATTTTTTTGGTCTCGGCTCTCTTTTGCCACACGATATTCGCTCGATTGATCGGTTGTTTCGGGGTCGTAAGCATAGATCCAAGTCTCATCGCCAGTTATAATGCGTTTCATGACACTCTTGTAGTCGGAAAGTATCGTTTCACACACTTCAACGCGACGCCTTTTTTCCAAAAAATTCAATGTTTTCGGTAGCAGTCGAGATATGACGCGCTTGAGGCCCAAAACATCCTTCAAAATGGTATTGGCTGAGCCTTTCGATATGCCAACTTCATCAGCAAGGCCTCTAATTGTTAATCGACGGGTTTGTAACACCAAATCTTTGATTTGTTGAACGTGAGCTTCGTCGGTTGAGGTTGATGGTCGCCCTGGACGCTCTTCGTCTTCGCCACGTTCACGGCCGGCTTGGAACTCACTATACCACTTGTAAACATTTTTTTTACACATAGTCTCATCACCAAAGGCTTTCTGCACCATCCTCAACGTATCCGCAGCTGAAAATTGATTCCGCAAACAAAATTTAATGCAAATTCTTTGCTCAACAAATTTCGACATCGCAAAAACCGAAAAACTCACTTTTAGCAACTCACAAAACGACAGGTATCTCAAACACTAATGAATATTTTGACATGAAATTTGACATTAATGTGACTGACAGTACTACCAACCTTAAAAAACAAAAACAATTCTCCAAATTCTTCGGCGCGCGCAGTTTAAATTCAATTCCTTATTTTTTTGGCACAGTAGTACATATACAAACTAGTCCCTCAGTTTTTGAGATATCGACCTGAAAAACATCGTTTTCTCCTCAAGAAGCCGCCGGGTATTGGACCACTGTAGCATATAGCTGACTTACTAACTGATCAAACAGAATCAAATGGTTGTATGGACAACTTTATCATTTGACAAAATATCTTCACGAAGTTTTACGTGGATTGGTATAATTATTATATTATAGAGGAAGGAACATTTTTGTATTAGTAAAGCGTATTATGGCTTCGAAATTAATGCTTTTTCTTATTTTGTATTAAAATTAAGGGTCTCACTTTCCATAAAAAATCTATTTTAACCAATAGTACTTTTTGATCACCCATTAAGCTAATGAAACCAAATGTTCTCTTCTAAACAAAATGAGCTTTTCTGTTTGACAAGTTAGAAAAAGTTTAAAGCTCTCTCCCTCCCAACATACACACTCAGTTGCATGCTTTTAGCATCAGTACAAGTAAAATGTTAACAGAGTGCACCGCTCATTTATGTTAACCAATGGAAGCAGAATAGAATAACCGGGAACAGCAATAAGAAACCGGCCGCGAGGAGGCGTGAGCAGCAGCAGCAACTTTAACAGTAACAGTGGAGTAACTAGCAGCGGCAGCAGCAACAGCAATGACAGCAGAGGCGGAAGCAATAGCGGCAACCAGCTGGCGGCCACGAGACTAGGCGGCAATTGGTAAGCGTTCAACGCAGACAGTCAGCAGCGATGCTTTCAATGAGGCAATAGCATAAATTTTTTGGAAGCTGTTGCATGAAGCGAGCGAAGCAAAGCGCTAAAGTCGAAACGGGCAGTTAAAGAGAGTGAATGCAGGCGGAAAACAAAAATAAAAAATAAATAAAAAAATTTACGTATATTTAAAGAAGCAGTGGGCGCAGTGAAAAACAAAAAGTAAAAACAAAATTAAGAGGTTTGTCGATAAGTGTTGTTGTAATTGTTGTAATACGAAAGGTGTTGTGCGCGTAGAGTTACTTTGCCGGTGGAAGGTTGTTGGAAAATTGTGAAAAGTTTTTTATTTTCATACATAATAAAATAAAAAAAGCTAATATGTATACATGTATGCTTGCGTGTATGTATGTGTGTAATAGTACAAAATAATAATTTTAATTAAAAACAATAATTACAAAAAAATTTAAATAAAAAAGCAATTAAATAAAAAATTTATAAGATTATTGTAAAAAAATTTAAATAATTTCAAAATTAATTTAAAAAAGTTTAAAACTAAAAAGCAATAGTTATTAAAAATACTATAAAAATGTCTAACGAAAAAAAAATTAAATACATATGTATATAACTAAATATCGAAAATATAATAATTTAACGTTTTTAGCTGAAAACAATACATAAAAAATAATAATTTCATTAAAAAAAAATAATTTAAAAATTAATTTAATAAAAAAAAATAATAATAAAAAATATTTAACTATAAAAAAAATTAAAAATAATACAAAATATTTTTAATTATTTCAAAATTAATTTTAAAAAAGTTTAAAATAGAAAAATAGTTATTAAAAAATTATAAAAATTTTCTAATGAAAATAAAATAAAAAAAAATATATAACCAAATATTTAAATAATAATTATTTTAACGTTCTTTACCCAAAAACTGTAAATACTGGAAAATAATTTAAGTAATAAGTAATAAAAAGTAGAACTTCGAAAATTATAAAAAAAAAACAATTTTTCAATTAAACAAAAATTAAAAAAAAAAAATTTAAATTAATTATAAAAAAAATTAAATATAATAAAAATTAAAAAATAAAAATTCGAAAACAATTTTTGAAATTCCAAAAAAAAAATTTTATAAAAATCTAAAAAATAATAATTTAACTAGCTAAACTAACTTTTACTACTAGCTTTACTTTTCAATTAAACAAAAATTAAAAAAAACAATAAAAATAATTAAAATAATAAAATTAATACAAAAAAAAACTAAAATTAAATTTTTTTCAAATAGTAATAATAAAAGTTAAAAAAGAAAAATTCGAAAACAATTTTCGAAATCCCAAAAAAATGTTTTAAAAATCTAAAAAATAATAATTTAGCTAAACTAACTTTTACTATTAGCTAAAAGAAAATTTTCAATTAAACAAAATTAAAAAAAAAAAAATAAAATTAATTTTTGTTTTTAAATAGTTATAATAGAAAATAAAAAGATAAACTTCTAAAAAAAATTTTGAAGTTCCAAAAAACAAAATTTTAAAAATAGTAATTTAGTTTTTATTAGCTAAAAGCTCGCCAAACAAACACGTTGTGCAATTGCATGCATATGACCGTTAAACAAAACAAACGCTATCAAGCCGAATTGCAGCGAAACACGTTCGACTACTTGTTGCGCCGTTAGTTTTCACATGTATATATGTATATACATATGTATATGTATAAAACTACAAATAGCGATTGCACATTAAATTTGAGTGGCTGCCTTCACTCTGATGCACTAAAATGTGTAAATAAATATGATCAATTATATACATACATACATGTAGTCATAATTGCTTTATGGCGCATTATTATCAACTCTAGGTGTTAGCCAAAGCCGGCAACAACACCAACTGCATTTATCACTCGTTAAACTAATAGCAGACGAGCTGCTGCTGCCACTGTTGCGATAAGCGCGACCAACGCCACACTTACAATTATACATACATACATATGTATATGTATAGAAATATACATGTACGTGCATATACATATATTGGTATGCAAAAGGTACACAAATTGTTGGCAGACAAGACAGCGTGGCAAACAGAAAATAAATTGTAAATGAAAAAAATCATAGAAAAAGCAAACAACTTGATGGCTGTCTACTCAGATATATTATTATATATGTATACAAAAAGCATACATTTTCGCTTACAAAACGCTTGTGGCACCCCCTCTGCATCTGTCGCTCAGTTTGGTTAAACATCCGCGAGGGCTAAGATAACCCTTTCAGAATTCCTTTGCAACTCAGCCAAAACAGTTGTGTTTTGCATTTCCGCGGCAGCGCCAGCGCCAGCGCTTTTATCTGTGTTTATCTAACCGGTAAAATATTCCGTTACTACTCACTAGTCGTATATTTAGTACATACTTGTATTCGCTTGATTAAATTGTGACTGTGCCATAGTTCCAGTTGAGCTGAAAAGCCTTTGGTCTGAGCAAGCGATCGCGGCACAGTAGATCTTAGGTCGCGGTGCAATCCTCATATATTAAGCTTGAGAGACCTCATATATTAAGCTTGAGAGACCGCGCTACAAAAAAATATATAGTATTGGCTTAGAGTGCCATCCTTAACTAAAATACTGTTAAATTTTTATAACATTTCGTTCAAACGTTCGCAAGTTGTTGGTCTTAAAGTGCCGGTACCTCTGCTAGTTTTCGTTTACCACGGGAAAAAATGTGAATTGCATGTTGAAAAAACCTTGTTTTTTGATAAGAAAAACCCGTAAGAGCCAAGTTGTCGTTTGAGAAGTCTTTCGACATAAGTATTATGACAAATCTGTTAGCAGAATATTCCGCGCTGAAGTAAGAGTCTTCACGATAACAAGTCGTACCGGATAAAAGGTAGGAATTATGTTATGACCTAGCCCTATACCCATTATATTCGACAGATCTTTGCACCAGCGACTATTTTTGCTTTCCCAGGCGCAAAAAGTGGCTCTACGAAGCAAGATTCTACTCAAATGTGGAAGTCAATATGAAAACAAACGTCTACTTTGAAGTCCTGGAAGCTTTAGACTTACGAAGCGGTATCGAAATTTCAGCGCACCGTTACAGAAAGTGCATTAAAAAGAGAAAAGGAAAAAGTGTTAATTTCGATTGAACGAACTTGATAACTTGATTTGGATTGGTCAGTTCGTATGGCGGCTATATGTTATAAAGATCTGATCTGAACAATTTCTTCGGAGATTGCATTATTGCTTTAGAGAATAATACATGCCAAATTTTTTGAAGATATTTCGTCAAATACAAAAGTTTTCCATACAAGAAGTGCATTTTGGTCGAACAGTTTATATGACAGCTATATGCTATAGTAGTCCGATCTGAACGATTTCTTCAGACATTATGTCTTTGTCTTGGACAATAAACCATGTATAATTTTGTGAAGATATCTCGTCAAACACAGAAGTTTCCCATACAAAGACAAGATTTTTATCGGTCAGTTTGTATGACAGCTATATGCTGTAGTGATCCAACATCGGCGGTTCGGACAAATAAGTAGCTGCTTGAGGAGAAAAACACATCACCAAACTTTTTGATCAATACCTCAGAAAGTGAGGGACTAGTTTGCGTAAATATAGACAAGCAAAGAGGTAGTAGGTTAGATAGACAGACATGGCTAAATCGACTCAGCTCGTTATAATGATCATTTATAAATATAATTTAAAGTCTTCGATATTTATTACCGGTTAGACCAAAGACCTTTCGGCAAAATAATTTTTTTCTATATCATATTTTTACATAGTGCAAGTTTGCAGCGGAAATATTCGAACAAGTATTCCAACAATTCATTTGCTTAATTGCAGTTTGCATTCATAACGCGCCACGGCAGAGCAAAAACGTGCGACACGCCGAAAAGCCGCAAATAAAGCCACCTACAAGCCAACTGTTTTAAAATATACAAACATATTTGCCATACCAAGTGCGCCGACGCTTGCATGAGGCAGTGAGGCAGTGAGCCAGCGACCGGTCGCCGAGTTGCAGCTTAACAGGTTGGTGCCATCACAATTTCATGCCGCTTACTTATCTTTATTTATTATTTATTGCAATATTTCATTTATTTTCACTTATTATTTGCATAAAATAGTCGCTGTGTCCATTTGCTCGTTGCACTTTCGCGCTATAAAGTTTGTCTTGCTCTTGCCTGCGCCGCGCACACACTCTCTTTCTCTCACGCTGCCTATCAATTACTTTCCGTTATATTGTATATTTATTTCTTTTTAGATTTTTATGCACTTTGCCGTCTAAAGATTAAAGTCGTTTTTATTTCGTTTGCTTTTTGGTATTTTTTGTTTGGTTGTTGTTGTTGTTAATGGCATGCACACGCATTTGAATTTCTAATGAGGTTGAGAAACATTGCGCACGACTAGCTAAATATACACATATATATACATATGAATACAAATAGTTTCCGAAAGTTCAAACTGCACTCTCGAACCGCCGCACAGATGTACATAAGTACAAGGCTAGCTCGTAAAGTCACTGACTTGTGACATCTTATACAATGGAATTTGAATTCATATCTTAGTGCAATCTCTTCCCAGTATGAAACAGTTAACTAAACATAAGTGTTCTTTCTCTCACTTGCAAATAGTGTTCTCTTAAATTTTACTACTTTGATCTGGAACACAGAAACAAATGTGAACCCCTTACATATTATACGCGATGTGAACTCCTTATTACTGTTCATACACTCTTCGTAGACTATTGCTGACTTCTTTCCGGAGTTTATTGATGGACCCCAAGCATGTCATAACTCGGGAAAAACTTTTCAAATTTCATTTGAAGTGGTTGACTTGATAGCAGAAATTTGATCTTTGACCAATAATTGATGTGAAATTCGACGTCCAGCGTTTTGTAATTCATAGTCAAGATCATACCAACTATTTTGTATGCCAGCGAACTCCATTTTGGCTGCTCAAGCTCAGGCTCAGCGATCTCTCTTATACCTTTTACTTTTCTAATATACTTTTAATATTAAAAAAACTGTAATTATAAGATAATGGCTTCTTAAAAATGTGGCGGTTCACATCTTCTTCTTCTTTGTTTATCAAAATGCCCTGATAAAATATGTTGCTGGGTATAATGGCATTCCGTTTTTCTCTAATTCAATATATGTATAAACATTCAAAAAATAACGTTTTCGTTTTCCAAAGTGTAAGTAACATTTATTTCTAAAAATATTGTAATCTTACAAAAAAACAAAAAAAAAAAAAAAAAACAGGGGATCCAAGTAGATAGATGTACTTGTTTTCAATAGCCTTTTTTGACAGATCACTCGTTGTTTGGCAATTCAACATGAGAAGACTCACGCTTGAACAAAGTCTTCAAATCACGTTCTATACAGAACGCGCTTCGCTCAACTAATGGTCAACATAATCGGCCTACTGAGCGCAGTATTTGCTACACCATCGCCCTTGAGCTTGAGACTCAGCATTCATTATTGGTTAATATACGACCAAATAGACCATGTCCAGCACTCAGTGAAACAAATATAGCAGCCGTAGCTGAGAGTGTACATGAAGACCATGGAGAATCGATTCGACGCCGTTCGCAGCAACTCGAACTGACGTAAGGAACGTTTCGACTCATTTTTTGTCGAGATCTTAAATTGAAAGCGTATAAAATACAGCTTATGCAACTACTGAAGCCACTCGACCTTCCCAGGCGACATTGCCTCCATTTATGCCCTCTAGAAAAGTTCTAAGAAGATCCGACGTTTTCGAGCGAAATTTTGTTCGGCGGTGAGGCTCATTTCTGGCTCAATGGGTATATTAACAAGCAATTTTGTCGCATTTGGGACGAAGAGTAACCTGAAGCCATTCAAGAGCTGCCATTTTATCCAGAAAAGTACGGTTTGGTGTGGTTTGTGGGACGGTGTAATAATAGGTCGTAACCGTCAATGGCGACTGTTATTGCGCCATGATAACCGACTATTTGATGCCTGAAATTGAATCTCGTGATCTCAGCGATATTTGGTTTCAACATGACGGCACCACTTCTAACACATTGCATCAGTCAATGCATTTATTAAGAAAACACTTCGGTGAGCAGATAATTTCATGATTTGGGCCGGTCAATTGGCCACCAAGATCGTGTGATTTCACACCGTTAGGCTTTTTTCTGTGGGGATATGTAAAGTCTGAAGTCTATACGAGCAATCACGCTTTGATTCAGGCCTTAAATCAAAACATCACGCATTTCATTTGCCAGTTACCTGTGGAAATTTCCGAAGGAGTCATTGAAAGTTGAACTGAAAGGATAGAGCATCTCAGACGTAGCCACGTCCTACATAAAAGAAGAAATGACAGAATGAATGAATGTTCTTTCGACTCATAATGAACATGCCCCCATTAAGTTTGAAGTTTCTGTCTTTTTTCTTAATAAAAAAAAGTAGGGAATCTCGAAATGAGTCACCCAATATATACTAGAGTAAAATCAAAGCTGATATTTTAAATGAAAAATCAAGATTTTATGATTTGAATATCAGCTTAAGACTAAATTATATGGAGAAATGAAATCTTAGGCGTACTTGGTTATTGGGTTTTGTTTACCCTGAAATTTTATACTTACAAATATGAGAAAATTACTTACGTATGTATATGCTATATGTCGCTGTGTTTGCCTAAGTGGTTGCGTACTGATTGAAATTGGAGTGTAAGCGCAATATCGAGTATTTTTAAGTCCAAATTCACTTCAAATGCGACAACGCGTTTGGACTTTTTGTGTAAGTGGTTTCTTTATCATCGCTATAGACTACTACTTATAAAATACATTAGACCTCGCTTTTGATATTTATTAATTTATTTTTTTTTTTTGATATTTTTTGGTGATTTTACTTTTTCTCGTTTCAGTAGTTTTGTAGAATATTTTTGAATCTTAGCTATTCGAGCACTGCTTGTATGCGCAAAAACTCATTCGATTTTCCAACGGGGTGCGTATTTAACTTCGTATATATTTCTTTGTCTTCGCTTCAAATCGCCTGTTAAAATTGCAAATATACCGTTAGATAATTTTACAGTTATTCACCCATACAATATTAGCTACTTTTCGGCAGTGCCGAATTATCTGCAATTTTAAATTGTTTTGGCGATAATTTTTGCAAATTTCATTCATTTTTATCATTCTTCATTCCTGCATATTTTCGCATGTTTTGACGACTTCCGGTTGCACTTGCGAACTCGTTGACACATTGAAATGTGTCAGTACGAAATCGGTTAAAAATAATCATGAGCGGAAGTGCATATATTTGCATGTACTTTATGTATTTACTATATATATTCAGTTAATCATGCTTGTAGATTTTTAAGATATGAATCAGTGAGTCAATCGTAAGCTTTGCATATAATTACTATATCATTATATAACGGGTGATTTTTTAAGAGCTTGATAACTTTTTTAAAAAAAAAAACGCATAAAATTTGCAAAATCTCATCGGTTCTTTATTTGAAACGTTAGATTGGTTCATGACATTTACTTTTTGAAGATAATTTCATTTAAATGTTGACCGCGGCTGCGTCTTAGGTGGTCCATTCGGAAAGTCCAATTTTGGGCAACTTTTTCGAGCATTTCGGCCGGAATAGCCCGAATTTCTTCGGAAATGTTGTCTTCCAAAGCTGGAATAGTTGCTGGCTTATTTCTGTAGACTTTAGACTTGACGTAGCCCCACAAAAAATAGTCTAAAGGCGTTAAATCGCATGATCTTGGTGGCCAACTTACGGGTCCATTTCTTGAGATGAATTGTTGTCCGAAGTTTTCCCTCAAAATGGCCATAGAATCGCGAGCTGTGTGGCATGTAGCGCCATCTTGTTGAAACCACATGTCAACCAAGTTCAGTTCTTCCATTTTTGGCAACAAAAAGTTTGTTAGCATCGAACGATAGCGATCGCCATTCACCGTAACGTTGCGTCCAACAGCATCTTTGAAAAAATACGGTCCAATGATTCCACCAGCGTACAAACCACACCAAACAGTGCATTTTTCGGGATGCATGGGCAGTTCTTGAACGGCTTCTGGTTGCTCTTCACCCCAAATGCGGCAATTTTGCTTATTTACGTAGCCATTCAACCAGAAATGAGCCTCATCGCTCATCGGACACGGACGCGAAACACATTTCGAACCGAACACTGATTTTGGTAATAAAATTCAATGATTTGCAAGCGTTGCTCGTTAGTAAGTCTATTCATGATGAAATGTCAAAGCATACTGAGCATCTTTCTCTTTGACACCATGTCTGACATCCCACGTGATCTGTCAAATACTACTGCATGAAAATCCTAACCTCAAAAAAATCACCCGTTAGTTGAGTTATTTTAAAATATGTTAAAGATTTTATCTCAATGTTCGGATATATGATAAAAAATTACTTTCCTGCTCAATTGTCTTTTGAATATAAATAGAATAATCAAACGCTGTAAAAATTAATTCTCATTCAATAGTAAAATATCTCAACTGTGTTCGTTGTCTTGCGATCTTATCATTTTATTTTTATGTTTATATATTAATAAATGGCAGGGAATTAAATATTTCCCACTATTTGTGTTGCTAGCTTCAATATTTAACGCCCGAGATAATGTATTGGTTTCGGTGTGAGAATTCATTTTAATTTGTCTGGAAATTTAGCGTAATCATTTTGTTGTTGTTACTTTTGTCATTTCCACGCTGTTGAATATTATTTCGTTCGTTATACATATATATTTTTAACAATCATAACTAATTTGCTGTACTTGAAATTTCCCAATACAAAAATGCAAAAACAAAAAAACCAAAAAAATATAAATAAATTAGTTGCTTTGATTTACCTGAACTAATTACGGTTATGACGTCAATCCATGTAATTGTAAGATGTAAGCAACAAACTGAAATCGGCTTTTACAGTTCAAACTAGATGCACGAAAATATGCCTATTTATTTTTACTATTTTTTCAAAATCTCTTTTCTTATTATTTTTTTCAAAATCTCTGACGTTCCCTCAAAGTAATCCCCCTTGGCTCCAATATCCTTGTGCCAACGTTTTTCAAATACTCGAAGCAGTTGTGAAAATCAATTTCCGAAATAGCCTTCAATGTCTTCAATTGACTCAAAACCGTTTCACCGGAGCGGTCGTTTGAGTTTGCAGAACAGCCAGAGGTCACACGCAGCTAAAAACGGTGGTTGTTCCGGCACAATATTGCTTAAAAATTTGGCTAAAAACTCAGGAAGAATTATCGTGGTACAAAAACCAAGGTTTGTCGGCCCGTAATCCGGTTTCATTTTACGAATAGCTTCGCGTAAACGACTCAGAGCACTCAAATAGTATTTCTTGTTGACAGTTTGGCCGGTCTAAAGGAATTCGTAGTACACCAAGTCGAAATAATTGAACAAAATTATAAACATAACCTTTGTTTTTTCGGCTTCGCTCACCTTTGCCACGATATTCGGTCGATTGATCGTCTGTTTCTGGGTCTTAAGCACAGATTCAAGACTCATCACCACTAATAATAAGTTTCATGACACCCTGATAGTCGGAAAGTACTGTTTTACAGACGTTGACGCCGTTTTTCGAAAAAATTTAGTGATTTTAGAACCAATCGTGCTTTCACTTTTCTTAGACCCAAATTTTCTTTCAAAATGATTTTCACTGATCCTTCCGATATTCCAATAATGGTAATATCTCTGACACTCGATACTCAAGCACAGATTCCTTTATTTATTAACGCTTTGATCATTAGTTGATGTTGGCCGACCTGAACGTGGTTCGTCGTCAACGCATTTTCTACCCGCTTTGAATAATTTCTACCAATCAAAAACTTCGGTTTCAGTACCCGAAATTTTATTCCGAATAAAATAATATTTAGCCTATGAATAAGTATGTCGCCACATATCTTTAAAGAGATCTCTCTTTAAAACTTGTGCAGCTTTTTAAGTCTTTGGACAAGGATATTCGAGTTAGCTGAAGTGAAACTATTTTATTGAGGACCAAAACTAATTTCTCCTAATCGTAAAAAGTTTCCAGTCTGAGTCAGTAGTTCGGATAACCTCTTACGGGTTCACGAAAATGATCTCGCAGTCGCAGAAGTTCTGGTTATTAACCAGCGCAGAGTTCACTGCAGGTTCAATGTTTTAACGCCAGAAAGCAAGCAGGCATCAGAGAACCGGATCGACCCCAATCGGTTGAAATTCAAGAATGGGTGCCCTCCATAGCCAGTCCATCGACTTTGCAGTAGTCAGAGCGAACTTGTTTGAAGTTCTGAAAAGGGTGCCCTTCATAACCAGTTCATTGACTTTGCAGCTTTCAGTAATTCCTGTGCTGCAACCGGGCACCCATATGGGTGGTAAAAATCTGCAGCTACTGCTAACGAGATCACGTCCTCCTTGATAAGTTTTAAGCGCAAGGTCAGCGAGCTCAGAGCCAGTATAGCGGCTCGGCTGTCGGAGTGAATGCACACCTCTCTACTCGTAAAAGAGGTAGAACTCCGGAGCAATACTTCTATTATTAACTTGTTGGCTCATATACCCTGGTTCCCTACGTTTTATAGCAGCCTTCACCCCCAAGCACCTACTTCGAATGTCTGAGTGTTCTTTGAACACGCTTCAGCTGCTTAGCTAGTGTGGTTCTTCCAAGAGAGTATATCCAATGGAATAAGTACTACGGAATTTTTGAAAATGTTGCAAAGGTGTTTTGAGGAGTCTACTTTATCACTAACACAAATACTTGAGAGGTACAAAGCATTCAGAGAAGGTCCGTGAGTCATGGAAAACTTGTCTCATGCAAGGCGTACATGTACCTCTGGTTATGAGGACAACAAATTTAAAGAAACCGTTCTTGAAACAGAAAGAAGGAAGAGTATTTCAGCATATCTTTTGGATCGGCTCAATCATTTTGGTTAATGTTTTGAGTATAAAGCGGGTATATACTATAATCGTTCCCAAATCTTTTGCGAAAGCGACGTGAAAGAGAGGTCGTAAAAAGCGTAGCTGTGGACCCTGCATTCATCAATACGTTATCACTGTTGACGAGGCGTGGGTTTATGAATATGAAGTTGATAGTGCCCATACCAGTCCATCCCAATTTCTAAAAAAATATGTTCAAGAAAAATAGGATTAATCGTAGGGGTGCTTATATTTGCTTAGAATGAGCCTTTGATGAAGACGATAATAAATGCTTTTATTAGAATCAAGTTTGACATCTAAGTCAAAACATTATTTATAACCTGAAGTTCTTCGAAGTGAAACTCAGCGTTCTCTATTAACTTCGTAGTGGCAACCTGATTATTCGAGATAGGTGAGAACATGTTAACCTCCCAGTCATTGCTGATAAGGAAGTTCAGGTCTCCAAAAAATAGTTGAGAACTCGAGAAAAGGGTGCCCGTTATTGCTCATTATAGAATTTCTAGCAACATTAAAAAAAAGAACATCTGCCAATGATCCTACCATCCAAACTAAACTTTAATGCTAGACTATAACTATAAACGCTCCCATCTAAGGAAACATTTACCATCTTATTTGTCAACAGTGAAATCAAACAACAAGAATTGTATTCAGCCTGGAGTTATAAAATGACAACGAAAGTTTTTGATTTTCTTAAGTAAAAATACTTATTATTTAACACTTTATTGAAATTATATTTGTATTCGGCTATAATATCTATTTTTATTTTTTATCATTTCAGCATATATTTGCAAATCAGCACGTTATTCAAATTAAAATCACGAAAATCGAACTGAACTTCCTCTCCGATTTTTGCATATCAGCTCACCGATCATTTCATCTTTTATTCAGACAGGTAAGTGCTGGAAGCAAACATGTTTTCAACGTGCTTCTCACCTGAATTCGTGGCAAATATTTGCATTCGTTTAAAGAAAGAGGAATTATTTGCCATTTCACGTGGCAACAAGCGTTGATGAAAGCAATTGACAGGCGAGTTGTCTGAATAAGCGGCACATATAGGTTAAGGCAGAGATGCATTGTGTTGCAATTATTTTTTATTTTTTTTTATCTACTTAAAAATGTTCTAAAAGGATGCGGTGGTGTTATCTTTATTTCAAAGTTTCTGCACTTCTAAAGAGTTCGAGGTACATTACTTAAAAACAAAAAAACACAGAAACAATTTTCGATGACTCGTACGAGCATTTCGACTGGTAACCGGCGAATGACATGCGTGATGTTTTGCTCCAATACCTGAATTCACATAACCCCATAGGAAAAAGTCTAGTGGTGTGAAATTATCCCGTTCTCCGAAGTGTTCTCTCAATAAATCCATTGTTTGATGTGAAATGTGAGAAGTGGCGCCGCTTGTTTGAAGCCAAATGTCGCCGAGATCACTAGCTTCAATTACAGGTAACAAATAGTCGATTATCACTGCGCTATAACGGTCGCCATATGGACCAATGATTCCACCGGCCTGCAAGCCACACCAAATCGTTGTTTTTTCTGTATGAAATGGCAGCTCTTGAATCTCTTCAGGTTGCTCTTCGTGCCAAAAGCGGCCATTTTGCTTTTTTACATACCCTTTGAGCCAGAAATGGACCTCATCGCCGGCCACAATTTGGCTCGAAAACGTCGGATCTTCTTGGAACATTTCAAGAGTCCTTAGAAATTTTGAGAAGGTTGGCTTCAGTTTTTGGAAAAGCTGTTTTTTGTACGGTTTCAACTTAGGATCTCGACGTAAAATGCGCCAAATCAGTTCATACGTCAGTCCGAGTTGCTGCCAAAGACGCCGAGTCGACTCTCTTCGATCTTTGTGTACACTCTCAGCTACGGCTGCTATATTTTTTTCACTGCGTGCTAGACCTGGTTTTGTCGGTAAAATATATGAATGCTTGATCTCGAGATGGGTGATGATTTTGCGAATAGTATGCTCAGAAACCCGATTATGTTGACCATTTATTAAAAATAAATAAATAAAAATCATAAAATTAAAAGAATATAAATCGCATGCGATAAATAACACCACATAAAGTCTCATAACATAAAAAAGTTCGCTCAATAGCCAGCGATTATTGCTCACGCTAATATTCGTTAATGCATATGTGAATGTATGAGTGTTTCTCAGTTTTTTTTTTTTGTTATTTGTTTCAACTCATTCACCCATTACGTTGACATTAGCTGTGACAAATCAAAATCTCGTGTTCCATACCCATACAATGGCATGCAATTTAATTGCGCTTGAATTGTGGCGAATTCACATTTATATGCGCATCGACATGCAGTTAAGCAATAAATATTGTCATATACTGTTAATTAATCGCTGAGACAATTCAAATATCGTTCAAATGGCGCGCTCGCGTGCATATTACGTATACGCAATGCTGTTCGAACGACCGATTAAAAATGTGAATGAATTGTTTTGATATTTTTTTTTTCTGGTTTTTTTTGCTTTTGTAGCATTGTGCTGAGTGTGTGTCTGTGAATGTGGCTGCATATATACATATATATAGTATATGGTTATTTCATATTGGACAAACGCACCTCCTCACACAATTGTTTCAGAATTACTTCAACTAATGTATTATGTGTGTACATATATAATATATATTTGTGTTAATTAGAAATCGTTAACAAATTTATTTGTTTTCGAAAACAGTTTCTCTCCACGTATTCTTAATTATAGGCTTTCATTTATTTGTTCGCCAACAAAGTAATCTGTAATTTTCATATTGTTCACTTAATTTTTGTGAAATTTTTTCCTCCCCTTTTACTCCTATTGTTGTTGGTGATCGTAGTGTGACATGCAATGCAGTTTTGTGTGACAATATTTTACATTTTTTTTCCACGACTACTTTATATTTTATTATATTCTATATATCTGCATGTTTGTAATCATAACTGTTCGTATACATTACAATCGGCACGAACTTGTAATTATTTGCCTTAACCGCCTTTATTGTGTAATGTAATCACAACATGTTGTTATTGTATTATTCTCAAAATAAGAAAAGCGTATGAATTTAAAAGGTTTTCTAAACAAAGCATGGCTTTCATATATTATATAGTCATAAATAATATGGAAGCAATGTTTTATTATGATTCTTATATCATTCTTGTCATATTTCATAAACACGAAAAAGTCAACCGTAATATGAACAAGTAAGGACTAAGTT
Source organism: Bactrocera correcta (assembly GCA_027475135.1). NCBI lineage: Eukaryota > Metazoa > Arthropoda > Insecta > Diptera > Tephritidae > Bactrocera > Bactrocera correcta. The sequence goes on from CM050326.1 coordinate 41,998,911, forward strand.
CTGGTATAAACGAACATCTGTATATATTCTTGCAACTTGCTCGGATCAAAGCCGGAGTAATATTTCAGGTATACGAGTACTAGTTATATGGACTCTAGGGCACCTAGATTTTATTCGCGCTCTCTTATTTTCATTAAGGTAATTCACAGTGAACGAGGGCAAGACGAAATACCTCCTGTCATCAAACAAACAGTCGTCGCACTCGCGATTGTGGGAGCCATAACTTTGAAGTTGTAGATAATTTCGTCTATCTTGTCTAAGCCAGTAAAGAAGAAGAAGAATTCACATATTGGCCGATATATGCGGTATAAAGTCACCCTGAAGTTCGAAAATCCTTCTATTAGATATATGGGGGCTAAGGGAAGTATTGACCCAATTCAAACCATATTTGATACAGGAAAAGAATTCTCTCCAATTTTCAATTATATATCTCACCCATTGACCGATGTTTTCGGTAAAAAAAAAACAATTATATGCTCTACGGTCCACATATCCTTTCGCAGTGACTTAGGTGGCATATACCAAAGCATTATTCGTGCAAAGTTTTTTCCCGTTATATTATTTGCTTTAAGGAAAACATGCTTTAGTTTTCTATTCCTCTACGACATATTGCAACAACCCTTATTATCTTAGGACAAACTATGAGCTTTAAAATAACAATCTTTTTTTAATTCCCTGCGTTTCGTTTCAAATTCACTTTGTGAATACAAAAAATCCACTTAGACAGCTATAGCGGCTTGTGCGTTGGGATGCCCAAAGAGGTAAGGTAAGGATTAAAAAGCGCCTACAGCCAGCCACAATTTTATTGAGCCGATTATAATCTGTTTCAGCTAATTCGCCGTTTTCAAACAAAGTATGGCAATCGATATTAATCTGGTGAAAGCTGTATAATTGAGGAGAAAATGTCTAGATGTTTAGTATGATAATGATAAAGTGAGCTTTGAGCTCACAGTCAGCAAGCCCAAGGTCTGTATAGTAGCTTTGCTATGCAAGTGGATGCATGCCTCCTTATCATACAGTCTGAAACAAAAGTTGATTGATAGCTCCCAACAGAAAACTACCGCCACTTAAGTTTCGATCTTCAGAAAGAGGCTCAGGACTCTTCTCCAATGACTCCACCCCACCAACATGTGCCTCGAAAGTATGTGAACGGACAAAGCACCGCTAGGTATAATATTTTTTTCTGAAGTGGTTAAAGCCATTTTTATTACCTACATTTTTTCATTTTACTACAACTTAGTATAATAATCATGTCCGCTTTTTTGCGAGAAAAAGAATTTGAAGTCTCCACTTCAAATAGTATGTTTCAACGAGAAATATGGATGGTTAACAGTAAATCAAAGGTAATTTAATCGTTTCCTCAATCCAAACCGCTGAATTTCGAATTAATTGCGGCGTGATGTGGCGAATACTTTCAGAGCTGGAGAGTATTTTTTGTATTTTATCAAACCTTGATTTATGTGAAGATGGGGTAATATAATGCGGGCACTAGGCACATTCATAATACCCGGTACTAACTTCGCTTTCAAAGGCCAAACTTTTATAGTCCTGTGTTCTGTCTTAGCTTGGTTGTCCCATGAGCACATGACACCGGGGTATTTGGTATATCCTTCTTGATTGACCGAAAAAAAATTACCATTATTAAGATCGACGTACAGCCATTTATATTCTATGTATCCTATTTTCTTCATAACCAATGCTGCTGCGGATAATTCCCTTACTTTAGTCTCTGAAGTTATGAATTTTATTTCTTGAAGTCGTGAAGCAAGGAGTTCTGACCTTTCTTTGATAGACCGAGATCTCTTATCAACTCATCTAGGTTCTCTGTTTTTGATTGGTCGAGGTTCAAACGTACTTCGAGCAGAATCGCCGCCCAAATCTTCATCATCTGAGAGCACTAGTGGTGCAAAATTCAAAGTAGGTTGATTATCAGCCACAGGTTCTTTACTAGTATTTAGGATTGGGCTAATAACCGATTTTAAATTTGTGTAAGTGCATTTGGAACAATTTTTGCGGTTTATTTAGGTAATAATCCCAATAACAATCTTCATGTGGGTTTGTCGGTTCATGCCAAATTATAGGACTTTTCTTATTCTTATAAGCCTTTAAACGTAAATTTGGGATCCAAGGCTTACCAAACACGAGTCATGGCTTCTCAAAGTAGTCCTAATATGTTTTTTAATGGAATTAGGCCCATTTAAACGGCGTTCTCTAACACATAGCCTCCACAAACAGTAAAAAAAAACAAATCGGATCATTAAAAGAAGTTGTTCTTAAAGTAGAAATCGCGGTTTGTCTAGGAATTTTGGTACTTTTTTGCCTTAAAAATCAATTTGAATAAGCCGAAATTTCAAGAAGTACGTGCGTCACTATAACTTCAGCTGTTAGAAAGCAACTGAATAGATTTGAAATTTTGAAATCATCGACGTCAAATTAGTAAAAAAAAAACAGTTTAGAAACTTCATAAAAGAAAAATAATTAATATTATTTACCAGTGTTATTGAAAATATATATTTTGACAAATTTTCAAAAAAAAAAGATTAAGTTTTTGGTAAAATTTTCGACACGCAAATATATGCAAAAAAAAATCCTTCATTCAATGATTAGATAATGTTATTTCAAAGATATGTGCAGATTTTTTAGAAAAAGTGTTCACCGACTTAAAAAGTTGAGTAAAGAGCAAAACGCGTTATGGATATGTAGAACTTCCGAAGGGTCTATCTCTTAAAATTTTGATCAGATCATTTTGAAGTATATTTGAAACATATTTTATAAGACAAATTTTTTTTTTTTTTTTGGAATTTTCAATCTTACCATAACTCAAAAAATGCGTGCATAAATTCTTATTATTAACTTTTTTACGACTTTGCTCTTAAAGTTTTTTTCGAAGAGTGAAAGACAGTGCATCAGGTAACATATTATTAATTTCTAAACAAGAAAAAACGTTAACTTCGGTTGCACCGAAGCTAAATATCCTTCACAGGTGCATTTCTGTTAGTAACTATGTGTCCAGTTTGTATGGAAGCTATATGCTATAGTTAACCGATCTGTACAATTTTTTCGAAGATTACATTGTTTCCTTAGAAAATAATATATACCAAATTTCGTGAGTATATCTTGTCAAATGTGAAAGTTTTCCATACAAGAACTTGATTGCGATCGTTCAGTTTGTATGGCAGCTATATGCTATAGTTAACCGATCTGAACAATTTCTTCGGAGATTACATTGTTGCCTTAGAAAATAATATGTACCAAATTTCGTGAATATATCTTGACAAATGCGAAAGTTTTTCTTATGAGAACTTGATTCCGATCGTTCAGTTTATATGGCAGCTATATGATATAGTGGTCCGATATCGGCCGTTCCGACAAATGAGCAGCTTCTTGAAGAGAAAATGACGTTTGCAAAATTTCAAAAGGATATCTTAAAAACTGAGGGACTAGTTCGTATATATACAGACAGACGGACAGACGGGCAGACGGACAGACGGACAGACAGACGGACATGGCTAAATCGACTCAGCTCAACATACTGATCATTTATATATATACTTTATAGGGTCTTCGACGCTTCCTTCTAGGTGTTACAAACATCGTGACAAACTTAATATACCCTGTTCAGGGTATAATAAGATTTTGCTGATACATGCGATATTTGCCTGTTTTAAAGTAGGTGAAGGCCAGAAGAGACCACAATCAACAGATGTATTCAAATTTTTCTTGTTTACGCGCATAATTAATATACAAAAACTCGGCGAACAGTATATTGTTTATAACCCAGAAGTGAGTTAATCAAATCAAAGTAAAAGTGAAAAGAAAAATTTCAAATCAGAGGTTTTCGAAAGCAAACAAACCACAAAACGGGAATGAGCCAAAAAAGGCCAAACAAATAATTTCCTCAATTTCAGCGATTTGTTGAGAACATTCAGGCCTACTAAACACTACATACACTAATAACTATAAAATACATGTATGTACGCACTTATACATATACTTATATACGCACGCATGCTTTAGTGTTGGTATGAGAAATGTAAAATATATTAATTAAGAGTTTATTATTGCAAGCATTTAAATTACAATTGCACCCATAAATATTTAAGTCATGAAAACCAATTAAATGCAACAACGCCAATCGTGGCAATTTTAACATCATTATACCGTATATAGACATATATGTTGACATACATACAGACATACATATTTTTACTGCGGTCAATTAGTGAAAGAAACATTTCATTTGCACAAACAATGCGATTTTATCGTTCGTATTTTACAATTCATGAAATCGCATGCTCAAATTGCACTGCTTAGTTGTTGTAATTGTTATTGTTGTTGTACTGCTTTCAACTATAAAAAGATATAATTAAAATTTTCACAATTTATTTAATGCAACCTTCACTTTTGGCAAACTGCGTGTGGCAAGTGAGCGGTGAATACATATGAAAGATATGCTTATGTAAATACAGGGTGGCGCACGCATCGTACTGCAATAATAAACCGGAACAACTTTTTTTAATCAATGTACTACATTTCTTTTTTTATTTTATAGCAAACTTTTTTTTTATTTTATTGACCTTAAAGTACCTCCTTGCTCAGCCACGCATATCTTGCTTCTTTCTTTATTGGCGTAGACACCGCTTACGCGCTTATAGCCGAGTTTATAACAGTGCGCCAGTCGTTCTTTCTTTTCGTTGTATGGCGTCAATTGAGACTCCAAGTATAGTCAGGTCCTTTTCCACCTGGTCTTTCCAACGGAGTGGAGGTCTTCCTCTTTCTCTGCTTCCCCCGGTGGATACTGCGTCGAATACTCTCAGAGCTGGGGTGTCTTCATCCATTCGATCCATCTAATCAAAGGAGTGCCAAAATACCGTCTGAATTCCTCTTTTCGGTATCCCAAGCATTGATTTTTAAACAGTTTTATTAATAACCTACCAAATAAAAAAAGTAAGTCAATTACTCACATAAAAAAAGTCAATACTATTTTTTTATTGTGGTGTCGATTCGTGTGCCACCTTGTACATACATACACATGACTATAGTGTCGATTGAACTATTTTCCGTTTGAATTTATAAATTTGATTTTTTAAATAGTGTTTTTTTTTTGCTTTAAAACGTGAGGAGTTAAGCGTCAATCACGCATTTCGTGCTGTTTTCATACTTATACATACTATATAACGGGTTTTTCAATAAGAACGCTGCAAACGTTTTTTTGTAATAAACCAAAAACGGTTTGAGATATCAATGATATTATTCCTTTTAAAGTACATTCGATTCCATATGCATAGAACGCGATTTTTGGTGCATGACCACCACGGACACGCTTGCAGAAATCCAGACGCCGAACCCAATTTTCGACGGTTTTCAAACATAAATCGGCCGATACTGCTGCAATTTCACGTTCGATATTCGTACAAAATTCATCAATCGTCGCTGCCTTGTTGACATAGACCATAGACTTGACGTAGACCGACAGGAAATAGTCTAACAACGGCCGATTGACTGGGCCATTGCGTGAGATGATACCTTCACCAAACTTGGTTTTCAATAAATCTATTGTGACATTCGCCGTGTGACCTGTTTGAACCACATATTGTCCAAGTCTATATAATCAAATTCCAAAACTATTCAGTTATCTTTGAGTGGCAGCGATTCCGTCATGGAAGAAGTACTGCCCAATGGCACCGCCGGCCCATAAACCGCACCAAACTTAAATTTTTTCGGGATTCAATAGTGACTCATGGAGAACGTATAGATTGCTGCCTGACCAATAACGCATATTTTGATTATTGCCAAAGCCATTTTGCCAGAAATGAGCCTCATCGCTGAAGACGATTTTTCGGTGAAAACCCGAACCATTTTCAATTTGTTGGTCAGCCCAATTCGCGAGCATACGACGATTCTGGTGGTCAAACGGCTTCAGTTCTTGCGTCAATTTGATCCTTTAGGAATGTAGGACAACATCTTTTCACAGAATTTGTCACCGAGATGCCCAACGCTTGTGTGAGAGACTATTGATACGCTAATGACAGCAATGTTCTCGACACTACGGGCACTTCTTTGTCTCACTGGTATGGGAACATTTTTTACTAGGCCTGTGGATTCAAACCAGATTCTAAACGCTCAATTGTTGATCTGACAGGACGATTATTACGACCATAAGTTAGACGCAGCGCTCATAAAGTTGAGGCCACTGAGCCCGAATTTCGACTCGTTGCTTGATCGTATATCTTTCTATGATGAAATGGCAAACCTTACTGAAGAGAAACGTTTTTTAAAGCTAAAAATATTATATAGCTTACTAGATGATGTTAAAAACTATATACTTGAAGTAGTGTTCGACTATCATTGTCGCTTGATTTGAAAAATGTTTCGATAAAAGCCAATTTACCCTTATCTCTCGATCAATAAACCAAAACTTATCGACCAATAAACGTTGTAGCAAAAATTACTGCTTTATCTAAATAAAAAGTAAACATTTCAATTTTTCAACATTTCTAGTTTTTTTATTATCTCATAAACAAATATTCTTTTATAATACATCAACACATCAACAATATCTTAGAAAACTTAGTCCGCTACTTAATTAGCACTTGAAACACTTCTAAGACTGTCTACACTCCTATCGCGAGTACATATCATAATTAATTGCCGTTATCTGTCGTTAATTGTTATTGAATTGTGGTTTTTATGATGTGATGACGTTTCACGTTTGTGAGTTGTCTTTGATTTCAAATTGTTGAAGATGTGCGAGTTAAGTCGGTACTTTTCACTCTAACATCTATATATTACTAAATATAAGGACTGATAGAATTCTTATTTTTGGAAGGTGTAGCATCAAAAAAAATTCTCGAATGAATGTTAAAAGTATACAATGATTGTTCACTTACTAGAACAGTATAAAGATAGGTTGCTGAATTTAAACGTGGTCGTACACGCCTTGAAGACGATCCACATTAAGGACATCCAAAAAGCGCATCAACATCAGAAATCATAGCCAAAATACAGGGTATGATTTCGGAAGATCGTCGATTGACTGAGAGAGATTTAGTAGAGGCTCTACACATCTCATTAGGCAGTCCAAGCCATATTTTAAGTGAAGCTTTGAGTTTTAGAAAGCAGTGTGCACTTTCTCAGAAACATTTGGAGCGTTTTAATAAGGATAGAGTGGATTTTGTGCGTCGATTCATTACTATGGATGTGAATTGGGTATATCACCACGATCCTGAATCTGAATGGTGTGAACCTGATTGTTTGGCTTCGAAACGAGTTCGTGTCCGGAAATCGGCCAAGAAGATTATGGCTTCCGTTTTTTGAGATGCCAGAGGAATTTTGTCTGTAGATTACTTGCAAATCGGTAAAACATTTAATTCTAAATATTATTGCAAGCTTTTGGGAGTTGAAGGAAAAAATTCGTGAAAAAAGACCGGGTTTGCAGAAATTTTCAAATCATTTTTACAAAATGCTATGGTGCTACATGTTGGCTTAAAAAAAATCCTTAAAATTATCATTTGATTCATCGATGACTTGACTTTTTGGCAAACTTTTTTCTCGACGAGTCATTGTGTTGTTTAGACATATGTATCTTCGTTAAATCAGAGTTGAATTCATGCAAAAGGTCGTCGGTCAGTTTTCTGTGCAGGTTAACTTTAACTTTGTCTACACAAAGAACTCCACTAACTAGAGTTGATCATCAAGCGTCACAAAATTCAACATGTGCAAGAAGTAGACGAATTAAAGTCGACTGACCATCCTTTTCTTCTTTTACTTCTCTACTGGCGTAGATACCGCTTACGCAGTTATAGCCGAGTTAACAGCAGCGCGTCAGTCGTTTCTTCTTTTTGCAAACTTGCGCCAATTTTAGATTCCAAGCGAAGCCAGTTCCTTCTATACCTGGTCTTTCCAATGGAGTTGAGGTCTTCCTCTTCCTCTACTTTCCCCGGCGGATATTCTGTCTAATACTTTCAGAGCTGGAGTGTTTTCGTCCATTCGGACGACATGAACTAACTAGCCAGTATAGCCGCTGGCTTTTAATTCGCTGAGTTATGTCAACGTCGTCGTATATCTCATACAGCTCATAGTTACATCGTGGCCAATGCGCAAGGGACCATAAATCTTTCGCAGAATTTTTCTCTCATCAGTTGTTGTCATCGTCCAAGCCTCTGCACCATATAACAGGACGGGAACAATGAGGGACTTATAGAGTTTGGTTTTTGTTCGTCGAGAGGGACTTTACTTCTCAATTGCCTACTCAATCCGAAATATAACCTGTTGGCAAGAGTTATTCTGCGTTTAGTTTCGAGGCTTAGCGACCATCAGATCCGTTAATAAACTAAATTTTCGTTTTTGGAGTGATGACAATCAACAATCGACTGTTAAAACATCCTCAAAAACTCACCGTTTGGTGTACTCTACGGGCAGAGGGACACATCGGTCCATATTTCCTCAAAAATAGTTAGTTCCAACAAGACGGGACTACTTGCCATACATCGAACGAAACAATCAATTTGTTGAAGAATATTTTTGGTGAGCGCGATGAGCTCATGTTCGTGACGATGTTGCTGATGCCCCAATTGCGGCAAAAACTAGTCGGCCCCAGCCTTTCGACTTCAGTCTATTCGCCAGCCACGGCGGTCACTCGAGTGAAATTCTTTTTTAAAACATAATATCAAACCTTTTATGTATAATAAAGCTAAATTCTGGATGATAACATTAAAATGTGTTTGTTCTATTTCTTCGTGTAAACTACATGTCTAAAAAGACACCCTTTATTATATGTATTTCGTAAAGACGGTTAAAATCTTTATGATTCTTTAACTCCATGATGCTATATCAAGTTCAACCTAGCGCATTAGATCGGTACTTCCCGAAGCAACCCGAAGCTTGGCTTACCTCAATAAGAATCGTAATATTTTACTGACACGTGAAAAATTTTGATATTAGTCGATTGCTATTAGAAACAAACTTTTTATATTGTATACTAAGGCATTGTCTTTGCTGCAGTTCGAACTCAAAAGTTCCGGAGAATCCGACAATAAATTTGATAAGTAACAAAAACATACTGTAAACTCACGAATATCTGTAAAACATCTCTGTAATTCATAGTTTAATGCCAAAAAGTGTCACTTTAGCGCGATCGGGATTAACAACGGGATCAAATTTTGTTCGAATCGTACGTCTCTAATTTTAACTACAGTAAATTAAAGTGAAACAACAAACAACACAAAAGTGAGCTTCGTGTTACACATATTTTCCCATATATACCATATGGTATATACATATATAAGTATAATATATATGTATATGTATGTATATAACAACATAACGCCTCAAAGAGAACCTTGCATAAGTGATAGTGTCATCCAACCCCAAGACCCATATCGCATTCGGTACAAAAAAGGCAAGCCCAACAGCGCGCAAACAAAGTTCGGCGACACAACTTCGAATTACATACTGACTTTTGTATGTTCGGAGAAATAAGAGTAAAAATAATAAAACGAAAAGCAGAACACCAAAACGGAACGACCCATTGTGTGAGGGTTTTTCCCCCAGTGTTGGGAAAAAATCATCAAATCACTGAAGAGCACTCAGAGAGCACTTACCGCATTGGCGATAAAAATAGAGTGGCTTAAGACACTGGTAAGACTAGTTACTGACATTAGTATGGCTGAGAAGACAGGCCAATACGACGAAACGTAAGCAAAGCAAAACAAACAAAGCAACAACAGCAAAGCCATATTAAGCGCTACAGGCTTTCGAACCCTACGGAACAACAACAAAATGCAAAAAACAAAAAATATTTTTCAACTTCAAATTTTATGAGTAAGAAATTGTAAAAATAAAACACAAACAAATTATTAAGCTTTTTCCGAACGCCGAACGCTGATCATGGCGTGTGCTGGAGCAAACAGCACAAAAACAAAAAACCAGCAACGTCGATAGCCACGTGAGCGCCAACAGCACTCAGTAAGGAGTGTGTTAGGTGTGCTGGTTGTGAGCGCACTTGCCAACAATTGAGCTGCGCTCACAGCTGGAGCGATCTGGAGCAACAACATGCGTTTGGGTTTGGCCACCAAACTGCCGATCGTGCGCTCATCTCATGAGCGGCAATTAAATACTTGTATTTTACCTCTAAATATGACTAGCTTCGACTCGCCATTTGACGGCGGCCGATCGTTACGACTTCAATGCGCTTTTGCGGTCGCGGTCACAGCCACAGGCCGCCAACCATAAACAGTACCGCGGTAGACGTTTAGAAGAAAACACTGGAACGCGCTGAACTCGTCATCGTCGCTGAGCGGAGAACCCAGTTTGAACGACAATTATCGCGACGAAGCCACAGAAAAAAAGAAGAAAAAAAACACAAAAACAGAAAGAAAGAGAACAGACAGTAAATAAATAATTAAAATAATATTAAGTCTATAAAGGCAATAAGCGCGCATATTGATCAAGCACAACACGGCTACGCTACAGTACAGTTTCGGGTTGCGGAAATGTGCTGAAATACCGTAATCAATAAAATTTAAATTCCATAAAGACGGCTAAGGCGATAGGAACGCTCATAGCGAAAGGAGAGTGCAATCAATTTTGTGTGCTGTTTTTTGTATTTGTTTTTGGTTTTGGCTGATTACGAGTAATCAATGACATTTTATGACAAATACACACACACCCATACAAACAGACATATTTTCATGCGCGAAAAAATAAATTAAATAAATAGTACAAAGTGCAAAGCAACAAAGCTACAAAGCAGCGTTTGCCAACGTGAAGCAAGAAAGTGTAAAAATATGGAAATTCGTTATTAATATTATTAAGCAAATAAAGTAAAATACTGCGATACAGCTGAGAGCGAATACAACAACAAAAACACGTTAAATACCAAAAGAACTTGCAAAAAAGCGGCAGAAACGGGAGTAATGAACACCAAAGTCGAATAGAAAAAATATACAACAACAAAAACAAATAATAAAAACAACAGCAATAATAATATAAAATAACAACAACAAAAGTAAGTAAAAACTTGCGAAAAATCGGCAAAAATAAAAACAGTTAATAACAAAGACGTAAGGAAAAAATACAACAAAAAATATAAACAACAACAACAACAAAATTATCGAAACTTGCCAAAAGCGGCAAAAATAAATGATTTATTTAACATAATTATAGAGCAAAAATACAACAACAATAAAATTACAACAAACATAACAAAAAAACTTACAAAAAGCAGTAAATAAGCAATAAAACCGGAAATTAAAAGGAAAAAATACACAAAAACAACAATAGTTTACTATAACAAACTGCACCAACAACATATGTATATTACAGCAACACTAAGAACAAATATATTAAAAAACTTGCAAATACGCAATAAATATCGAAAATAAAAAGAAAAAATATGCAACAACAGTAATAACTTACAAGAACAAATTGCAACAACAACAAATATACGAAAAGAACTCGCAAAAAGCAGCAAATAAGCAATAAATATTGAAAAGAAAATTCATACAACAACAATAACTTACAACAACAAACTGCAAAAACAACAAATATACGAAAAGAACTCACAAAAAGCAGCAAATTAGCATTAAATACCAAAATCAAGAAGAAAATATATACTACAACAATAATAGTTACCAACAACAACAACAGTTGACAACAACAAATATACGAAAAGCGTTTTGTGAGCTACAAATACCGAAAAAGCATATACAACAACAACAATAATTTGCAACAAATTACAACAACAATAATTTACAACAAACTACAACCATAAAAAATTACAAAAAACAGCAATAAAACAAAAAAACTATACCGCAATCGCCAGCGAGATAACGTCCAAAATTGCATAGCGACTGCTGGTCGGTCGACACTGGCAAAGGGTTGCCGTGCGCGAAAAAGCTTGAATTTAACAACAGCTGCAACAACAATACAACTAAGAGCAACGCTAATTAAATAGAAAAGCAATAAGCGCAAGCAACAAGTGAGAATATGCACAACAACAACAACAAGAACAAAGCAGCAAAATAGATTATATAAGTAATTTAATAATAAAAACAGCAGCAACAACAACAAAAACAAAACAAAAGCGACAACAACAAAAAACAAAAGCAACAAAAACGTGTAAGTTCTGCGGTCGCAAGTGTGAAAATGCTGAAAAGCCAATTACATACAACTTAGTAACAGCCGTGGAACGAGCGCGAGTGGCGGTGAGAAGCGCCAAGTCACAGGCGAAAAAATCCAGCCAAGCGGCACAGACGACGAAGAAGCTGGCAAATACCGAATGCGACTATATTTGACTATATCTGGAGCTGACACGCGATTCATAAGCGGTTAAGGGCTTACGCGGCGCGCGGGGCCAAACACTGGGAGTTTGGCTGGTAAAACAAGTCACCGTGACCGGAGCACGTTGTGGTAGCGTGCAGCTGCTGAATGTCATTGGGAAACAGTTTTGCGAAGCAGCGGCAGTAACAATAATAATAACAACAATAATAATAAAAACAACAACAATAATAATAATAGTAAAACAATAGTAATTAAAGCGATTTTGTGATATAAGTTGTGTAAATGAGAGCATTATATAAAAGTGAGGTTAAATAGAGACTCATAGTAATTTTTGTTCTTAATTTAAAAAAAAATAACAAAAAATAGCAACAATAAATAATAAGAGCAAAAAAATATTTTTGTTAAATTAAAAAACAAAAAAAACACAAAAACAATAACAAAAGATATAAATAAATAATAATAAAAAAAGAACAAAAATATACAAAAAATAATAACACAAATTGAGGAAAAATATAATAACAGCAACAAACATTAATGATAAAAAAACAATAATAACGACAAAAAAATAAGAAACATAATACAAAAAAAAAAAATAGCACAAACTAAATTTTTAGAAACAATTAAAAATAATAATAAAAAATGCAACCAAAAATATATAAAAAATTATAACAAAACAAAAATAGCAAAAAAAAAATATTTTTGATTTTGCTTCGCCGCGAAAATTTACAGCGAACAGTGACAGCAAAGCTGGCTCACAGTTATTAATTGCGTTTTAGAGCTAGCAAACAAACAACTAAAACAACTTAAAAAGCTGTGAATAAACAAATAAACGCTATTTTGCGCTTAATTTCCGAAATAAAGTGTTTTTAAAGCCAACTCGGCGATAAGCAGATTAAAAACAATAAATTAGTGTGAAAAAAAAAATATTAAAAGTAAAAATAAAATAAAAAATAAGAAAGAAAAATAAAAATAAAAATAAAAAATTTACTAGAGAAATAAAAAAATAAACCAGAAAAATACAAAACTAAAATCTACATCAATTCGAACTTGAATAACTGTAAACAATTGACATTGGTGCTTGCAACAGCAAAAACAAGCAATAATTAACGCAAAACTAACAACAACGAACGCAGCGAACGCTTGCACATTACTAAGCCAACAAGTCAGTTAGTCAGTCAATCGAGTGCGCTTTAAGCGACTAACGCTGTGCACTAGCCAACAATAACAACAAGAATAGTAACGCACAAACTGGTTTGCCGTGCAAGGTCAACCGGCTAATACCGCCAAATAAAGCGACTAGGAAAGCAAACGCAACAAATCATTCAAACATTTGTACCGTTAAACAGACTAGAGCAGTAGGCGAACAGACAGGCGCTTCCGAAAAAGAAATACGAAAAAAATTCCGAGCAAAAAACTCATAAAAAAACAAAAACACGTCAAATCAAATCCTTTGTGACAAGCGCCAAAATGGACACGACACTCACCACCTGGTTCAGCTGCAATGAGGAAACACAATGTTATGACACAAACAACAACAACAGCAGCAACAATGCGCACAATGAGAGTAACAAAATGTACAACAGTCACAGCAATAACAATGACAATAGCAATAGCACTAATTATGCCAACACAACTGACGCACAAGTCACATTTAATCAGCGCAAGCCGAACGAACTACGCCAGACGCGTTTGCAACGTCAGCACGAGCAGCTGCATCACTCGCCGTCGTCGTCGCCAACACCGACACCGACACAATTAGTGCAATCACCTGACACGCTAAGTGCAACGCAAACTCCAGTGGCACAAAGTGCACAGCACGCGAGCGTTGAGAAGACCCGTTCCCCGAGCTTAGCACAGCGTTTGACGCGTCGCAAGCGCTTGCAACGACAGAAACCCACCGAACTGGACGATGCCGATTTTGCCTACGCCGCCGATCTGGAAGAGGAGGATGAAGAGGAGGAAGCACTGCTCAAGCAGCAACAACAGGCGTCTAACATGTTCAATGTGACGCCGCTGATGGAGACGATGTGCACGACGGAGCTATCGGCACCCACGTTTGCGGAGAAGCGCTTGAACCACTTTCAGCAGCAACATCACAGCACACCATTCGATGGACAGCCATCATCCTTGCCGAACTGCTTTGCAAACGCCGGTTCGATCAGCACTTTCCACCACCAACACCAACACCATCAACACCAACAGCATCATCATCATCATCACCAAATGCATCAGCATCATATACGCGAGCGTCGCCTTAAGCATGAGGAGTCCTTCGACTCGTCGACCACCACAACAACCAACACCACCGATACGCCGGCAAGTCCGGCGAGTCCACTGTTGCGTCGCCATCATTTTGCCATGTTGAAACGTGATAATTCCACACACTCGGAATCGTCGAGTCGTTACTCGAGTGTGGATAGTTTATTGGAGGCGCGCAAACCCGATCCCGAAGCTATATTGATCAATTTGGGTTTCGGTCCGGTCGGTTCGGAGGACATACTCTCACGCATACCGAAGCGTTTTCTCAAGCCGTCACAGGTGCGCGGCATCGATACAGAGGCTTTCGTACGTCGCCTGCAATTGGCCAGCAATCTTGCCGATCACAGCGTGCTGGGCTATCGCGGTCTCACCGGCAATCCGGATATACCGCCATCGCGTATTGTCGCCAAAATCATGCAACGTTTCGAGGTGAATGAGCGCAAAAAGTCAATGGGCTCCATTGAGCACACGATCTGACAGTGTACGGCGTCGGTTATGCCGGAATTCATTCGTTCTCACCAGTGCCAAATAAGTACTTTTATGTGTTAACCGTGCGGAATATGTTGTTACTAAATTAATAATATTTAAATAAAATTTTATATACCTTAAATAGTTTTAATCGATCTACATCTAGTTATTGGTAGTTTTAGTTATTAATTAAAGCGAAAAAGAATATTGTAATTTGCCATTGTACTTAACATCGGTTGAACTTAATTAAGTGAATATATTGACATAAAACTGTTACTTAATTTATTCTGTTTAAAATAAATTTTAATTTTTTTAAATTTTGAAAAAATATGTGGTCATTTTGTATTTTCCCTTAATGAGTGTTTCAAGGATTGCTTTGGTTCTTTAGCAATTTAATGATGATGGTCTTTTACAGTTTCGAAATATCATCAAAATATAAGACGTAGAATTCAGAAGACGTATGTACATAAGTATGTAGACGGGAAAGAAGTAGTTCAATCAGAAATAATTTTAACGAAGTTTGCAGCACTTAGCCGGCGTAGAATCTGGGTCCGTTTCGGTTACGTAGGCCCGACTTTAATAGGAACAGAGTTTTTAGTAAAACCATATCTCTAATTAATCTTAATAGAGTGCGCTTTCACTCTCATTTTCGGAGGTTATTTCTTTCATTTTATAAGAGATTGGAGTATCGGGCGTTCCTCTCTTTAAGAATAATGATTTGCTATGCTTTCAATAGTCGAAGAAACACCTTTTTTGACTTCTGGTCTATTTCTCGAAATCATTTTTTTTTTTTACGTTATTCAAGGAAACATAATTTGTTAAGCGGGGAATTTTGTTTATTCTTATTTCAATAAAAATATATACTTTTCTTCCTTCTTTCTACCAACTTTCGTTGTTACATCCGTCTTCGGAAAAAAAAACTTCAAGTGATAACAATTGATCGACATTAAAATATTAATTTTCTAGAGGCTAACGCTCTGTTATTATGGTATACGGTAGATCAAAAGCAAAAATTTTTTTGAGTTCGTTGACATTTCACTCGTCAATTGAGAGATAACCATAGGTAGAGGCTTTTCTTTGTGTTATTTGTATTTTTGCGGTCAGTCAAGCTTGAACGAAGGCGCCATACTACATAATTTTTTTTCAAAATTTTCTGACTTTTGATATATTGGGACGTTCACTAAGTAATTTCGTTTTTTTTTTGTATTTTAAACACGACTTTTTTAATGTGTAACGTGATCGGTTTGAATCGACGAACGACTTCATTTTATTTTTATCGCCTGCAAGATTGGTTTCAGAACAAAGTGCATCCCCAAGATTGAAATTGCCAGACAGAAATTTTGCATTTGGTCACAAAAGTCAGGTCAAAAGGTCCTGTCCGCTTAGTTGATTCCTAGAGCCTTGAGCCGCCTTCTACAGATTGGTGGGCAATCTATAATCAGATGTTCTGGAGTTTCTTGTTCCACATTGTAAAAGCGGCAGTTTGAGCAAGAGACTATGCCCATGTTTGACAAGTGTTTCTTGAGACGGACTGCCCTTAAAACGCATCTTTATTGCTCTAAGTGCCAGCTACGAACGCTTTTCTTCTTCGAGCAAGAGTATATAACATAACAGTGTTCTATAAACCTTTTGAGAATTAGAATGCATGAATGAAATCGTATTCAGACAGCTGAATTCGGTTCAGAACTCACCATGCTTAGTTGGTTATGAGTACAGAATTCCTCGGAAAGCCGCCAAGATCTTGCTCTTGTTGTCCCTCACATACAGTCTCCTTAAAATTACAATCATTTCAATTTCTTCTTTCATCGAACTTGTTGTTATTTCGAATAAATGCGTTTTAAAGCATCGAAGCCTAACATTTATTGGTTCAATTGGCTGCTATTTCCATAGACTATCGCTTTCTTCGCCCGCAACCCTTCGCCGCACATATTCCACATACTCGTACAATTGTTTAAAAATAAACACGGCAATGCCTTAAAATAGAAATTCAAACAATAACTTGCACAAAATGCACACAAAGGGGGTATTAGTTAAAGAAAAATAAAAATATCATACGCCAACAACAAACAATAGCAAGTTACGTGTGCCGAGTGTGTGTGCGTTCAGAGCAAATTCTCTCTTATCTCATCGAAGGTATCGACGTCAAAGGCCAAGAATGCGCAAACGGACGAATGTTGCGATGTTTGTCGCTATAACAGCGATGAACAAACAAATAAATTCATAAAAATCATAATATCTATGAGCGGTTGTATATGTGGGTATATATTAATGGATGTGCGTATTTATGTAACTTGCGGTTTCTATAATTTTGCTTATCAGTGAGCACTTACGCCCATACATATTTATAAAAGAAAGTCAACACATAAAAACCACGCCCATATTTTCATACTCACCTTAACATACAAGCATGTATTTGCCTGTTACATACATATGTGTATATATATTTATGTACTTATACATATGTGAACTTTCTTGTAAAATGCCAGGAATGTGTAAAATCACTGAAGGCTTCTTCGATTTTGTTGGCGCTTCACGGCAATTGCCAATTAGCGTAAATGAATTCCAACTGCAAGCGATTGCATTGCGCACAATCACTGGCAATTGAAAGTAATCATTAAGCGTCGCTGCAAAACGATTTCTGGAAAGCGATATGATAAGTGACATACTTTCAAGCCTACATGTACTAGCCCATGAATGCCAAGATGTGGCGATATGCATGTATTATGGTGAGTCAAAAACTAGCCTATCAAATTTAATATATAAACTCATTGAGGACTATAAAGTGAAAAATATATTCCTGCGGTGACACAAATTGTAGTTTTATTTAAAAAAGACTGTCTGACCGTGCATCTGTCTGTTCATACAATCAATAACTTAAGTAAAACTTGAGATATCTTGATAAAACTTCAATCCCTTGGCACCCAGTGGAGGTTTGTATTGCAGGCGTAATCATTGCCACTCCCACAAAACTCTATTAAACGAATAACTACATATATAGTGCGATGACTCACTAAATAAATGTGAAAAACAATGAATTTCGCAACCAAAATCGTAAGGAAAAGAACCGTTAAATGAAATATTATATCTCAAGAACTACTTAACCAATTTCAACCAAAATTGGTTAGTGTAATTATCCAAATACTCCTATCATACACATGACATATAAAATGAACGAAATCGGATGACAACAACATCTAATACTATGTTCAGACCGACAGTTAATCACACGATTTTGGCTGTTAAATGGATTATCCCACTAAACTTAAAAATTCATCAAGATTTCGCCATCCAAAAATGACAGTTCCAAATCACTTCATTGAAATGATTTGAAACTGATCCACGCTAAATCTCTCAGGGCGACTCTGATTTTGCGCAATCTACTTGTCAGCACTGAAAATCTGTTACATTATCACAGCTGATTTAGAAAATACAAAGGGAAAAAAATGTAAACAAACCAAATTTTTTTTTAAAGCAATGAATCTAATTTCACCTGAAAATCGACTTAACAAATGAAAAAATATATCCAATATTATTATTATATGGAAAATATTTGAAAAAAGACGGGTTTTATTTCAAAATACTATATGACAATCTTTTCTTTTGATAAATATGACTTCATGAATGACAATAACAGCTGTTTTTTGATCTTTCTAATGGCAGTGAGAACACTTTTGGGTTATGAAATGATTAAATGTAATCTAATCTTTTAAATTTTCGGTCTGAACATAGTATAACGGGTGATACAAGTAGATATACTCTTTTCAGGCCCCCTTTTTGACAGATGTTGCGTGAGTCGGGTTAAGCTGTCATGTTATTTTTATTCAACCAATTTGGTGCAGTATTGTTTGGCATTTCGTCTTGAAAAGGCTTACGACTGAACAACGTTTACAAATCGTTCAACTTTATTACGAAAAAAGAAGGGTTTCGCGCGCTTCGCTCAACTTATGATCGACATAAATAGGTCTGCTGAGCGAACTTTTCACAACACCATCACCCATTTTGAGACCCAGCAATTATTATTGGATAATATTCGACCAAATAGATCACGTCCAGCACGCAGTGAAAAAAAATTATGTACATCAGGCGTAGCTGAGAGTGTACACGAAGACTGTGGAGAATCGATTCGGCGCCGTTTGCAGCAACTCGGACTGACGTTTGCAACGACTTGGCGTATTTTACGTCGAAATCTTAGGTTGAAAGCGAAAAAACAGCATACAAGAACTAAGGCCGTTCGACCTGCCCAGGCGACATCGCCTCGCTCTACGGCCCATTTCTGGCTCCATAGATACATTAACAAGCAGAATTGCCGCATTAGAGGATGAATTGATAGGATAGTTTTCGCTCACCCTACTATGTAATTTACATATGTATGTATTGTATGTAAAAATTTCTGGCAAATAGATGAAACAAATACTCAGGTTATGTGCGGCCAGTGTTCACGAGAACTCAGCAGTAATAAGCACTTTCGAACGTACCCGTTGTTAACCCAATAATGTGTAAATACTTTGCAGAATAAACCATTTAATTCCGTTATGCTTTTTGTAGATACACATTCAAGATTTAATAGCTGATGAACTCCAAAAATTCTATATCAGGATTGTGATAGAACTTGGCACACTCAGAGCAAGTGTCGAATCGTTTTCTTTCTCCCCTGAGTTTACAGCTGCGGTAAATATTGTGATAAGGCATTCCCATTTTTTAGCGCGTGTTCTCAATAGGCGACTCCTCCGTTCTGGTGTTTGTGAGTCTATTTATGCCATATTTTGGTCATATCTCGCTATCTTGCATTTGGTTGTTGGATTCCACCTGTTCTAAGCTGTTTATTCAAATTGCGTATTTATCCCACTCTTCATCGTTTTTAGCGGTACTGCCTGCTTTATGCCCAGTACCTCCGCTTCGAAGATGCTATCTAAGTTTGGTAGACGGACGTCCGTACTTCGCAGTCCATTTCGGAACCGTCGTTATATATTGAAATAGTATTTCATCCCTTACCATGCCTCTTTTCTACTCACGTCTAAGGGGTATTCTTACCTGGAAATCACATCTAATTAATATTGGCATCTAAAGTTAGGGCGATATAATGTGATCTATTTAGATTTATTTTGAATACAGTATACCGCTGTGTACTGAACTTCCAGATTCCTATCTCCTTTTTTCTTATAGCAGATGGTGTTGCTACTTTTTTTATGAAAATATCTATGGGCAGTTGATGCAGGAGCATACCAAGCGCATCAGTGGCTTAATGGACCTAGAAACTTCTATATAATCTGCCCTCAGTATTCCATTTAATTTTCTGATATATTCGTATTATCTCTTTAATGCTGGCCACCAGACTAATAAGTTCTGTAAGAATTGGTCCAATGATAGCTGTATACACCCACAAGACTATATTGGGCTTTAGGCACAGTTTCAAAGAGTTTTGTTTTTCACGTGCAATATATGTAAGATTTTTTAGTACATTTCTCTATATTAATTTTTCAGCTCAGTTTGGTATCAATCCTGAGATATTTTGTCCGGCGGAACAAAGGAATTGTAGAACCACCAAGTGTTGGAAGACAAAACTGGGATGTATTGGTTCTGTTAGTGAATGTCTTCAGTTCCGTCTTACTAGGATTAACCTCTAGTCCGTAGTTTCCGGCCTACAAGTGTACCTTACCTTAGTAAGGCTTTTCCCTTTTCGCTGATTTTAATGGAAACAGTCCTGATATTGACATATGCTACAGCTTTAACTCCCTCTCCGTTGCATTGAATTAATATTTTGTTCGATGCCACTACCCATGGAAGTGGAAAAAGAGCCCCTTGTCTCTTGTCCAGCTTTTTGGGATATGTAACCGTATAGTTGCCTTATAGATCCTTTCAATGGCTTGTATTCCACATTTTTTTTTGCTACAATTCCTTGAAGGTTTAATTTAGCAAGAATCAGAATTGGGAAGTACAAACGCACCGAGAGAAACTTCAGTATCAGAATTATTCAGTCTAGAATTCAATGAATCAATTCCAACAAAAATACATAAGAATATATGTATATATCTAGATATGTAACAGTTCATAAGCGCATACATATGTATGTATATATGTATGAATGTATCTGCTTGCATTTAATTTTCAAATGCTAACTGAACCGTTCAAAAACATCAATGTTTCTATTCGGAAATTGATGTCAACCGTTAAAATGTAAAATTCCGCCAATCTGCGCTCTATCTGCAACCACGGACATGAATTTATATCATTTCAAAAGAAACCAAACTAGGTTTTACATTTAAATATGTGCATATTTCTACAACTTATTTAACATTTTTAGACAAGCATGCATTAGGGTGGTTGAAAAAAAATAGAATTTCGTTTAGTACTCTGGAAAATAGGTAACTCTACGGAAAATCTCTCCAAGCATGAGCTAGTAATTTTAACGGGAAGATACTTACAGTTTTCTATATTGTTTCTTAACATCAGATAGAAAAGACCATATTTCGCTTCCAACTCTCAAAAATCATATCTGGAAATTTAAGCTTACGACAAAATATCTCGTTACATAGATTTTGTGGAAAACAAAAAAAATGTTTTTTTTTTACCCACCCTAATGCATATATTTATATAAATGTGTAGCTTCCTTACTTTTTGATTGAAAATCGAAATTGTAATTGTTTTATTCATTTCGATTTTCTTTGAACCCGCATTGTAAGACGATTTTGGTCACGTAGCAGGTGTCACTGCAAAAAAAACCGTATTGTCAAAGCAATCGAATATTTTTTGGAATTCCGTTTCATTCATACATATGTATACATGTGGAATCACACGTATTACAAATTATCCGATTTATTCTTAACAATTGAGAAAAATTTCCGAATACTGTAAGAAAAATATAACGGTTTATTTGCCGTTTATAATTTGAGCTTCTGCTACGAAGTAGACACTACGGGACGAACTTCACAACAATCGGGTCTACATACGTAACCAGAACGAACTCGGATTTATGTTGGATGCAAAACTCTTCCAAGTTATTTGGAGAATGTTTTCTAACATTAAAACAACAACAACAACAATTATAGCTATTATAATATTAACAAAATAATGACAAAGTCGAGAGTCATACATATATAAGTTAACCTAAAAGTTGTAGAGAAGTCCAAACTTATCTTCATAGTAAAATAGGCTATGAAGCTCCAAGTTAGAGCAAAATCACTTAATGTATAGAATATATTATACATATATTCGCACAATAGAAATCAATTGAACTTCGCAGAATTGCTTTAAAGAATATTTTCAATAATTTTTAGTTCATTTTTTATTTTATTTCTTTTTTCAATTATTTAGAAGTTCAAGTTGATGTGGCATTTTAATCTATAAATAAAAATACTTTAATTGCTCTAAATCTACCAACGTAAATTTCACACTATTATAAGTATACCTACATGTCTACATACATACGAGTACTAGGGTAGCGATTATATTTCAGATTTATGAAAGAAAAAATAATAGTGACGTTTGAACACGATTTTAATTTTTCCACGAAAATAAATCAAATGATGAGCTGAATCAATTTAGCCCTGTCCGTTTTTCTATCTGTATATACGCGAACTAGTCGTCCTTTTCTCCACAAAAACCTTATTATTTGTCAGTAGAGCCGTTATGGGACTGCTATAACATAGAGCTACGTGACCGATCCAAATCAAGTTCTTGATTGAAAAATTTTTAACAGATTTGGCATATTAACTTCAAAAAATTTGACATTGATTATTTTCCAAGGCTACCGTCAAAACTCCAAAAATGTCTTTCAGTTCGAATTCCTATCGCATATAAAACTTCAAATAAGTTTTTTCAACATAAGAGCTTATCCATTTCCATAAATCTAAAGAGCAACCCTTTTATACGTATGTACATACATTAATTATTTGTTGTCCAACAATTTTATTGAAGTATTTCCACGCGCTACTCAATGTCATGACTTTAAGTGAGACAGGTTTTGCCAAAGTATTCTACTTATATGAACGTGTGTGTACGAATATGCATGACTAGAGGCGAGTGTCTAAGCTAAAATCCAAACTACAAGCTGCAGCCACACAAAAAACTCGAGATGTTTCTGGACCATTTAAGCATTGTAATCGTCAAGTGTGAAGAGCAATTAAATAATTTAAAAGTATTTAAATGCTGTCACATTGAAACACAAATACACAAAAGTATTTGTGTGCTATGTATGTTGATAGATAAGTTGTTGATGGTGTTGTTGTTGTAGCGCAGAATTCTGCCGAGTTGACAATCTTTCACCGTATACCAGATCCGGGTCCGCTTCGGTTACATAGATCCAACTGTCGGTGGGTCGGATACACACCACATACTTATTAACAGTGGCTGCGAGTTCTGCATAACTGAAATAATATTTTATAATCGCTGAGGAAATTTTTTTTTTCACTTAACTGTAAGTTTGCAATATAAAAAACCTTACATATCCGTCAAAATAAACATCCTTACAAAGCAGTGAACAAATGTTGGTCATATCTGAGTCTCGAAACACTGACCTCCTTGGGCATATTTTGTTATAATACACGGTTATACATTGCAAACTAATAGAAAAGCATTAAGATCCTTAACAACCAATTTGTTCAAGCAAGCAGCGTGTTATAAAGGAAAAGTTTAATTTGCGGTCAAAAATATCCGGAGAGTAAACATATCTATAGAGAGATCAGAATGGTTCCTGCTATTTCCGGTCAAACACTACCACTTTCAAAACGTTTGTTAAAATTCGAAGTGTTTATATTTTTTGCAGTAATATTTTATGTTATTTTTGGAAATATTTAACTATTTTAAAAAAGCTTTTAAAATTAAAGTAATTTACCTGCGGAACACTTTTTACCGCCAGCGCCATCTCACGCCAATACATGTGCGTGTAAAACGCGCAGTTGTCATAATTCGTTTCCACTTATGCCGCCAGATGTCGCAATAGCTGCCAGCTGTCATATGTTATTTTAATATTTCCTCTTTGTTTTGTTTTGATTTTCTGTACATATTTGTTCCCTCGTTATTTTCATGTGTGTTTTTGTGCCGAATTGTGTTCATTGGCGACTGGTTTCAAAGTCGCCGACGTCGCTTTAATTATATATGTGCAAATCAGAAACTTTCCAAAGCGCAATTGCATTTCAACCAACGAACTTGCTACTTTTACAAACGCTCCACAGTTTACACATAGTTGGCTAGCGAATACTTTGAATTTACGTTAATTTATATATTTTTTCTTGTGATTTTCTATAATATTTTTTATCAAAATGTGTGGAATTATTAACAATGGCGAACAAACGCGTAGCTTTACCAACGCTACAGCTGTCACAGCTACGACAACATGTCTGTCTGGAGCACAACTGCGTCTGGAATAGAGAATGCTTTGACTACACAACAACATCAACAATTCAAGGCAATCCATTGTACAAGCAGTAATAGCATACAGAGTGCTAATGCAGGTGGTAGTAGCGGCACGAACAATAATCAACAGAGTAAAATCTTAGCCAGTCAAAGTCTAACAGCTATTGGAAGTCTCGCACATCTGCACAATATCAATCATTCACCAAACGGTAGCGGTAATACAAGTACTTCCGGCACTGGAACTGGTAGCACACCCCATTTGGGACAACATTTTCACACTTCTGCACTATCTGCGGCGACAGCAACAATAATTGCCGCAACAGCGGCTTCATTAGCTTCAGGACATACCAACTCACATATTAATAATAACAACGGCAATCACAACAACAATAACCATTCTAACGCATATCAACGTAATAATAGTATTACTCAATATACGCCACCCAATTCCCGGGTAAGTATGGGGTCATGTGCTTTGGTGGGGGAGACTGTATAACAGGCTTAAAATTGAATATTTAATATACAAATGCTATTTATTTAAGATAACAAACGAATAAGCGCGATTGTTTTCGTTGTGTGCATAAACGTGTTGTTGGTCGTCAGCGAAAGCGACCGGTGGCCGCCCGATCAGTACACGCGAAAGATGTGGCGCAGTTAAACACAACGTTTCACCTGCTTACAAATACATATAGCCAAAGCTGGCTGTTGATCGTGTACAGGTGATTGCACTTAAACCAGACAAGTTAAACCGGGAAAGCTAATTATTTTCGAAATTGTTTTTGCAAAAATAACAAAAGTTGCCGCTAAGGTCGCACTTACTTCATATTTTGCGTTAGCTGTAAAATTCGAGTTTTTCTAATAAGTTTAATTGCAAAACTCAACAATCGAGTATTTGCACATCAAAATTTTTAAATGCAATACTTTTACCTGCTTTTCTTACTCATACACGTTCGCCTGTGTAAATGTGCGTAATTTAGTTGCCATATTTGCAATCATAACGCGATGTGGGCGTAACTTTTTTATTGCGGAAACGGTTGTGTAAGCAACACTGTATTCGATATTTTATGAAACCCTCGGTTGAAAAATTGCGAAAATAGCAAGAATTTTAATCTTGGTTATAGAATCTGCTAAATTTTCGGATATAAACGGCTCATGCTTTTAAATTTTCTATTTAACTTAAAATCATTTATACATCAGCAAATCAGAAAAGTCTCGAAACTTTTTCTTACATAATATTTTTATACAAAAACTGTCCTCTAACAAGCACATTCTTTGTTAGCACAGTTTTTGTTTTTTTTTTGTATACAGTCTGAAAATTTTTTATTGCTTAATAACGCATAAACAGTGATAAAAGACCAACCCAAATTAATTATATATTATTGAATCACGTTCACCGTCTGGTTACCGAAATACATTTGTATAATTACAATTTGTGCTTATATACATGCATACATATACATGTGTATACAAATAATAATATGCAACGCCGTTTTTTTCAATAGACCTTGCCGAAGACGTGATTAACCGTGGCGCTTTATGAAAATTAAATTTTATAAATAGTTTCACCCGCCGAAATGAAATTAAAAACAAAAAGCTACAGTTTCTTAACCCTGTTGTCCACTTGTTAAGGCCATCGGCATTTGTTAGCAATTTAATTGGTTCGAAAAAAAAGAACAGCGAAAGCCAAGTCTTTTACATATGTATGCTAAAATCAGCTGAAAAAAGCAAGAAAAATTTAACCAAAATCATTTATGAATTTCTGCAACGCTTAGTAACACTAAAGGAAGCGGGAAGGAAGGCAGACCAAGGTTTTGCTCCATTTTCGTGTCAGCATTCTGCGCGAAATTCTTATTTAATATCAAGAAATGAAGTAACACGCTTTTCAGGCTCCCCCGGCCTGCACACATAGTACATACATATAGTTCCTTTAAATAACAATTTAAGGCGTCCAGTACCTTAGTCGCGATTTCTTGTTAGTAATTTATTTATAATTTTTGGTTTTGTCGCGCAACTGCATTAGCATATAATTGTTGGTGTTGAATATGACTGCCGACTTTCGCATACGATAACAAAGTTAATGTTTTGCCTTTTTCAAACCACGAGTAACACACTTTGATAAAAATAATTGCTGAAATTGTCGCTTGCTGCTTGCTTATTGTTTTTACAAACATGTACATACACGTATATACATGTACATGTATATATGTACTGTTGTTTTAAAATTATTCACGCTTTTTTCATGCCTTTCAGTTTTGTTTATAAACAGTTCTTTTAAATGATTCAACTGTGGTGAATTAGAAATGCATTCAAAGCCGCTTAAAACCAGTTAAATTAGGTATTGCTATTCACCACGAGCAGAGGTGAATTTATATAAAATTCTTTATACACGAGCTAGTCATTCAGTTTTTGCGCTATCGCTTCGATATTTTGCACTTGTTCCTTTTTCTTTCATTTGTCTGAACCGCCGCTGCATGTCCTTGTATGGAAAACTTTTTAATCTGACAAGATACCTTCACGAATTTTAGCGTTGATTATTGCCCAAGTCAACAGTACAATCTCATAGGAAATTATACACATCGAACCACTATAGTATATAGCTGCCATTCAAACTGATCGGTTAAAATGTAATCCTTGAAATTGTTCTAATCAGACTACTATAACATATAGCTGCCTACAAACTCACTGATCAAAATCAAGATAAAGAACCTTTTATATCATTTTATGCTTTAAGTAATTTACGTATGAAAGGTATAAGAACATGCCATGCACTACAAATCACTGCTGCAAAATATTGTTTCCTTTCACAAATAAATACAATAATAAATAAATATAAACTACAAATCTAATATCACATGTACTACATGTTCAGTAAAAATAAATAAGCACTTATTTTTCGCCGAAACTATTCAATAAATAAGTGAAATCCACACACCATAAACACGAAATGTTTGATCTCTTCGTAGTTCAACAAATACTAATTAATGTCAATCCGGAAATCTGCACTTACTAACATGTTTAATGACAGATTAGTTTTCAATTCAATTGGAAAAGTGCCAAATGGGAGAGAAATACTTGTGTTCATCACCGTATAAAATCACAGTGGCAAAAATAACACAAAACCCACTAGAACCATATAGTATGTAGCGGAGTCAATGAAATTCCGCTTGACTGCATCAGCCATTCAGATGTTTTGCAATATATATTTCGCCTGTTAACTTGCTGAGAATTGCTTTATTGCGCTTTACAATTCACATTTGTGTCTATTGTTCCCTTTGCTTGTTTCATTTCCCAGCGCAATCCCCAATCATTCTGTAAAAGTGTTTTTCATTCCACACGCTTATTAGTTATTGAATATTTTTATGCTTTTTCCCCCAGTAATTCATCGAATAACCAGCTAGATTTGGTAACTGATTTGTGAAGCTAATTACGTCCGCATTTGTACACACATACTGATATTTGTAAGTTTATTTTTTAGATGAAAATACAGTTTTTATTTGTAGACATATTTGTAAACATTAACATATGTTTCGCAAGCACAGTCAGCTGATGACAGCTTGCAATGCTCACTTTTTTATATTTAGTTGAATTTATCAACTTATAAATATAAACTCATCAGATATTATGGCGAGGTATCAGGAAGTCGGTCAATATAGTCATATCGTAGAAATTATATTATCATTATTATTTTACGTGTAAAATATCTATGAAATACAAAAAATGGCAAATATAGAAACTTCCCCCATAACGCCACAAATTAAGCAAGTAAAATCAGTAAGAATATGACAGAGCAGGTTGGTCAATTTATACTGTCCAACTAATACTGCTCTGTACCAGTTAATCACCTATATTTAAGCTGCACTGGATATTGGAAAGGTAGACCTTATGCACGTTCCTAGACTTCGAATGTGCTTTTGGCAATGCGTCTTATGAAAGTATTGCAAAACCACCAAAGAAAACAAATGTGTCAAACCAGTCCACAGATGGATGGAGGCCGCACTGCACACTAGGATAACTGAGACTACTAAGAGGGATACTAAAATTCGTTTCGGCACGAAAAGAAATTGCCCACAGGGTGGAGTATTATCCCCCTTATTTGGAGCCTTGTCGTGCGTGAGCTTCTTAGCTGAGATCCATTGTTAAGCGTACGTGGACGACATTCTTCTATTAGCAAAAGTTAAATTTGTGAACACTCTCTGTGATATTGTGCAAAGGGCATTGCCTGACACAGGCATTGTGCAGTGGGATTGGACTGAATATCAATCCGTCGAAAACGACTATTGTCGTCCAAAACAAGATACCTGCCGGGCTTTAAGAGCTTATTAGTTTGAGTTGACTTATGAGTTCAAATATCTGGGTCTCCCTCTGAATTCCACTCTTCTGTGAAGGCAGCATGTTTATCTGACCATGGTAAAAGTCACAAAGGCACTCATGTTGTGCGATCGACTCGTTGGAAAATTCTGAGATTGTAAGCTTAAGATTATCAGATGGATGTACATAGGTGTGGTGAGGCAGATTTTTGCATATAGAATGGATGTTTGGGCTTCGAAAGAATCGCAGACTTCGCTGGGACTTCAACTATTGTAACTACGCGTATCGTTTGGCTCTTCTCTCGAGCAACAGCATTACCAAAAGGGTAAACGTCACAAAAATGTTAAAAGTTACCCTAGGCAGTGAATAGATGGATTCCACGCTTGTCCTACTGCTAAGGTTTAGCACTATTAAGTGGTATACTGAAGGCTCGAAAACGTTAGAAAGAACTGGTGCAGTGGTGGCAGGACTACATACTAAACTTGCCATACACATGAGACAATTCCCGAGAATTTTCCAAGTAAAAAATAAAGTTCTTCCATGGAAAACTTTTTTATTTGAAAGGATATCTTTAATGAAATTCGCATGGTTATTTTCCAAAATAACGCTATAACCTTCGAATAAATTTTTTAGATCCGACTACTATATCATATAGCTGCCATAAAAACCGACCGAACTTTTTTTTTTATTTTTGCAGGGTATTATAGTCTCGATGCAACCGAAGTTATTATTCCTTTTGTTTTAGTTTTATTGCCCCGTGTTAATAAAACCAAATTAAGACCCCATAAAAGATATTATCGCAATCTGAAACCTTTTGAGATAACCTTCCTACAACGCGAGTGGCTATGAAGATTTATGAGTCGATAGTGATAAGCATTAATTCTTATGGATTATAATTACTAGATAGGTTGAAATTATGCCAGCACATCGTAACGTTAATTGAGATTCATTTTGCTTTTTTCGTTGAGATAATTTTTTTTACAAGTAGAAGTGCCAGTAGTTCATAAGATAGTGCTAAAATTTAGCATTTAGTTCTAAGTAGAAAAGAAGATTTTTTCATGGATATGAAGAATTTCTACACCACCCTTGACCTCACCTTAAGGGGTTAGGGGTAATCAGACGCACGAAAAAATTAGAGTTTTCAGTATTTTTTTTGCTACTAAATCATGTTATTTTACAAAAGTAGTAATATGGCATGATTATATGATGTGTTGACTTTAAGTCACGAAAATTTCAAAAAAAAAAATTAATTTCCAGAGTTATAGCTGTTTGTGTTGACCCAGTTCCAAAGAAAGTTACTTGCGGTGACAACCATAGGTCCTTGAAGACTCATCAAAAATAATTAGGACAACAAAAATTAGTTTTATAAATAGATAATCCTGGGCCTGACCGAAGCATTTTATTTTTATCAAAAATTAACAAAATGGCGGCCTCAGGACATTTTTACTAAATTTTTGGGAAAAAATCAGAAGTTAATTGGTCTTAAAAAATCGAAATTTTTGAAAAAAAAAAAATCTCTCCATCAGATCCGACTTGATTATGTATTCTAAAAGCTGTATAAATTTCATTAAAATCTACTGAGCGGTTTTCGAGTTACAGCTGTCACCAGTTCAAAAAACATAGTTTTGAGAAAAACGCGTTTAAAGTTTCACACTAGCGCTTTGAAGTGCCCGAGCTCTGTTTGTTATTTGTCGAATAACTCAAAAATTAATTATGGCATCGACGTGAAATTTTCAGGGAATATTTTTAAGATATTACACTTAACGAAAATGCAAAAAAAAAAATAAATTTTTTGAAAATTCAAGTCAGAAAGAACGTAAAGAAGCATTTTGTTCAATATATTAACAATTTATTTAATTTTACAAATTTAATAATCATTTCGAAAAATTTGGTTTCCTTGATGCCGAAACCGGGGTCCACATATTTTGTAACTGGAGACTTGAACAATTTGTTCTGATTTGGTTAGTTTTTGTTTATAAGGTTCTTAACTGACATCGGATACAGTACTCTCAGTATCTCATTTCTCTTATCGATATTACGGTACATTCTTCCCATACATTCATTGTCACCCAAATATACTAGAAGTGCTTTTACAAACCCACAACATACGTCACCGTGAACGAAATAACCGTGTGATTCGGTGCGATCCACCAAACGATCATTTGCAGCAACATTGCTGTTGTTGTTGTTTTTGACCTTTTTTGTTTGCAATTTCTCACCTATCAATCGAGTATGCAAAATAGCCAATTTCAAACGTTTGATTTTATCAGATATTTGCTCTCAAGTCGTTGCTCGTTTTTGTGTTGTTCTTTACCGTTAGCGCTTTTTGTGCTCTTTCATTGCGCGCTCACGTGCTACCAACACAATCCGCTGCCATTGCCAATTACGATTACTTGTGTAAAAATACAAATTTGCATTACATTTTTGTTTTTGCCCTGAGACTTTGTCACATTTGAACTTCCAATTTTCGATTAACCGTCAAGCGATCGATTTTTCGCTCCTTGTGCCATGAGCACACGTACCCGTAGATACAATACTATGTTTTGTATGTATATATGTTTGTATGTATTGTATTGTATATAGAGATCGATGTAGGGGTTTAATTTGAATTTATAGCATTACAAATATTTTGTTTTGTTTTTGTTGTTGTTGTTGTTGTTGACTGGCTATTGCTACTACTTTGGGAGCACGGACCACCGTTGTTGTGTTATTCAATTGACTTTTAATACTCTGCTTTTCACATCATAGCCGCCATATCAGCGCATTCACAACTCATTCAGTTGTTAACGTTTGCCTGCAGCGTGTTGTCGTAGAGCACAGGCGTTTTCGATAAATTCGGTGATGTCGCGAAAACGCCGCTAAAACGTATTCTAATATGAAATAGAAAATCAAAAGTTAAAAAAAAATGTTTTGAAGAAAAAAATTAAATAAAATAAAAATAAAAATAAAAAAGTAAGAAAAAGAATTAAGCCGAAAAATTAAAAAGCAAAATTTAAAGCAAAGTAAAATAAAATTTTAAATAATACAAAATAAAATATTTGTTTATAAATAAATGCAATGACATTAAATAAATATATTTGTGCAAAATAAAATTGAATTGCATCAAAAATGCTTAGACAGCGCCTGTCATAGCGGTATTTTGTGTTTATGCATCGTTTATGCGAATAATTTTAGCAATTTCACGCCCACATCTGCGCCAGCCACCTTACTCACCAGCCAAACAAACTATTCGTTTGTGTGTTAGCAAGCCGGCAACACTGCACAACGTGCGCCTGTCGCCCTGAAAAAATCAAAACAAAACAAATAATAATTAAAATCTATTTGCAAATAAGCAGTATACAATTTTTTGTTGCAATTTTATTACTAAATATTGCCAAAAAATTTTCCAGCGCCTAATTTTTTCACCCAAAAATTCAATTGAACAGCAAGTGCTCAGCGTGTTAATTAATGCTAAACATTATTTCAATTAATATTGACAAACTCGCATGTGAAATAAGCGCCAAAATTATGTGCTTAACATAAATTAAAATACATACAAATATAATACTTGGAATTTTATTGAAAAAATATAAATAATAAACCGAAGTCAGCACTTCGCGCTAACGAACTGGCGTTAAGTTCTACTGCTGCCGGCGGCATACATACAAATTATTAAGCCGCGCTCAATGTACATGGACTTATTTAGAAGCTCCACTCCCCAAGCTCACTTAATCTTTATCAATATGCTCGCCTATGAAACGGAAAAGTTTAATTTTTAATAAATTACGAATAACGAATGTGCTGAGTGCCTCGTTGAGTAATAAACACCCTGCATGTTTGTGCCTGCGTACACATGTCGGAAAGTATGTTTTGTTCTCTCACCACAGTCTATTGATTGAAATGACTCGTCATTGTCGACACACTGCCGCGGATTAGCCACTGCCCACATTGACAAGTGGCGCAATGTTGTTTTCTAAATTAAACAAATCGAATTTTTAATTAGACCTTACATTATCGCATATAACGTGCCGTTTTATTTGATATATTGGAAAAAACGACGAAGGATTTTGTTTGATTTGACATTTATTTGAGAACTATGGAAATCCATGAGCAATTCCAAAAATCAAGTGTTCAATTCTATTGTTATTTATGTACGTATAAGCAAGCGTTTACACTCATAATATATCTGTTTGTATCCCGTTAAAAGCGTTTATTTAGCAAAATAGTTATTATTTGTGCACGCGAAAGTTTAACGCTAACAAAACGCAGTTGATTTTTAAACTCGAAAGTGTTAATGGTTTCAAGAAAACATTACAAAATGCTGCAAATTAAATAGAAAGTGTTTTTTGAAGAAGCTGCCAATAGATTACTCGTACATACATACATATGTACATACACAATTTATTTCCTACAAAATTGAATGTCAACATTTCGAATTTTATAAGATAACTGAATGTATGGAAGTTAAAGAAAAGTAAAAGAAGCAAAATTTAGTATCACTTTGAATATTTATTTGTTTATGTGGTGCGTGTACTTTTATACATATACATTGTGACAGAAAAGTACACGGAAATTGTAAATAAAACGCAAAATATTTAATTATTCATGAATACTTATTTTGTCGCCTCCAAAGTAATACCCACCAGATATAATACACTTATGATAACAATTTTTCTAGTCTCGGAACACTTTCCATAAGCAATATTTGGGATAGCCTTCAGCTTCTTCAGCGAATTTGGTTTTATCTCTTTGATTGACTGAACTTTGGGGAACGAAAAAATCACACGGAGCCAAATCTGGTAAAAATGGTGGTTGTGGACTTCTTTGCATGTCAAGCTCATAAATCCATGTCTCGTCGGCAGTTATAATTCTCTCCATGAATGTGGGATCGAAATTCTCACGATCAAGCATGTCCATATTTACGTTACTCTTTTTGAAGAAAAAAAAACACCAGCTTTATCGGGATGAGTCGAGCAAGAACGTGTTTCATACCGAAAGTATCCACCAAAATCATTCGAACGGACTTCACGCGGGATGTCGAGCTCTTTTCCACCTCTCTAACACTTGCCTGACGATTTTTAATCGCCATATCTTTCACTTTTTTCGTATTATCATCAGTTGAAAAGGTCGAAGGTCGTCCAGAACGTGGTACATACATATGTCTTCAACGATCCCTCGACGTCTTTGAAAGCTTTGTACTACTTGCAGGCTTGTGTTTGTGATAAAACAGAATCACCGTAATCGTTTTCTTACATTCGGAACGATTCCGCACACGAAATGTGGTTAGAAATACAAAATTTAAGACAAATTCCGTTTTCGATATTTGTATCCGTAACGCACTACTGAGTGTGTAGCTGCTGTAAACAAGCTGGTTGGCAGATCTTGCCCATATTTTTTAACCTTTTTTTTTTAATTAAAAATTAATTACAATTTCCGGACTCTTTTTTGTCACATTATATGTATGTATTTACTATAAAAGTAACAAAAATAGTTTCTGTGTACCCATAGTTCCTCGGAAAAAATATTTCAAATAATATAGTTGACATCAGTACATATCTATATATCACCTACATATTTCTATATTTGCACCTTTATCTCTCTGTACGACAAACAATAACAAAATTGTGTTTCATTGTAAAACATATTTTTACGAGCGATGCTTGTTCTATACGGTGACAGTTCGATTATTATGTCTACATTTTCTTACAATTGCTGTATTTTTGTGATTTGGTTTTAAAACCAAATCAAATTATCGCACTTCTTTGAACAATTTTTTAAATTTTCGACAATTCTAACCTCAAATATTTCTATATGGGAAGAAAAACTCAAATATACTGAAATACTATCACATTATAATATAAATTTTTTTAGTGTAGAGTTTGAGAATGGCTGCATAACAATTTGCTAAGACGATTTTTCTGAAGCTACCACACATTGAGTTAGAACGGTTAATGTTAACCATGTTAACTAGTCTAAAAGCCCACAAAAAAGTCTAAATTGGACTTTTTATTCGGGTTAAGGAAAACGAATAGAATTTCACCCCTTCAAGTCGGCAGGGTCTCTACGGCCGCGACAATTTAAATATGTCTCGAAATCCTTTAGGTTAGGTTAAGAGGTCGACCTTACCAGGGATCTCAATTGGAACGCCGATCTGTTGTGGTACTTAAAACTCCTATATAAAAAATATAACCTTTAAAAATATCACAAATTTGTTCACACAGCTAATGTCAGTTTCGGCTCTGTCCCCTGGTTCGCCGAAGATATGACACCTCAGTCTTGCAAAAGCTTGACAATGGAAATAGAATTGCCTGTATGTTTTCACCCCATCTTCTTCCATACAACTTTGACAATTAGCATCCGATAGGATTTTTAACATTACCCTCATGATTGCCTATTGGACAGTGTAAGAACCCCTACGATTGCGGCAAGATGAACTCTGCTAAAGCAAGTGGTTCAGTAGTTCTTCTATTTTCTATTTTGGGTCAAAAGAATTTCGGAATAGCAGAGATTGTACATAGAACGTCATTGAGATTCCGATATTTATGCTATTTCTAATGCGGACAGACACTCTTTGACTAGCTTTGAGCGCACAAATAGCGATTCAGCATTAGTATTGCCAATATGCTTATGGAGTGAATGCTTACCTCCCTGAAAGAGACTGTACTTCGTAGCAAAGACGTCTAGAGTCATCTTTATATCTGCAACTTCTGCATAAGAAACACTACAGTGTTCCGATAGCTCAAAGCTAAAATTAACGGAAAGCTCCTTATAGAAAATTCCCCCTCAAACCTTGCCTCCTAGCTTCGACCAACCCGGCAAAAAGCTCAAATGGCTCGTCGGTATATGAGCCGCCACGAGTAGTCCCTGCGACGCAGTAAACTAAATTTTCAAAAAAGCAACTGAAGAAAAGAGAATTTCGGTGTGCCCTTGTTCCGAATCTTTCATATATACAGCTTCCCTAACCTTTAGAGCGCATTTTGCAGTAATTCACCTGCCAGCAATGAGCACAGGTGCTATTTGTAAAATGTCATCAAGTTCTATTGTTGGTGCAGTCTGCTGTGCACCGGAACTATTGATAAGATCCGCTCTTTGCACACATTCAAGCTTTTTGGCAAGTGTACTCTTTTCGAGCAGTCTTTCATCAAAGGAATACACCGTAGAAGGTTTCGTAGTGCCAATACACCACTTTTGGTGAGAGTCCCGTTGTCCACTACAACTCTTCTACAGCAATATAAGCCAAGCGATGCCTTCCTTACTATCTCTTCAATATGTGGCCTGAATGAAAGCTTTCTATGAAGGATAAGCCCTAGGTATTTCATCTTATCAACAGTTGAAGGCGTGAGCGACCGAAAGAGGGAAAAGGCACGTCTGGGATCTTATACCTCCTAGTGAATAAAGCCATTTACTTTTACTTGGGTTGATAGCTTATATTCGCCCTGTTGGATGTACTGAGCTACCCCTCGGTTAGTTCGTGGATGATATTTAAAAAAATTTCCTTTAACAATGTCATAAGCGTGGGCTATCACTCGACAGCCTACCATTGGATGACCTCGATGACAACTTCTCTGAATTTTACCAACCTTTTGGGGCTTAAATAACCGTTACAACCCGAAAGCCTTGTTCCTCCAGGTCTCGTTAACCACCGAGATCCAAGTAGTGGGGTGCCTCTCATACCCCTTTCCGCTGGGACGGTTCTGTTACAAAGAGGTGCTCGAAATCTGTACTTAAATATTTTTTCAATTCCATTGC
Organism: Bactrocera correcta; assembly: GCA_027475135.1. Taxonomy (NCBI): domain Eukaryota; kingdom Metazoa; phylum Arthropoda; class Insecta; order Diptera; family Tephritidae; genus Bactrocera; species Bactrocera correcta. The sequence goes on from CM050326.1 coordinate 42,035,307, forward strand.
TAACCAAATAAACCAGCTCCTCTTACTTTGTTTCACTATAACAAGAACTTCGATTCATTTTTTCAGTATCAATGCGTGTTTTTATATTTTTTTTAACTTTTTAAAATATTTAATTAGAAAATAATAGTTTTCGAATCACTTCTCTATAAAATTTGCAGCGTTACTCTTGAAAAATGCCGAACTATAAAATCACAAATATAAAAACACAACTAATACGTGATTTGCTCTCACTAGAGACATTATAAGTGTATTTCAAAATAGCATTTTATGATGCTTTAATTAAAAACATATACAGATTAGCGCCGCAGTGCCCTTAATTAAACAAGTAAAAGCAAAAACAAATTAGCTCGCAGCAAAATCGCTAGCATTGCGAATATAGAGCTAACGTGAAAATAGACCTATACAAACACACAAGTTTACGCATACAAAGAACTGTTGTTTTTGGGGCTCACTACAGTTTTGTGTCTACAAAAATGTTCGCCACCATACGGCATCTGTTTGGTGGTGTCGTCGCCGCCGCCCAAGCGGACCCACTAACACATGTGTCCGAACAACAACATGCGCCGTCAGCGAAAAAGCCCACAAAAATGTCAAAAAAATTGCGACAACAACAGCAACTCGAACAAATGCAACAAATGCTATTGCTCGACACCGAAACCTATTCCAATTTGCGTTATGAGCGCACCAAACTCAGTCACAGCAGCCTGCTGCTGCATCAGATCGCACAAGACAGCACAACGGACGAGTGTAACGGTACGCTCGACACGCTCGTACCACTAACATTTGCCTCGGCCGCAACACCGATAATATTGCCTAGCGGTTATCGCGGCACAACGCCTGCTTATAAACAACAAAACACCAACGTATCACCTGGAACGCGTTTGCTTTCCGGTACGACACCGTCGCCCTCACCGCCGCCTGCGTCACAACTGCCGCCACCAACGTCAACGCGACACACGCATTCATCGCCGCCACCATCTACAACAGGCAGTGTGCCACCTGTCCTGAGTGGTGGTGGTTATTCCACGCATTTGCCACACGATTACAGTCTCTGTGATTCGTGTCGTCCGCTGCGTTTCCAAAATTCGCTCATAAAATCGGGTAGTCCTAGTTCAGTGTCGCAAAAGAGTTATAGCGCGACCTCAGCGCGTTATCTCAATTTAAATTCGAGTGCGTCAAGTAATCGTTTCAATTCGCTGCCGCCGTCGTCGATCGTGACACCAACACCGCCGCCGCTGATACCACAAACACAACAACAACAATCCGCAGCACAGCCAGCGTCATCGTATCGCAGCTTTTATCCTTTCTCTCGTTTACAGCCACGACGCACAACCAGCGCCAGCATGTCACAATCCGGAGACGATCTACACTCGCCCAGCTATCTGTCATGGCGCAAGCTGCAGCTGAGTCGCGCCAAACTAAAGGCGTCCAGCAAGACGTCGGCATTACTTTCCGGTTTTGCCATGGTGAGTATGAAATGAAATTGCAAATAACTGCAGTAACTTTTTTTGATTTAACAAAATCGAGTTTTGAGTTTTGCCATCACCTATTATTCTAATTCTTGTAGTAATTATCAGTTCTCTAGCTCACATAATGTTTAATTGTCCGCTTACGCACTTACAAACAGTAGTCTGTGTGTCTATTACATTCCTATAAAGTCACAAGCATTAGAAACCTTGAACCCTTTGTGCAGATAATAAATTCTCCCAAGTCGCTTGATATTTTTAGTACCCAATACTGGGACATACATACATACATATGTACATTTAGACACTAAGCAAGCACAAAAATTGTCAACCAACCTCTGCCTTTGTGAATTAAAAGCTTCGTGCTATCGCACTTTCATCTATAGAACTAAATTGAAAGCAAAAAATCAGCAACAACAATTTCATAGTTGTTCATTTTTTGTTTTGTACTTGTACCCGGCGCAGCATTCTTTTCAATTAAATTTATAGAAACAACTTCCTGTCCCTCAAAGTATTAGAGCCGCGTCCACCTGGTTCCCACTCGGTCATGCTGCGATTTCATGAGACTTGTTAAACATTACGCTGCGATTTGTCTCACATTTGCATTGCTTTTACGTTCGTTTGTTATTCTTAGTTTTGGCAGTGCATCGCCCATTAATTTGGCCTTTTCATGTGCAGCCAGTCAGAAAGTAATGTTAGCATTCAATATCTATGCAATTATTAAGTGCATAAATGCTTCCCACATTCAAATCTTTCTAATGACTAACTGAACACCTGATTGATACAATTTATTCTGCTGTTTACATTATTGAATTTGACAGAGATGACCGTTATGTTCGTAAATACATGTGCAGCAAATTGTCATTTATTTATTATTAAATTTGTCAAATGGCTGCTGTGCAAGCTTAAATACTGAAATGTCATTATTTATAAACGTATAATTACGACCATATCGGTGAATAACTCCAAGCATGCTCCGATATCGTCCCCTGGATGTAGTGAAACGCAGACGAAGAAGCTTCAAACGTTTTAAAATACCGCACTCCAGACTATTACAGGCTGCTTCCGCTCAAAAAACATAGTGAACATCTTTTCAAGCAGTTTCTGCTGGGATGTTTCCTAATCCATTCTCTTTAACCAGAATCGACCGCGACACACCAAATATAACGAGTTTTTCAATAAAAGCGCTACACAAGTTTTTTTTTTTAATGAAACTCTTTATTTTGAAAGTACTTTCAATGCCATTTCTCGATTTCTTTTGCATGGCCACCGGGGCACGCTTGCAGAAGTCCAGACGCTGAATCCCAAAAGTTCACCAGTTTCAAGCAGAAATCTGCCAAAACTGCTGCAATTTCAGGTTCGATACGCGTACGAAGTTCATCAATCGTCGGTGGCTTGTTGGCATAAACCATAGACTTGACGTAGTCTTACAGGAAATGGTCTAACGGCGTCAATTCGCAAGACCGAGGCGGCCAATTGACTGGGCCATTTCGTGAGATAACACGTTCACAAAACTTGGTTTTCAATAAATCGATTGTGACATTCGCTGTGTGGCTTATGGCCCCGTACTGTTAGAACCACATATTGTCCAAGTCCATATCATCCAATTCAGGCCAAAAATATTCGGTTATCATTAAGGGATAGCGATTTCCATAACGTCCCCGTCTTGACATCACAGAAGAAGTACGGCCCAATGACTGGTGGTCAAGCAGCTTCAGTTCTTGCGTCAATTTGATCTTGAAAGCAAAATTCGCTCAACGACGACGTCACAGAGATGCCCAACGCTTGAGAACTACGTGTAAGAGACTGATTTGGTCTTCCTTAATTGATGCGCTAGTGGCAGCAATATTCTCGACACTACGGGTACTTCTTTGTCTCACTGCCACGGGAACATTTTATACTATGCCTGTGGATTTAAATGTTTCTACTAGACGCTCAATTATTGATCTGAGCCTCCGTTTGATTTTAGCAACCCTTTTGCATACCCAGCGATAAATTGATAAGATAGATAGACGAAGACTGCTTTGTGGCCTTAGGTCTATTGTACCCTCTTAAGTTAAAATAATAGATATATAGTATTTCCTTAAACGTTTATTGTACCCAGCTCAACCAATTTGCCTCAGATATGGATAATACAGTTTTTTTTTTTTTGTACAGTACAGTTATACAGTTTTTTGAACTGGGTATATTAAGTTTGTTCCAGAAGGAACGATCGAGGACCCTATAATATATATATATATATATAAGTTATCAGCGTGACGAGCTGTGTCAATTTAGTCATGTCCGTCTGTCTCTATATACGCGAACTAGTCCTTCAGTTTTTGAGATCTCGATCCTGTTTTTTCTATACAAGTAGACCAACAATTACTTCCTATAGGGCTAACACTGATGCCCACGCATTTTTTGCGAAATCAGATCATACATTTTTTTTACTAATTTTATCATCGTTAACAGTACTCAAGGTCATCAGCCAACAATATAAAAAAGTCTTGCGGTATTTTCGCTAGTTGGCGCTGAAAGCGCGTAGGTCACGTTTTATTCGTCGCATCGGTTCATGCTATACCTTTTTGGAAAGCTCATTTCACGCGCTAACACGTGTTTGATTGATTGTCGTTTCTTTTAAGTCGTTCGTGAGTTATAGCGTCGCAAACATGGAGCAAAATAAAGAGAAAATGCGGCATATTTTACAGATACTACGATAAAGTTAAAAATGCATCCCAAGCCGCCAATAAAATTTGTGCAGTTTATGGACCCGATACAGTTTCCATTTCCACCGCCCAACGATGGTTTCAACGTTTTCGTTCTGGTGTGAGCTGGTCGAAGATGCGCCACGCTCCGGAAGGCTTGTCGTCGAAAATTGCGATAAAATCGCTGAATTGGTCGAAAGAGACCGGCTTAGTAGCAGCAGTAACATCGGTCGAGAGTCATCAAAAATTCATTTCAATTTCAATAAAAAAAAATTCATAAAAATACCGCAAGACTTTTTTGACAAACTAATATTATTGTTGCTCTGAAGAATTCAAATATTTTTAACATAAATCAAAAAAACATGTGAAATACATAAGACTATATAAAATAAAGGTGAAAGTTAGAGTCAACAGGTCAACGCAATCGATTTCATGCTTCAGCCAATTAAATTCAATTAATCAATTTCATTTTAAACACATAAAAATGCCATCGCTTCACATTCTTTTACATATTTATATACACACAGATCAGATATTCAATATACTTGTTAATTGCAGGTCGCAATGGTTGAGGTCCAATTGGATAGTAGCACCAAAGTGCCTGCCGGTATGCTCGTCGCCTTCGCCATTTGCACCACGCTGCTTGTGGCTGTACATATGTTGGCGCTTATGATCAGTACTTGTATTTTACCAAATATCGAAACAGTTTGCAATTTACATAGCATCTCGTTAGTACACGAATCACCGCATGAACGCCTACACTGGTATATTGAAACGGCGTGGGCCTTCTCCACGCTACTCGGACTGATACTCTTCCTACTCGAGATAGCTATACTTTGTTGGGTGAAATTTTATGATTTAAGTCAGCCAGCCGCTTGGTCGGCATGCATCGTACTTATACCGGTAATGATAGTCTTCCTAGCGTTTGCGATACATTTCTATCGTTCGCTTGTCACACATAAATACGAGGTTACCGTTTCGGGTATACGCGAACTGGAAATATTGAAGGAACAAATGGAACAGGATCACATCGATACGCATCATCATCATCTGCATCGTAATAACGGTTTGAATTATGGCGCCAGTGGTGAAATAGTTTAAACACCATGCTTGACGAAAGTCCATAACCATGTTATTATGGTGGTGACAGCTTGTTATTTATTGGGAATACACTTTTTGCATATGTACACTGGAGAAGAGACATCTGTACGCGACCTCATACATTTAGGCGATAAAGTTTTTATACGCTACTTTTTACACGAATATAGACATTGCTAACGACTAACAAATAACAAATCAAAATACATTATGTATATATATTTTTATGTAGGTTAGTCATTTGTTATTGTATGTACACGAAAACCTAATTGAATTGAATTCTCAAAGAATTCAAATACAATTGTGATATTGGTAAATGCGTTTTAATTTCAATTATGAAATGCATTTTGGCATATCTTGTTTCATTTAACGCTTCATTTATATTATTATCGTAATACATATAAATTTATATAATTGAAATGTGTTTATATAAGCCTTAAAGTAAGCGTTGCTAAAGAAATACTTTGTGCACTTGAAAATTAATACGTTGCCAAGCTACGCAAATAGCTACATTTTATTTACCAGCAATATTGTAGTTTTACGCTGTGAAAGAGTCATTGGCAGTTGCCGGTGTAGAGCGCCAACAAAGCCATTTATGTAGATGCAGTGCAAACATGTGCAAATCGAATATGTTCTCTATTCAACTGCATATCAACTAAAAATGATTCTTTCACATTTATCCATCAAACTACCTTAATTTACTTAATTTTTAAAATACTACTTTTAACATAGCTTTAAGGATATGTAATTAAAGATATAACTTGAAAAAGATAAGCAATTATAATTAAATTGACAGCGAAACTAAATCAAAAAATATTTTTATAAAATAAAGGTAGCTAAAAACATGAAAAGTTGTTAAATTCAGTTGCACCTAAGTTTTAATACCCTTCACAAATACCAAGGTTCCATACAAGAACTTTGTTTCGATCATTCAGTTTGTGTGGCGGGTATATGATATAGTGGTACAGTTACCGGCGATTTCTTGTGGAGAAAAGCGTATTGCAAAATTTCATATCGATATCTGAAAAACTGAATACTATATTGGTTCGATCTGAACGATTTCTTCCGAGATTGTACCGTTACCTTGGACAACAACTAAAAAATATAAGAAGCAAAATTTCGTGAAGAAAGTTAAATAAAAAAGTTTTCCATTAAATAACTTTGTTTTGATCGTTCAGTTTGTATGGTGGCTACATGCTATAGTTAACCGATCTTAACCATTTGTTTGGAGATGGTATTATTATCTTAAAGAAGAATTCTTGCCAAATTTCGTGAAGATATATTATCAAATAAAAAAGTTTTCCATACAAGAACTCTATTTTGATCGTTGTTGTAACGGGTGCCTAATCCCTGTTGAGATGGTAAGGGTTAGATAAGTTGTCGTCGAGGTCATCCAACGGTAGGCCCAGGAAACGTGCTAATTCGACGGGGGATCATAGGGAGAGGAGTGTCATCTGTGGGACTAGCTGGACATTCAAGAAGTACCCAGTGTCATGCGAAGACTCGTTGCACGCTGGATTCTTTAAATTTTCAAAATAGCCAGTTCTACGTTATCGGAATTGTTGCAGATTTTATTCGGCCAAGGGCTGTACTTTCGGAGATCCTACACCGTTCGGATCGGTAAGTTTTAGATTAAGATCAATATGATCGTTCAGTTTGTGTGGTATGGATGTAGGTATGCTATAGTGGTCCTATGTCAATAGTTCCGACAAATGAACGGGTAGCTTCTTGGGGACAAAGGAACGTGTACAAATTCAAATAATTTAAATTAGATATACTGGGAACAGTAAATCTTTCCTCTACTCTCTCAAAATTTGATTGAACTAGATAAATTTCCTTGTGTCCTTGTATAATTCTACAAAAATAGCTTTTGTAACATATTTAATAATTTTCACTTGCATATATGTAAGTGTGATATCGAAATTCAATTTCTAATAAATAGTAGCTATTTTTCCTCCCATCAAGCTCTTGCGCCTAAAACTATGCACCGTATATGGTTATTCATGGGTAGTACTTAACAATTTTTTAGTTCTCTCTTTTCTCTACATTCTTTTTAATGATACCCTTCTTTGCTTAACTTGGCCGCACTGATCACTCACGAACGAACGAATATAAATATAAAATTTCGCACTACCCAATCCGACAGTCTTTTTTGACATTTGCCAAGAAAAGGTTAAAAATCTACAAGTTTTGTGCGTTACTTTCGCAAAACCAGTTTTTAAAACACAGCTTAACAGAGCTAACGAATCAATTTTCCACTTTTTTTTTCAAGTGAATATAAGTTGCAACCATTTCGTTTCAAAATGCCATCTAACATGAATAATAAACTGTAAGTAATAGATATGAATAAAGTGGCAGTGAATGCGTATAGCGAAATTTCCAACAAGAAAAATCAATGTAGTGCAATAGAAAATTAAGTCAAATAGGAACGAAGTTATTTCAGTGATTGCAAAGCTATTTGATCTCGTTCCAAAAATGATGGCAAAAATTAAAATGGTTGTATTTTTTGTCGAGATTTTGTGATGTAGTAGTGTTAAGTGATGAAATCTGGTATAAATTATCTAACTGGTTCCCTGTAGTGTTATGAGGGACTACCGTTTATTGCTGTGGTGGTGTTGGTCAGAAAAGTAATACCGTTATGTATTTATAAATTACTAAACCGCAAAGTAATTGAAGACCTTGTGTCCCTTCCCCATCCCCGGGCACGTGTTCTTTGGTTATATTTCACGTGCGAATATTATTTGTATATGATTGCAAATATTAATGCACATACATTGTGGAGGTCGTGCGTAAGTAAAGTAAAGGAAATAATATATGAATTTCAAATACTTCGTTACTTTAGCGTTGTTTTTTTGAAATTTTTATTTCTTTACTTTATTATTACTAAACTTTTAATATTTATGTATGTATTTGTATGATGGTGTGTACGAGTGACATTGTATGTATATATATGTGCCCAATCATCGCAGTCATTACGTGTCGCTGCGTTCGTTGTGTTTTCTATGGTTTTGTTTCTGTTTGTAATGTTTATTTCTTTCTATTCGTTTTCCACTGGCTTCGTTGATCCACCATTTCATTTCACGAACATAAGTATATATATTGGCATATTTGCGTCCACTCACTTCACATATGTACATTACCCGAGCTATTGTGTTCGTACGAGTTCAAGCACATACATATGTATTTTTTTATAGTACACCAAACGGTTTTTGAACAATGTTTTTTTATCTGTGTACATATGAATGTTCTCCTTTGTGCTACTCGTTGGAGCTTTTACTTATCATCTTTCTGCTTTAATTTGTGAGGTTATGCAAAGAAATTTACATACATACTTATGTACGTATGTTTTCTTATCATTTCCAATCAGAAATGTCTGGATTTTGGGAATTCTCGACTTCTTTGTTGTAGTTGTTTTTTTATTTGCTAATTTGTTTTGAGATCTTTTATTTTCACAGCAGAATTTGTATGCAAAAACGCTAAATTTATGAAATAAAAATCAACGTCTAACGTCTTGAAAATATTTTACTGAGGGGATGAAAATATACAATGAAGGAGTACGGTGCTGGATCGAATATTTGTTTTTATATGTACTCGAGATTGGGTATGTCTTTTTGAAATGATCTATAAATTATTTACTGTTCTGATTTCTGTCCTTGACCCTACATATTGCATACATACATACATATGTAAGTAAGTTTATTCGCCTTTGTTCCAGTTGCATAGACAAAAGAGTGGTGTGCTGTAAATGAATTCGAAAAGTTAATCAAAGTTAAACATTTTTTCTATTCAACGTACCTTAATAAATAAGATTATACATATGTATGCACATACATACGTAAATGACACGTCAAATGCTTGACCAAAATTCTAATTTTGATTGTTATTCGATTATAGGAGGGAAATAAAAGTTTAAAGCAATAAATAAAGTGGAAAATTGTTTTTATTATAGGCAGGTTTTCGCTGAAAATGTTGTATTAACGGGTTAGGGGTAGTTAGAATTTTCAAAAAAAAAAATTTTTTTTTGCATTTTCGTTAAGTGTAATATCTTAAAAATATTCCCTGAAAATTTCACGTTGATCCGATAATTAGTCTTTGAGTTATTCGCGAAAGAAGAAAGAGAGCTCGCGCACTTCAAAGCGGTAGTGTGAAACTTTAAACGCGTTTTTCTCAAAACTATGTTTTTTGAACTGGTGACCACTGTAACTCGAAAACCGTTCAGTAGATTTTAATGAAATTTATACAGCTTTTAGAATACATAATAAACTCGGCCTGATCGAAGGATTTTTATTTTTTCAAAAATTTCGATTTTTTAAGACCAATTAACTGTTGATTTTTTTTCGCAAAAATTTGAAAAAAAATTCCTGAGGCCGCCATTTTATTAATTTTGAAAACAAAATAAAATCCTTCGATCAGGCCTGGGATTATCTATTTATAAAACTAATTTTTTTTAGATTAATCTCCAAGGGCTTATGCTTATCACCGCAAGTACCTTTTTTTTTGGAACAGGGTCAACACAAACAACTATAACTTTGGAAATTAAATTTTTTTTTTTTAATTTTCGTGACTTCAAGTCAACACATCCTATAATAATGCCATATTACTACTTTTGTAAAATAACATGATTTAGTAGCAAAAAAAATACTGAAAACTCTAATTTTTTCGTGCCACTGACTACCCCTAACCCCTTATGTATGCCACGAAGTTTATAACACCTAGAAGGAAACATTTGAATTGAGTTTAAAAAAAAAATTATTTTTGTGCTTCAATTGTCGGAACCCGAAATCATCATTGTACATTGTAGCTGTCATTTAAATGAACGCAAAAAAATCATGTTCCAGTAAGAACTTTTTATTTGATAAAATTTTTACGGCCATACAACGCTTCAAATGAATTTTGAGGAATCTTGTGTTATGTACCAAACTTTCCTGATTCATAACGTAGGTTGGCCATAAATATGTCAATAATACTTAAATTTTAGGTACAAACGCGAATCAATATATTGTATATCTTAATCTTTTTTTTTTAATTTCAGAAACTAGTTTTAATAAACATTGAAATTAAATTGTAATTTTGTTTTTTATTTTAATTAACGTTTTTTAAGAGGAGTTCGACATATAAGAGGAATACCTAATTGAAATCTACTCTAGAAAAAAGAAATAATGTAAGGGCAGTTAGTTGGGCATTTCCACTATTATTGTTGTTGCGTTGTAACCAAACCCCAAAACCATGGTGTCTGCTTGTTTTTGTTCCCACGATAGTCGGGTCAAGGACCATCAAACCGGTAACTATCCTTCAAATTTTCAAGACTATTTTCTACCACTACAACAACAATCACGGTGTACCGGAAGATTTTCTCGCATTAAATCAGCTCAACAGTTGTTCTCGTTTGTAATGGATGTAATCATTTTTTTATTTTGAATATTTAATGTAATTTTAACATTTTTTATTGTGATTTCTAATATACATATGTACGCATTTACATAAAATTTATTATGATGTAAATTAAGGTAGGTACTTTGAACTATTATTTATACGTAAATGCATTTGTATACATACATATATGATATATGCATACATTTACGGGCACACTCATAAATATTGCTTTCAGTACAAAAGTATGTTTGTATATTGCAATCCAAGTAATTAAAGTTTTGATAGCCATTTTGTTATGTATACACATTCCTATATAGTACATACATATGTATGTACATAGTAACTTTCAAATACCTGGTGGCACGATTAGGACTTTCTAGAAAATTTTAAAAGTCAACAAGATATCTGAGAAACACTGCGGACGTGACTTATAAAAGTATTAAATGAATATGTATGAATAATTTTATTTATAGTATATAAACGCCTTCTACGACTTTATCAACTTAGATGTGTAAACATTTACATACAGTGCTGTCATAAATCCGAAACAAACTCTTCTTAAAATTTGCTGCAGATGCATTGGATGTTACCATAAATAGTTACCTACATACAAACATAGCTAGCTTGCATAAATAAATTTCAGATTAATGTAAGTTTCATTTGTTTATTCAATGTCTTAAAATTTTTGTATAAAGCACTTTATAAATATATTTATAGTTGCATGAATATACATATTTAAATTGTATTTAAAAACTCTTGAAACGAAAACTTGAGTACTTAATCAGTCTTGTAATGAAAACAATGCAGTTTCTTCATAGTCCAATATCCATATGTACATACATATGTTTTTTTGTTTTTTGTTTTCTGTTACGTTAATAAACTATTTCTAGAATGTTTTACTTAACACGTTCCGTTCAATTTTTTTAATTCTCATTTTATTTGTATTCATTGAAAATTGTTTGCTTCCCCTTTTATGCACCTTTTGTCCACCACTTTCTCGTTTGCTTGTGGAATTTTCCATAAACCGATTAGGGTGAATTAAAGAGCAGAAAAGAAATGCGGCGTAATTTCAGCGGTTTACGTATTCGATAAGTGAAATTTATGTTAGAAATAGTAATGCAAATAAAAACTCTTGTATTTTGTTCTTTATGACAATTTAGTCGCTCGTTGGTTATGTGTATTAAGCTAGGAGCTACCACTTTCAATATAAAATACTTATGTATGTATGTCTGCGGTTTTTAAAACCATAAGCAATATCTCTAGTGTTTTGTTTTTATTCGATAATAATATTTATGACACTTAATATGAACTTTTATGAAAGTATGTAATCGTATATTTTCATTATACTATACAATGTATTTGCAAATATCTCTTTTTTGCATTTTTCTAGAAAATGGTCAATCAAAACCAATCTACGCCAATTTATTGTACATAGCACGTATGAGTATACATACTTATGTATAAAAATCAAAACATATGCTCACACACATACATATGTATGTACATATGCACATATGCACACATACATACATACATACATGCTTGCATATGTGTGCATACATGCAATTGGGAGTTGTGAATGTCATTGAAGTCATTTGAAAGCCAATAAGCGTAGGAAACAAGTACTAGACCTGTTTTCTATTTTATTTACATTTCGTTGTTTGGCAATTGCCACTTTGCGTGTTCAACAAAATACTGTTTTTATTTATGGCATTATTCACAAAATACATACATATGTACATATCTGCAATACAGCTACCTAATTTACTGCCAAATTAAAGACATCAGTCAGAGGGTAGTAGCATACTTAGTAATAAATACAATAAACTACAACAAACATCACGTATATTTTGTTGACGTACTTCTGTGAAGTTTTTTCTACTTTTTGCAATAAATTTGATAATATTAAACGTACTATGTGTGTGTGTTTTTAACAGAAAAAAAAACACTTGAAAATATTAAATAATTTTTGCGCAAACCACAATCAGTTCAAAACGCTAATATCCATATGTATGTACATACACACACATGCAAACGTTCAAATTTTGTATTCATATAGATTTATGGTACCATTTAACAACCTTTTTGTTTAAAACACGCCATTGACAAGCCAAATAATAGATAAGCTAGCAAGGTCCTAAAAATAACTGCATGACATTTGATTAGGAACGCCTTAATGCTTATTAATATGCACATTGTTTATACTTAAATATATTTATTTTAATTTATGTATGCACGCTTATGCAGAAATATATAAATATTTATTGATTTCTTGATTTCAAATAAGAGCTAATATAAATAACGGCACGTGAGGCGAATCAAGAGACAGCCGCTGCGCTGGCTTGATTTTGTTGTCCGGATGGAAGCAGAGGCATAGAATGATTTCCATTTCTTTGGTCGAGTAAAACTCATGAGTTTCTTCCGACCCCGAAAGGATGTAATGGTTTTCATTGTTTTTGTTCATGTAAAAGTAATTCAATTTACATCAAAGTCATCTAATCGATCGAGTGATTAGAATTAAGCGAGTACTAATTGTATACAGGACATAGTATATTTAGTATGTACATATGTCAGGGTGAATTTAGAATAAGTAGGAGTTTGGTCTGCTACAATATCTAGAATGAAGTTGGTGGCGTGGAGAGAGTCGATGAACGTATTGGTCACAGACAGTAAGTGCGTGGCTTAAGTTTGTTGCGTCCACTATATAGTTTGGCTGGCGTACTGTTCGATGTCATCGACGTAATCATGGAAAGACCTCTTGATATTCTTAGGAGGTGGCTCCGCTTTAAACAGCCATCTAACGGAAGACCTAAGAAACGTGCTGTTTCGGCGGGGTCGGACCATAGGGAGAAGGGTGTTAGATGAGTAGGGTTCGTAGGACATGTAAATAGGTAGTCAGTTCCTGAGTATTCTAATTGAGTCATCTATACCAATGCCTAAATTTGTTATAAATAAATAACAATCAATTAGCGGAGTTAACTGTTGTGTCTGTCCAAATCGGTTGACCTTGAGTTCGATGCTTTAAAAACGAGAATACAATTTTTCTAGTAGCAATGGTGGCCGCTCATCAGGCAACTGACAGAGAATATCGAGAAAATCCAGGGCTTTTTTTGTAAACAATTTATCACCTTATCTCGTTATATGCTTAAATACATTCACTTTTAATACACAACTAAATATGTAAATATGTATATGTATATACAGACGTGTTATATACACGCTAATGAGCTGTGTTATTAAAAAATCGATATTGTTTGATGCAATTGGACACACTTGGATTTACTTACATATAAAGATATATGGATATATGACATATGTATATAGGTATGCAAATTAACGTCGTCGTAGTGCCAACAGTTAAACGTCTGCCATAGTTTAAATTCTTATGTTAATACATATGTACATATATACATATGTATGTATGTTTATTTGTATATTCTCTCGTCAAAATAGAATTCGCTTTATCCCTTGACTTGTTTTGTATTTTTTTGTTTGTACATATGTACATACTACATATGTATCTAGAACTTGTACTTGATCGATAAATTAACGTATTTTACGGAGTAGGCATACACATTTGCACAAATACATAAATACTTACATATGTACATATGTACATATTATCTCAGAACTATCGAAATTGATGAAAAAATAAGAAATTTCGAACCTATTCTTAATTTAATTAATAATATATATGGACATATTTAAAATTAATTCTATAAATTTAATCCAACGAGTGTTAGGAGAGTGATGTTTTATGTAAAATAGATATAGACAAACTTTTGAAATTTAATAATAAATGTAGATTTTGGAAACTATTTTTTTAGATTTAAAAAGAAAAGTTTTGTCGAATTAAATAAGATAGACTATACCACCAATTACGAAGTTGGTTCGCATTTTTTCTTTCCAAATTCACTTTATTATTCTATATTCTATATACTTTGAGAGCGAACACTAGATTACTATTAAAAAAAAAATTGGGTTACACCTCAGGAATAATGATAAATATTATCACTATCTTCATGACTTTGTATAATTTTATTAGCGTTTTAAACTGCCCGCCTTTATAAATTAATAAACCTTGGAGTTTAAAGAGTTCGCTTTCGGCTTTAATAAATAAATCAAGAAATCTCCGTCCACCCTAGCATTATATCTTGTTAGTACGGGAACCTCGCCGGTTAAACCGGCTTGCTCATCACACCCCAGAAAATGCGCATTTTGCTGCTCATCAGTTTTTGCGGTGCCATATGTTTATTTTTACGTACGTCAGTCATTCCATTCTCATTTTATCGCATTGTTTATTGTTGTGAAAAGGCAACACAAATAGATAAATAAATATGAGAACAAAGTATGACTGAAAATAAGTATGCCCTCGATTTCGTGACAAAATTGCCATGTGTAAATGCATTCGTTTATATATAATATATTCCCTGGTATTTACATAAATATACATACATATATGGAAATATTACATACATAAATATACGATAGGTCTCTACAAAATTTGGTCGGGCATTTTTGTCTACAGTAGAAAGCGCTTGAAAAAGTTGTTTCAAACGATATCCATGACGAATAAAGATGAATTTAAAGTCAATAAACTTTCACATATTTTTATTGTTAAAGAAAATCAACTAAAACTCAAAAAAAAAATTCGTACATTTCTTTAATTCGGTGTCTCAATGTGGCGTAAGTAATTTGTACATTTTTGGTTTTTTGGACTAAAAATTTATGGTTCTGCGTAAGAGTACACTCAATATTTTTATTAATTACCTTTATACTTATGTACATATATACATATGTATGTATATAGAAACATGTGAATTTGTAAAAGAAGTGCTACCCTAATACATAATTTTATTTTATCGTTTCAATATAATATTTTAAATAACGCAGCACACCGTGCGTTCTTCTTAACCCTTGTGAGCTCCTCTTACGGTCAGCGTTGCAAATAATGCATTAAATAAGTAATTAGATTTTTGTAATCCGTAAAAAAATTTTAAAATTTTGAGTCACATATACCGGGCTGGAAAAAATTATTTTGATTCCAAAAACAATTAAAAGTTGACAACCCTGTTTAAAATGCATGTACTATATGTATGTAGTACGTTTTATTATTTCTTTACATTTTTTATTATGGTTTTTTAATTTTATTATTATTATTGCTTTTTTAATTTTTTTATTAATTCTTTTATATCTTATTTTTTAAAATCTTTTTTTTTTTTTAAATATTTTTTTTTTTTTTAATTTTTCAATGTTATTATTTTTTTAAATTTTTTATAAAAAATATTATTATATAATAATAATATATAATTATTATTTTTTTAAATTTTTTATAAAAAATAATTTTACATCCATTTCTCGTTTCTAGTTTGCATACAAAACGAGATTTTCTTAACTGTAATTAATTTAAATTTTTTTCTGACTATACTTATTTGGATTTTGTAAATAATGGATCAACCTAATGTATTATCCAAGCATGCGACATATGTATCATACTATATGTATACATACATATTTTATATAGACAAAAGCATGTATGCTAATTATATAATAAATGACATTGCTGAGGTTATTGATTTTCACAAATCTTTATTGTATCGTTATTCGTCTGCAGATAAGAGTGCCTAGCAAAAAAAGAAAATAATAATAAATATTTATATACATTTGTAAATATAAACAAGTTATACTAAAATTTTAAAATACTACAAAATTATTCAAAAATACGTTTTGAAGAGAGTTTATCATAAATAAGGAAAAAAAATATGTATGTATGTATGTAAATGAGCGAAATAGAAACACCTGTCGGAAAAAATTATTTCACCACAATCTTAATTGAAAAAAAGATGTTTACATACCCACTAGAATTTTATAATCTTTGTATAAACATACTTAAGCATATATGTACTTATATACATACATAAGTACCTGTAAAAATAGTAATTTTTAATACAGACTACTTGTAGTGACTTTATATCGCTGCACAACGCTGTATGTACTTAGGTACATACAAAAATACATATGTAAGTATGCATTAAATATTTCGTATCTTATCTGTGTTGTCTTGATTTGAAAACTTTTGGTTCTTGTATGTAGTATATAAAAAGTTAATTAAACAAAAAAACGAACTTGTTTCTCACATTTTCGTTCTTCTTTCGTGCACTCACGCACACATACGTATCTACATATAGATAACTGTATATTTATATAAAGTACTCACGTCTGACGGAAAAGTGTAAACATTTTGAGATACAAAGCAGATAAAATAAAGTTAATGTAATTCCCTTTCACACCCACTAAATAAAACAACAACAAATTAATAAAAACGATTTTTTATTTCACAAAAACGTTAAAATTCATATACAACTAACATCTGAAAAGAAGCTTTTTCACTGCTTATGATTCACTGTCATAGTTTTATTATTTATCTCAAAGTAACACATCCATACATCCATATGTACATACAAGAAAAATGGATAAACGTCGACTAAGCTTTTTTTTTTTACTTTTATTGCACGTCCGTAAATTGATATTTGAACTTATTCAATTAAAATAATAATTTGCCAATTAGCTCAATTTCTTAATTGATATTAAAAAATGTGTACAATGTAATCTTAATTATAAAGGAATTTATATAGCTTTAGCGGGCACCTGCCTTATGGGCCTATATTGTTAATCAACATTCGCTTTTACCCGCTTATAACGTCAATGCCAATTTATCTATTTTATTTTCAGATGTGTTCATATGTACATACATGTACGTCGTTGTTCCGCATCATCTCGTTAATTTAAAATTACCTATGTATGTATGTATGTACATGTTGCTATTTCATATGTGCGAGTAGTGGGCACAAAATTGAATGCTTTCATTCTCAGGCAAATTTGCTCTAGTTGCACTGATCCCTTAATTTGATATGCTGATTAGTAGTGTTACACTCGTCAACAAATAGTGGAAATGTTAGCAGGGAAAAATTTTAAATCCTCTACATTAAACCCAAAATCCTTTATGAATTATAAGGAAACTACTTTCACAATGGGCTTATATGACTTCTTAGCGGATGATATCATGTTATGAGATAAGAAAATTTATTAACATTTACATATATAGTATACTTTAGCTACACTGAACCTACAATACTATTCTCTGGTGCATTACTTATAGCATTAAAGGATATAAAAGATCTTTATCTTGATTTTCAACTGTGAGTTTGTTAGTTGCTATACAAACCCGATTCGAATAATTTCTTTTTGGAATAGAGCATTGGCTTAGAAAATAATACGAGCCAAATTACGTGAAAATATCTCATTAAATAAAATAGTTTTCTACTTTTCGACTGGATCGATCACTTGGTATGGCAGCTCTATATTTGGAGGGAAAAGAATGTAAAAATTCAGATCGATATATCAAACACTGAGGAACTTGTTCACATATAGACCGATGGATATCGATAAATTGACCCAACTCATCATGCTGATCATTTACATGTACTATATATGAATGTATACTTCCATTTATTTTATAGGCTCTCCGACGTTTTTTCTCTTTTTTTCTGAAAAAAAAAAATGTTTACTGTTAGAAAAGTAGGTAGGCTGGTACCATTAACATTCTAGACTTAAGTAAGCATAGTCTAACAAGGATGTAGATAAGCTAAATGTGCTAATGCTGTGCCTCCAGTGTATTTTTTACCATTGGTCATGTTTTAGGGCTTACGCTGCAACAACATTTATCATTCGGTGGGTTCTAAAATATTTAAAATTTCGTTTGCAAACGTTCCCAAATCTAAAAGTCAATATTGAATTACTTACGCTCTAAATATAATAAAACATATGATAAAATGAATTTGGTCATAAAAATGATGAAACAAATTTTTTATTTTCCTTCTTATTTTTGTCGTAGAGTGTAAATTTGTTGACGCTGCAGTACTATTGCACAACCTTATTCAATCTATTGCATTATTTTATAATGCAACAACAAGTTGTTGTGTATTTTCATATGCTAGTTATTGTGTTTGAGCGAACGCAAGACGAATAACGCTTCACGCTCTCACATTTAAGTACATTATCCGTGTATTTACATACAGCCTCCTGCATTGCTCACATGAGTGGCGGCCTGGTGCAGCCATTGGGGGGAGATAATTTTCTTTATATTTTTTTTGTTTTATTTGTCGACTATTTATCTTTTTTATTATTCTCGGTCCGCTCTACAGCGCTACTATGAGTGCCAATGATGATGATTTTTACGTGTTAAAGCTTTCAAGCTCTCACCGGCTAGCACGATTGCCTACCGGTCGCCTTTTCTATCATACACCATGTCGAGGGGATAGGTTGTTGTGTTTTATTTAAATATAAAAATCGTTAGCATTCTTGGCGCTTTGTTAGTCTATAGTCAGACGTTGAACAGCGAAAATCACAACACAGTTATTAAATAAAATCATAATTTTAAATATAAATAAATTTAATATTTATTTGCACTGGCTGTTAAGTATTAAAAATTGAAATAAAAATAGCGTACAAAAAACATAACTATTTAAATGTGAAATCTTTTGGTTAAAAACCAATATTTTTGGTTCGCCTGTAACGCAACTGTGATAAATAACAAGAAAACACACAAGGAACAAAGAAAGGAAAGAAAGCATAACCCTTTTGCGTGCTTTCAATTTGTTATTAAAATTTAACTACTACAAATCGAATTTATACAAAAAAATAAGTATATAGAGGTTTTTTATTCTAAAAGCGTGTGTATTTTGCCGCTAGTATTACAATATAAAAGTGAAATGAGTGCGTGTTTGCAAAATTCAAAAAATTCAGCCGCTTTGGCAGTCATTACTGAAGATACGGCGTCTTGGTACGTCAATTTTTTGGTGTTTAGTAATTTTGTGCATGGTTTTTGCCATTTTTCCTTCAATTCGTTGCAAACTCATAAACATTAAAACTATTTGTGTGAATTATTTTCGCATGCAATTTTGCTAATAATTATTGAATGGTTTTTCATGAGCAAAATTTAACTCATTTGATTTGCATGCGCACACCCACTACACATTTAGCCATTTTATTATGGAAATTGTGTTGACAATCTTGAACTACTCGTACAGTTGCAAAGCAACGGCCACTGTTTGACAGAGCGAATTAGATATTTATCTATAAAAGTATCCATTTTGAAATGTGGAAATTTTCATCACACACCTCTCCATGTGTGAAAATACTTCGTGTAATATTTATCGTACGTGACAATGCTGTAATTGAGCTGTAGTGAAATTGCAAAATTTGCAAAAAGTAATTGGCTGTGACAACGACGACAATTGAGAACACTTGAGCAGACCACCACCTCTTGCCTCAATGATCAGAACAATAGAGCATTAAATAGATAGATAGATAGTAGTAATTGATACAAATAAGCACATGCATTTATAAAGCCTTTATTGAAAAATTTAATTAAGTGCTTTTAGTAAATTTGTTGGAATAAGTGTAAAAAAGAAAGCCTGCAATACAATTTATGCAATTTACCATACATAGCTTATGAATATGACAAAACATACATATTTACTCATTTAATAGTAATGAATATAGTTAAATAATTGCCCCCTAAAATTTAGGCATCACTTAGTCGGAAGTGGTTATCAGACATCCAAAAACTTTGTATGTATATGCTTGAAAACTATCATACCAAGGTTTACCGCAGCATTGATATGTGCTATAACGATGTGCTCATAAAAATTTATACAAAAATATAAATACTATCTGAAATATACATATGTATGTATAGTACATACATTCGAGTATGTCTGTATAAATGTATATTTAACTTTAGCGCGGTTTTAAATTTGTTTGCCAAATGCGCAATAAACTGTTATACCTTGCGTGTAATTTGTGTTGATGAAATGTCGCACCATCGCGTATTGCTTTCATTTTATTTAAATTCTCGGTTCATCCTAAATATAATATTGTTTACAAATTTTAGTCCCATTCCGTGCTATTTAAATCAATTATGCACAAGTATGTATAGAATTTTTTTTACGTCCACGTGTTGGATTTTTCGGTTATACATACTTATGTATGAAAATATAATAAAATATAGAAAATTATTCTATATATTTAACAAAATAAAAATTGATAAATGCTATCCTTATAGCAAATTTCACTAAAAGCAACCGGGTTTTTTTTGAGAATCTCGTCATTATTCTTTCTAATATATGTACATATATGATGTGAATATATTACTGATTGCTCGCATCAGTTTTTTATTTTTATTTATTTTTTTAATTTCATACAAAATTTATTTCTTTTGTTTTTGTATTTATGTTGCAATAAAAATAAATTTGCGAAAATTGTATGTGTCAATGTCCTTGTCCTAAATAAATTTAGAGAAATCGTTTGTCGATTTATACATAATCAGCTTATATGTTTGCTTGTTTTTTGGTGATGGATCTAATTCGATCTAATCCACAAAACGAATGGCAAAATGAAGAGAGCTATCCATCGACAGTCAAGTATTATAATATACTGTCATGGAATTGCTCTTTTTGTATAGTATTCGACAATCAACGAAACTTACTAAAACAATTAATGTCCTAATATGTGAATGTCCGAGAAATTGGTGTTTTTAATTTAAAGAGCAGTAACCACTGTCAGAATTTACGAATTCAACGTTCGCTAGCGTTTGTAACTACACTATTTCGTTCCAAAGTTTACTGTGTATCCAAAATCTATTTGCTCTTAAATTCGGATATGTATTTAACATATGTGCTATTTCACACCATTATCTATGGTACATGCCGACCATTGCAGTATTTCTCATTTTTTCAAATTTGAATAACTACATACATCGATTTCATCTGCTTTGAATGTGTTTTATTGTATCCATTCGTGTATGCGAACATATTCAGTTTTATCATTGACTTCATTGTAATCCAAACTTACTTTATAAGAGACTTAAAATACTATTTGCTTAAAGACCACCACGACCTCGTCCACCCGTTGGACCACCCTGCCATGCACCACGACCACCGCCAGGGGCGCCTGTTGGTGGACCACCTCTACCACCACCACCACCGGGGCCGCCACGACCTCTTCCTCGTGCTAGAATAAAATATATACTTTTTTATATAATTTTTTACATTATAACTATGGTTGATAGCAACATTACCTTGCGCGCGTAATATGGCAGCTTTCCCTCGACCGGCCGTACCACCCAGGCCTTTACCAGTTTGCTTTTTAAACATTGGAGCATTCTTCAACATGTCCGGCAGTATGAGGAAACGAATTTTTGAGCCGCGTATATAGACATTTTCCAAGTTTGCCGTTCGTCCATCACGATATGTGACTGTGATTTGTGTCATTTGGCAATTCATGTTGTCTTCAGCCTCGATGAGTTTGCCCCGGTATACTTCGCCGGTTATTGTCTCACACGTGATAATGTGACCTTCAGCCTCGTGTAAAACTTTTATTGGTACACCAATAGACATATTTCTTTAATTTGTGTAAATTTTAACTTCAAATAATTTATTATTTAGTAATAAACGTGCAATAAAACGCCGTTTTTTATGGAACGACAATGAAAACGTTTACACTCGTTTGACAGCCGAAAAGCAACTCACACGAGCTCGCCATTTTTCTGCTGAATTTGCTTGCCGTTATGCTTGACAGATACAGTTTGTGAGACTCTTGTGTATTTCAAAAAGCAGTGGTTTTAAAAATGTCGCAAGCGCATTCTTTACAAAGCAGTACAACAAATGTACTTAACAGTACAGTGTAAAGTACAATTAAGCCACTTTTAACTTCCATGTTATAGTTTTCTTGTATAGCATTGTTTTTTTTTAAGGAAATTTTATTTATTTGTTTTTGTCTATGCATGTATTAACTAACTCTTGACGTTAAATTCACGTACTAATCTTTGTATGTATTTAGTCTAAAAGTTTAATTTGAATTGACTTAACTTATCTTTTTTCTTTGAAATTTCTAGAAAATAATTTTCTTGTTTGCCAGACTTTAAATCTTGAACAAGATTCTTTCGTAACTATTCTCATTATCATAATCTTATCTTAGCTTTATTTATGTTTACCCATTCTGACTCGTTTTTAGTGTATCACCACCACAGTATCGAGGTTGTGTAAATAAAGATAAAACTAATTTAAATATTGACGAAGTACAAAATAGTACAAACAAAGTGTATAACTGATAAAGTGATATAGATAAATCTTCAGCATCATAAAATTGTATAAATCTTTGCAGACCAACTTAACTAAGATGACGAAATTTTTTAAAATAAAATACTCATTTTAATATATCTATACGAAAATATTTTTTTACTAATGTATTTCATTTAATTGGAAATTATGGTTATAACGATTCGTCGCCCGCTACAATTTGATTACTTGTTGGAAATGCGCATTTACATACCATCATTTAATAAAAAAACGACTACTATTAAAATTATACATATTTATTACAGCGACCCAACGTTTAGTAGTAGTATCAGTAGTAGAAGAGAAGTTAATGAAAACGCTCTTGGATATCCTAGTGTATCCAAGGCACGCACCGTCTCCTCATCCTCTTGCGCTACTAGCGTCTCGAATGAGTCCTTCTGTATCTCTCTCGGCGTAGGGCCTCTGTGGTGGTTTTGATGTCCCTACCCACCACAGAACTGATCACGATAGGGCGTCACTCTTAACTGGTACGTTAAACAAAAAACATGATTCACATTTACATATGCATATATGAATTAATATTTTTATTATATGATTTGTTTTTTTTTTTTTTTATTTAGCAGAACACTCTCGGAAGATTTCTGTGGATTCAGCTGGTGGCAGTGTATTCGAACACAGCCGCACTTCGTCGGAGTGCTCTGATTCGGATGGCAGCGATTCACAACATAGCAACGGTGATGCACAATCACTATATTCGGACGAAGATTGCCAAGAGATGGTCAAACATATCTTGCAACATGATAATCCAACTCGTATAACCATCAAATTGCACGTTACGGAGAACCAGTTCTCGGAATGGGAATCGGTAAGTTTCTTTAGCCATGAAAATATTTTTTATTATTATGATATTTACTTAACAGTCTTAACTTATATAAATATGCTTTGCTTGTAGGTCTTGAATCCGGAGAATAACATTTTGTACGTTGCAATGCCCGACAAGCTTCCCCCAGAGGCTTCGAAGGACACATTCATCTCTTTGTTGGAGTTCGCTGAAGACAAATTGGATGTTGACGCAGTTGTTTTATGTGTACGCAAGAATCGACCAGATCGCGCATCTCTCTTCGAGACTTTCTTGATTATGGGTTTCCAACCATTGTCTAGAAAATCACCTTTGGCACCACCATCCACTGCTAAGGCTTCTGAGAATTATTACTTCATCTACCACATTGAAGACTAAGTTGACATAAACAAATAACATCATTATAACAAATGTGTGTGACGCTAACTCATTCGTAAAACAAAAGAAGTAATTTAAAAAATTCTAAGAAAAACACCAAACTTCATGCTTCGAAACACATTTATAAAGGGACAACAAAATAAATGACTGAGAAAACATCCATTAGCGCTCACAACACAATATGTCAACTTTGAGTAAGAAAGTTAAGAGTAAAGGCAAAAATATCGTATTTTATTCAAAAACACTAAAAAAAGATAAAAATGTAAAAAAAAATATAAAAAATTTAAAAAAATGCAAAAAAAAATTATAATTATAGGTGAATTATATATTGAATTCCTACACATATGATTTAAACATTTTACGTATGCATTAATATTACTAAAACAACGCATTATATGAAGTCCATTTTAATTTGAAATTGAATTATTTTTATTTTAAAATTTAATTTTTTTTATTTTGAATATGAATTATTTATATTTTAAATTTGAATTATTTTTACTTTGAACATGAATTATTTTTACTTTGAACTTGAATTATTTTATTTTGAAAATGAATTATATTATTATTTCAACAATTTATTACTAAAATTATATTCACATTTAATTATCTTATCTTATATTATCGATTATAAAAAAAATCCGTTTTTGTTACAGAGTTTTTTCCACACAAGAAGTGTATTTATTTATTTTCATTAACTAACACAATTTTCACAGGGGTAAATTATTTCATTTATACTAAAAATGCAGTACCATTGAAGTATATTTAATTTTTTAACATTTCACATATTTAACTATTTAACAGGAAATCATTAACACTTATTTATAGAAATTATTTAAAAAGCAAATGAACTTGTGTAATAAAACGGATAAAAAAACAAAAAAAAACTTTTTTATTTCTTATAGTTAAAGTGTGTAAGTAAGGTTTTAATTTTTTATTTATTATTTTAAATATACATTGTTTGAATAGTCTATAGCCATGCAAATCGGAAAATTCCATAAAGAAAATAAAAGATAAATTACGTTACCATTTGAAACCTCTCACGGTTGATGGCACCGCAATGGTTTCACTGTCACTGTAATAGTTTTTAATTAAAGAGCTTGTCCATTACAAAATGTTCAAATTCAGCGAGCCTGCCAAATATCGCACTTCTAATTAGAAAAAGTTTGAGAGCCATAACTCATACAATCATCCTTTTTGAACTATACGGTAACACTGAACAGCTGTTTAGCTCATTTTTACGAACGCCGGTTTGGTTGTTGTTTGTTGACAGTCGCGTATAAATTTCGCATATAGAATTCTTTAGTATGGTATGTAAAACATTTTGTTGTCATTTAAACGTGTATTTATAAATTTCTTTAATGTGTCACAGTCGGTAACATTACATACAGATGTGGGTGACATCAAAATTGAGCTCTTCTGTGAGGATTGTCCAAAAGCCTGTCAAAATTTTTTGGCGCTATGTGCCAGCGAATATTACAATGGCTGCGCTTTCATTCGCAATATAAAAGGTTTTATAGTACAAACAGGTGATCCAACAAACACCGGTAAAAATGGTAAATCTATTTGGGGTACCAAATTTGAAGATGAATTCAAAGACACATTGAAGGTAATTTAAATTTTTTTTTTTGTCAAAATCAAAAACCCGTCAACGTCATATTTCCAGCACTCTGATCGAGGTATGGTCTCCATGGCAAATAATGGCCCCAATGCGAATGCCAGCCAATTCTTCATAACTTATGCAGCTCAACCCAATTTAGACCTCAAGTACACACTTTTTGGAAGGTTGGCAAAGAAATTGGTAAAAATTTTATAATTAACGGTTTAATTTTAAATATTTTGAATAGAGTAATTGATGGTTTCGACGCACTAGACGAGTTAGAAAAACTGCCAGTAAATCCCAAAACTTATCGTCCGCATATTGAGAAAAAAATCAACAGTGTTACAATACATGCAAATCCCATAGCTGGATGAGCCTGGCTAGGGAGGTTAGTAATAATTTTTTTTCTTTATTTTTTTTTTTTTTTGGATCTCTACATATAAATAACAAAATGCGTTACTTTGTTGCCAATTTGGAAATATAAGTAGTGCAAATTTTACAGAATATTTGAAATATGAGACGGACCTAAACCCTATGATGGCGCACCAACTCAGTTTAACAATTTCTTCTAATGAAAAAGTATTATTAAAGATTTGTTCTAAACTAAAAAAAAAATTCCAATTCTACTTATTTACCCCAACTATTTTGAGCCCCGCCTTTTCAGCTACAATAAATACTTAGATATTAGGGCATCAAGTGCCGTGTAACGGCGATAGCTATAACGCGATTTCGTTTATCTTTTCTTGGTTATGCCGATAGGTATAACAGTTAATTTTGTGCTTTGTAAAGTGAAAAATATTTTGTATTATAGTGGAATATTTCAATATAAAAATAACTAGAATGAAGTTTAATTAATTTTATACAACTGCATATGTGAAAATTAATTATATTTGCTTTAATTTTGGATGCAAAATGTTCAGTAATTTCGGTACTCGATGTCTTAATATAAACACTTCTACGAACCCTTAGAAATTAGCCTCTCCATTATATGAAACTTAAGTTTCAATATTATTATGATATAAAACAACTTAAAAGTTTTATATACATTTTTTTGCTTTCATATGAATATATTTTATTTCTATTAGTCTGAATGTCAAAAGTTTACACATTTAAAACCACATTACATACAAACATTTGCTATGAGACTTTTAAAAAATACAATTTTTTCGCGTTGCAACATAAATTAGAACAGAAAATTAACTTAAAATGCTTTTACATAAATAATTTTTGGACAAAAGTTGACATAAATCGTACTAGTACACCATAACAAATATAAAAGCCATTATCAAAAATACTGTTACAAGCACTAAATAAAGTCTCAGATTATATTTTCGATCTAACGCGATCAATAACTGACGGAATGAGTCGGTTACAGAGACTTTAGTCGGACGACGTCCTGTAATTTCATATCGCCTTGAAGGTTGTGCAGGCCGTGGTGATACGTATTCTCTGCCTATATCACTGCCTCCAATAGAGCTGGGTTTATTTAAAACCACCCCATCTGTTTTAATACGTTCCAAGTTTCGAGCGAAACTGCTCAAAAATGGAGTTTCATAACCTTCTACTTCCTCGTTATCATCACTTTGTTCAGTGTACAGAGGTGTAGCCTTCGACGAGTATAATCCACTACTTAGCGTGTTTGTACTGTAACGTGAGTGCAATGTATTTGGTACATCTCTATCTTTGTTTAGGCCAATTCCAATATTCGGTTGCATTAAGTTGGAATGCAAGCTGAAGCGCCCACTGTTTGCACTTATTTGTGGCTTATATATTTCGTGTGATATGCTTTCAGTTACTTCCCGCCGTATTGGAATCTATATAAAATAAATATAATTACTCAATTTTAGTTCTAATTATACGCTTAATATACTAAACCTGTGGTACTTCAGCAATTGGCTGAACTGTTGGTTGATTGAATGAAGTGGTAACTACACCCGTTTTTGATAAAGAGACCGAACGTGATGAACGCGAACGCACATTAGCTTCTTCTCGAGCCAGCGATGATTTTGACCTTTGTTCTACTTGCTCAGCAGCCAATAATAAATCTTGATCCTCTTCATCGCTTTCCAGTATTACTACAGGATTATAGGTTTTAGTTGATTTTTGATCCTTTTGCGAAGGTGGGATTTCATGGTCGCGAGTTGATCGCCGACGTGCTCCAATAGGAGCTGGAGTAAGATTTTCTGATGGTTGATTTTCACTTGGTTTCTGCGAGTCAAATGTTGGCGTTCCGGCGAATGTACGTCTATTCGCTCCTCTACTTGGAGTACGCCGTTCCGGTTCAGCTTTCACTTCTTTAGTCTCGATTGCCGCCTCGGTTGTTTTTGCAACGTGAATAGTTTCGCGGCGTGGGGTTTTCTTTGTTTGTGAAGCTGGCGAGCCCGATAGCGAAGCGCGTAATTTCTTTATAAGAATATTTCGACTGGAATCTGTAATCGGAACGTTTGGTAAACCATGTTTAATGCACTGTTTGCGCAAATCTGCGTTGCTCAAGGACTCTAAATTATCAATTTCAGACATTTTACGCGCTTTTAAGTCGTCCCGATCACCTTTTAAAATGTTCGCTACAATTTGCGCGTTTAAATATTTCAACAACGCCGTTGCGGACCAATCAAACACCAAATTTGCGAAATGATTGACCACTGTTGCCGTATCTTTGTTGTTGTTTTTATTTTTAATTTTCGTAGAACAGTTTTTTTTCTAATTATTCTGAGTTCGGCTATGTAAAAATAACCTTTTATTTATTATTTCCAAAATAATACTTAACTTCTGAAAATAACATTGTTATATAGTAGACAATAACGTATGCAAGTTGATATAATGTTGTAGATGCAACATCGCCTAGAAAATTGGGCGCATTGGGCAACATTGTTATTGCATTCCCATTTCAGTGCATCCCACAGATTGTGTTTATTATCAGCTGTTTATTCGTCACAGCAAATCGACATATAATTATATTTTTGTGTTCAAACAAAATGGATATTTCTAAAGTAACAAACGAGAAAAAGCTTCAGCTTTGTCGAACTTATTTCTTAGGTACGTAAATACTACAGTTATTTAATATTAAAAACAGCAAATAATTTTTTTCAACTCTTCAGCTGGCTTGGCTTTTTTACCCTTTCTATGGACGATAAACGTCTTTTGGTTTTTTAATGATGCATTTTGCGCACCTGCTTTCCCAGAACAAAAAAGAATAAAGAAATGTAAGCCAACACTTTTAAAATGGATTCAATATGTACAAATTAATATAAACAATTATATTTTAGTTGTGATCTCGTCGCTGATAGGTGCACTGATTTGGTCAGTTATACTTATAACTTGGATAATTATATTCCAAACAAAGCGTGCTGAATGGGGGGAGATGGCGGATAGGATGAGTTTCATTATACCACTGGGTATTGCTTAAACAACATTCCGTAAAATTAAGTTTGGTACTTCACATTAAAAGTGTAAACAAATTGACTCTTATTTTACTCATATTATTTTTAAAATTAAATAACCACTAATATAGATTGAAATGGATTTAGTTTTGCATTTCTGTTGGTGTTTGTGTTTTTTGTCGTAACTCCTGCAGTTTCTCTTCGAAATAAGACTTGTGCACAGTCAATGGTAGGGATTTTTGACGGAGAAAGTAATTCACGTTGCCCCTAGCTGAGTATGTGTCATCACCAATTAATTCTCGCAGTGCCATATTTTTCTTCAAAAGTTTTCCGTAGTAACTCGCACCTGCTTCTACGTATTGCGGCCCCAAGCTGCACAATTTCTTGTCAATTTCAGTATCATAACGAACTTGATTGAAATCTTTCATAAAAGACCAACTACCAATACCAAACAATCCCAATATCGTATACATCACCAGTCGCAACTGAAACAGATATGAAATTTTTTTTTACAAGTTCACAATGTTCTTATGTTAGAGTAACTCACGCTGAAAGGTCCTGCAAGCAAGTTCATTCGTAAATTCAAGTAATGACCAATCGTATACATGGTTAGAAATGAAAAGCTTGGAAATAACGAATTCAATAAAACTCGATGTGTTTGCAGTTGTAGCACAGATTTACACAATCCAAATAGTTGCTCATCTTCTGTCAAAACTATGGCATCTTGCAAGAGTTTTCCGGCGTCTGTGTTCCAATCTATAGTTTGATCGCGAAAGCGTATATCTTGCCGATTTATATCCTTTGGTTCTGAATATGCATAATTCACCGGAATTCCTAGCGCACCGCCAAATCGATACTTTGTTGAACCTACAAATTATCTTACATTGAACTTATAATTTTGTTTATGTATGTGTATTTTATAAGTATTACCGGCTTGGAACAGATCAAAACCAAAAACGGTGAATGGTTTAATAATTTTTCGTTCATATGCTTCCACCTGAAGTACGTCCAATGCCTTTTCCAAACGTTCTTTCACCTTTTCGGTCACCGGACGTGGTATACCATTCCTTTATTAGTGATACAAAAAATTCAGCATACATACAAAAAGTTTATTTATTGTGGCTTACTGATAGCATTGCACGAAATCTTTGTAGTATTTCAAACATATTGTATGCGGCATGAAATTGACTACGAACAGTCCCAAGGTGGTGGCACCTGTGGCGTATAGTACCACATTTCGTCCAGTTGGTGTTTGAAAGAAACCCATTATGCCACGCTTTACGACAGGTGATTTCTTCATTTTGACTTATGTTTAAATGAAATTAATTGTTTAAAATAATCGAAATCAAATCTTTGTTATTATGGTCGAATTTGACAGCTGATTGTGAGGTTACCGAAATCTCTCAATTGCATAACATCTGTTGAGAGCAGCTGTGTTTAGTAGTCGCTAAGACACCTGCAGTTTAAATAAATATAAATTATTCAAAATGTTCGGATAAATTAAAAAAAAGTTATATTTAATTTTTTTAATTAAAAGAAACAGTGACAAAAATTCTATTTTAATTTGGTACACGTTGTACCTCGTAATTTTTTTTTCTGATTTCTGAATCTAAAGAAATAGTTTATATCGTCATACTCAGCGATAGCCAAGTTACATTTAAAGTGATCTCAGGTGACGAGTTTTAATCTCTATTGGTGCAGGAGTACATAGAACCGCTAAATAACCTTTTAAGTCGTCACTAAGTCCACCTCATCCGGGTGAAGTTCATATGAGTATTGCCGGAAATGAACTGGCTAACGAACTTTCTCCCTCTGCAACTGCTACTAGAACGGAACCCTATTTAGCGCTTGGTACTCACACCAAGAAAGAAGTAAGGAGGACAGAGAGCAGAAAGAAGTATTGGCAACAACTCCAAGGCGTGAACCAGCCAAAGTTGCTAATGGGTGTAAAATGTAATCAACCTCACGAGTTTTAAATTACCGCCCCTTGTCGCATTATCAACTGAGTACAGCAAGCTCAAGAAACACCTATTTGGATAGGGTCAAACCTCTTGTGCAAACTGCGGGTTCTGCGACAAGGAGTCCGCAACTCCCGAGCACCTGTTCTGCACAGCAGTCTGCAGACGCAAGACCAGTGAATGGAAGGCAGAGTAGAGAGTAGACACGTTGTAAAAAGATTACTTTGTCTCAGCAAAGTGGTCCGTCAAGGTTAGCTCGAATAATTTTCAGGTTAAAAACTCGGGCCCATTCCGGTTACGAGGGCTCAAAACTGTGGTATTCTTAAATAAAGCTACGAGTTTTTGCATCGGTAGAACTGCGAGTTCGATCATAGCTACAGTTGGGTTTTAATTGAGACAGTTGTGGCTAGATAGACTTGTTTATAAAGTCTGAGGTCGCTCTTGTTGTTGCAGTGGCGGCAGAAAACATTCTCCAATTTGCTTTCAGGTACATTTGTTTCCGAACTGTCGAAAAAACTTATCGATCCAAACCAGGTTAACTCTCCGGGAGTACAGCCCTTGGCCAGGTAAATTCCGTTAACGTAGAACCGACCAGACTTTCGGACGCATTAAACTTTAAACACGCAATGACCGTCTTTGACATGGAGCCATTAAGACCTTAACCGACTCCCTCTTAGTGAATGGCGAACTTGGAGTCAAACCACCAACCATTGCAGACGATGAGCTCAAGTTGCCGCAAGAATCGAGAGTAACACTTGAGCATCGTCGTTCTGGATATTGTAGCAGGTTGAACTCCTACATATCCAGAATAGGCCCAAACATATCAAATGTACTTATGTCCGGCGTGCATCGAGTCCCTGTATAAAACTAACCGCCTCTGTGCATGCCCTACTAACCCTACACATCTGCTATCCCTTTCCCTATGGTCCGTCGCTGTTGAAATAGCGCGTTTCCTGGACCTACCGTTGGATGACCTCGATAACAACTTATCTAACCCTTACCTTCCTAATAGAGGTTAGATAACATCCGACGCTAGAGTACATCCAACTGCCGACGGAACAGAGCATCCCACCGTCGTGAGAACTGTTCATAAGATCTGGCGGTCCACCGCTGCTGTTTTAAAATATTAAGGAGAAAGCAAACATTTCATAATACGAGTATAATCATGCATCCTTTAATTTTTAAAACTCTTTAATGATTACTTTAAATAAACTTAAAAAAAAAAGCAATTCTGTCAAACTTGGCAAAAAGAGTAAATATGCCTGTCTTATCTTCATCAATCAAAAGAGCCAAATAAAGGCGTAAAATGCACTAAATATGACACAGATCAGCCACTATAAATGACAATCAGAAGCGGCAAGAAATAATGGAAATGTTAGTACATAAGTCAAGACGAGTGTTGCAATTTGTTCCGATCAATTCCTACCAACCGAACGCCCTTTGTACGCCACACCAATAAGGCAAGAAGAAAACGAAGCAAAAAAAAAACAGAAAACAATTTTGTCATCTCTCGGCAAATATTTATGTAATGAATCTTGCAAACCGGCGATCAGATCGCTGCTCATTGATCCTCTTCAATCTAAAACTGACAACTTGCAACCAAATTAAGGAGAATAAAGAGGTAAGAGGAACGAAGATCAACACAATGTAGGCGCAAGAGATACGTGTAAGCTGCGACAAAGCTCACAAGCAGACATACATACATTCTTGAAGCAGCACATATGGGCGAATTAATCGCGAGCAGAGCTGTCGCTGTCGCAGATTACGACGCGCCGCCGTGCCACAAAGTCGTACAAATAACACCATTGTTATGTCACGGCAGTGTCGGCTGGTCGATTGGTAGACAAATGGGACGGACAGGCAAGCAGACAGACAAATGTGAAACACCTCCGCCCGCACACACTTGCATCGTTTGCGACAAATCTATCTTATCTTCTACGCGAATGGGGACTCCATTCTACACATACTATATGGTACATATGTACAGCATACGAGAGCGGTCTGTTGTGTGTTTAGCCTGCAAAAATAAAACAAATATATTTGGCAAAAGGTCGATTTATTTCTGAACAAAGACGCCTTTTCGTTCCAAGAACTTGACCTACCTGTAACTAACTTTCTGCAACCGTCTGAAAAAGAGTTTTCTGGAGGTTGGTTGCCGTCGAAAACATCAAACGACAGGCCTAGGACAAGTACTGTTTGTTGTTGTCGCAGTCGCAGAAAATATTCCTGATGTAATTTGGTTAAAAATCCGAACTTCTGGTTACGTATATCGATTGTCGCGGTTACGTAGACCCGACTGAAATTCTGTTTCGACGGGGTCAGACCATAGGCAGATGGGTGTTATTTAAGTGCGGTTCGCTGGGCACGTTAGTCATGCTCAAACTCATTGCTTGCTGGACATATATCTCTCTTGATACTGCTAGAAGGCGGCTCCGCTTCAAGCAGACAACTGCAGGAATGGTTTCTTTATTCAACTCTAATTTCGGGCAAATGGTTTTTTCAAGTATAGAAACAAAAGGCAGTCGCGGGGAACGGATATGGAGAAGAACGTGGATTGGCAGTTTTTGTATAATTCGATCATTATTATTGTGGTTGTTGTAGGGACAGAATATTGCCGAGTTCACAGTCCTTGGCCGGATAAAGATCCGGGTCCGTTCCGCTTACGTAAACCCGACTGGCGTGGGAACGACCATTTTTCGACGGCGGTGGTCTGTGAGCCATTGTCATTGTTGGAAAGAAGGGAGCAAAGTACAGTCCTATAACCATTGTAGCACCGTAAGTGCTCTACGAAGCAAATTCGCTGGCTTATGTTCATTGTTTCGACTATTTCTTGGTCTCCGCTGCGTACCCGTGCACCCATGTTTCGCAAACGGGTACGAAACGACGCAGAATCTTTGGATTGCGCGGCGATCGGTTTTCCAATACGACCTCGGTTTCGGGTCAGCTAAACCGTTGTGAGACCACGTTGAAACTCGTTTGACCAATTTTACTGGTTGCCATCTAAGGCGCGGAGTCACCATATAACGCAGCCGAGCGGTCTTTGATTTCACTACGCAATTTTTAATCCAAAACTGGAATCGAATCATCGACCGATTTAGAACTTTTTTAATTAATCGAAGCTCCATGGACATGCTCAATCTCATTAGCGTCCAAATTGAACTATCAATCCGTTTCGGGAGAAATTTCGATAGTGGCTTAATCGGACACTGCAGCAAAGTACTTATCGGACCGTTCGCGTAAATTCATATGTTACACATGTATATATATAATACAACTCAAAAGCGCTGTACACTACGCTTGTACTGCGGCGCGAGCGCTCCTGTCGCCGAAAGACGCTAAGCGGACGCTATGGCAAACGATGCGATACGACGAGATGTGATCCGATATGACATTGAAGTGCATCGTTCAGATGCTTGGCGCATGTTGAACCGCAACAGACGACAACACAACGACGACGACACACAGTGACAACCGCCGCAACAGCAGCTTCGCGGTCGGCAGCGTTGAGGACGCGAGCAACAGGACGAGCATTGCATACAGCGTGCGACAACGCCAGTCACTTTAGACATCAGCAACAACAATAATAACAAAATGCCACCACACAGCGGCGGTGGCAGTAAAATCGACTAAGCATAACAATAATTCCAACAACAACAATCGCGGCAAAAAGTATTCGCGAAGAATTAAAAGTGATAAAAAACAACAAAAAAACTAACAAACAAACAAACTTTGAACTTCAATAACAAGAACAACTGCCGAGCGATGTGAACAATCACAGCAACAAAAGTACAAAAACAATAACAAATAGTGCGCCAAAGTCAAGCAAATATGCGCATACATACATACATACCAACAAGTAAACTTGCCACATTCATACCGTCACATGGCTCCCCATACACACACATGCATACCTGCAAACATATTTACACATGTATTGTTTGTATATGTGTATTTTATACATAGTTTACCTGATATGGAGCCCAAAGACGAGGTGGTGGGTTTTGGCGCTGATTTTGAGTGCTGTTCCTCCGCAACAACAATAAAAGCTCGCACATACTACGTGTATGTGGCAAGAAGGCAAGTGCCAGAAAGGTGTGTGAGACGCTGTAGACTTTTTGAACGCAATACATACATACATATGTACATAGTGTGAATACATATATGTTTGTGTGCGTGATTTTATGGGGGGAGTCGAAGTGTTCACTAATGTGTCATGCCAATAGAACCCAGTGATAGTTGGCGCGGGTTCCGATATTGGATTCTGTTTCTTTGTTGGCGTAAACACCGCTTACGCTGTCCGCCCTGTTCGCCGCCAATTGAAGATTCCAAGTGTATCCCGGACCTTTTCCAGCTAGTCTTTCCAACGGAGTGGAGGTCTTCTTCTTCCTCTGCTTTCCCGTCGGGTACTGCGTTGACAACTTTCAGAGCTGGTGTATTTTCCTCCATTCGGACGACATGACCTAGTTATCGTAGCTGCTGAACTAAGTAAATGTCGTCGTATATCTCGTACAGCTCTTCGTTCCATCGACTGCGGTATTCGTCGCTGCGAACGCATAAAATACCATTAAATCCCCCGCAGAACCTTTCTCTCGAAACTCGTAACGACGACAAATCAGTTATCATCGTCCATACCTCTGCATCATATGTATAGCATGACGGGTATGATGAATGACTTGTAGAGTGTGGTCTTTGTTCGTCTACTCAGTCCGAAATAGCGACTGTTGGCAAGAGTTAATCTGCGTTGGATTTCGAAATTTTCCTAGGTATTAATACTGGTTTCAAGATAGACGAAATTATCTACGAATTCGATTTTATGACTGTCAACAGTGACGTGGGAACCTAGTCGAGAGACGTTTGTTTGTTTGAAGACAGGAGATATTTCATCTTGCCCTCCTTCACTACCAGACTCATTTCCTTCGCTTCCTTATCCAGTCTGCAGAAAGCAGAACTAACGGCGCGGTTGTTATAGCCAATGATATCGATGTCAGTTGTGCACTCTTATAGAAGATTGTACTTTCTCTATTCAGTTCTGCAGCTCGAATTATTTTCCCCAGAAGAAGGTTGAAGAAGTCGCACGATAGGGGGTCGCCTTGTCTGAAAGCTTGTCTGGTATCGAACGGTTCGGAGAGGTCCTTCCTGATCCTGACGGAGCTTTTCATGTTGCTCAACGTCAGTTTACGCAGCCGTATTAGTTTTGCAGGGACTCCAATTTCAGACATCGCGACATAAAGGCAGCCCCTTTTCGTGCTGTCAAAAGCAGCTTTAAAATCGATCGATGGTGAAAATTTGGTCGATTGTAGATTTTCCATGCCTGAAGCCACACTGATAAGATCCAATCAGCTTGTTGACGGTGGGCTCTAATCTTTCACACTCATGCTCGTTAGAATCTTTTATTTGCGAGGTTTTATAGTTGGCGCAGATTGTGGGGTCTCTCTGTTATTTTTTTTTGGGTTGGACAGAGAACACTTCAATTCTGATGTTGTTTTTGTTTTTGTTGTAGCGGCAGAAATCCAAGTTGCCGACTTGACAGTCCTTGATCGGATAAAAATCCGGCTCGGTTTCGGTTACGTAGACCCGACTGTCGTGAACTTCGATTCGTCGGACATGGTTTCTATTCCACAAAGAAGTTGATGCTTGCTTCTTATTCGTTCTGCGCCGCCGTATTTGAATAGCTCGGCCGGCAATCCATCAGCCCCGTGCCGCTTTGTTGTTCTTCAGACGACTAATTGCTATTCGAACTTCTTCATGGTCGGGCAATGGCGAGTTCGCTCCATTGTCATCTATTGGGTAATTGGATTGACCAACTCTTGGTGTTGCGCTTTCACTGCTATTTAGGAGGCTGGAGAAGTGTTCCCTCCATAATTTCAGTATGAGCTGGCCATCAGTCACGAGATAACCTCTGGGGGCTCTACACTTTCTTCTTTAAGTTCATATATTGCGATTAAATTGCAGACACCATATTTTTTTTGGAAATAGTTCCTAAAATCCTTATTTTTTAAGCGCATTAATCAAATTATACGCACGAGTACCTAGTTATAGATCTTTTGAGACCAGTCTTCTCCAATTATCACTCTCCAACATTCACTACTGCATACACAGAAACCCTTTACTGTTTGCATATTCCGCGGAAACAGGCAAAAAACAAAAAAACTAAAACTAAAACGAAAATAAAGAACGCGGACAGAATTGGAACCGCACAGACAGACGACACTGGAAGACTGCATTAATTGTGCGACAAATGTGTGTGCGAAAATGCATTAATATTTTTGTCATCCGCAACACACCATTTGTCGTTACAGTGCTGTCTGTCGTGCTTTCTTTTCTCGTTTTACTATTTTGCTGCTGTTGTTGTTTATGTTGTTTATGTTGTCATTGTTACGGTAGAGACGTCTATCCTGCATCGCTTTCAACGTAATCCCATCGATCTTAACAACATATGTTTATGTGTGTGCAAACATGCACTCGCCGCTCATATGCATGTGTGTTTCTGTGTGTGTGTGATGGCGTGCATTGAGAGATTTATAATGAGCGGTGTGTGTGTTTGTGCTTTGTGTTTGGGTGTATGTTCCGATTTTAATGGCGCTTTTCGCTGGTTTTAGCGGCGTGCATTTTTACTTAAGTGCTGCGGATTTGTCATAAATGTGTGTTTGTATGAATTATTAATGCGAATTGGAGTGGTGAACGATTTTCTGTTTAGAGAAATATATAATAGATATAAATAA
Source organism: Bactrocera correcta (assembly GCA_027475135.1). Lineage (NCBI taxonomy): Eukaryota > Metazoa > Arthropoda > Insecta > Diptera > Tephritidae > Bactrocera > Bactrocera correcta. The sequence continues at coordinate 42,072,965 of CM050326.1, forward strand.
AAAGTTATTGATATTTATTTTTTATTTATTCAAAAAATTTATTATTAAAATTTAATTTATTTTTTTTTCAAAATTTTAAATTTCTTTTGCATTTTATTTTGTATTTTAAATTTAAATATAGTTTTTCTAATTCATTTTTAAGAAAACATCAAAATTGAAAAGAATTCATATCGAAAATTATTAATTTTAATTTATTTTAATTAAAAAAGAAAAAATATTAATTTTTTTGCATTTTTCTTTTTTAATCTAAATTTACTTTTATTTTATAACTCATTTTGTAAAAAAAATCTAACTGAAAATTATTAAAATTTTTTTTAATTAAAAAAGAAATTTTACATTTTTTACTATAATTTTTTTTTATTGAAAAATGTAAATGTTTAAATTTTTTTAATTTTAATTGTTTTTACATTTTAATTGAATTATTTTTGTAATTTAAATTTATTTTATTTTTACATAATTAATTTTGTAAAAAAAAATTAAAATTAAAAATTATTAAAATTTATGTTTTTTAATTAAAAAAGAAACAAATATTAATTTTTTTTGTATTTTTTTACATTTTCTTTGCAATTTTTTTTTTTGTTTTAAATTTTAAATTTTTTTTTAAATTTCTAAATCGATTGTAAAAAATTAAAATTTGAAAAAATTTATTGATATTCTTTTTTAAGAAACAGAAAGAAATTTAAAAGTTGTACCTTATTTTTTAGATTTTTTTAAATTTTCTTGTAATTTATTTAATTAATTAAATTCAAATTGAAAATTATTAATATATGTTTTTTAATTAAAACAGAGAAAAGTTTAAAATGTTTTTATTTTAATTTTTTACATTTTAATTGCAAAATTGAAAAAAAAATCTAATTGAAAATAATTAATGTTTATTTTCTTAATAGAAAATAGAAATTGTAAATTTTGTATACTAATATTCTTACATTTTCTTGCAATTTTTTTTGTAGTTTAAATTAATGTTTATTTTTTTATTATTTTAATTCATTTGTAAAAAAACTTCAAATTAACAAAAAAAAAAAAACAAGTTAAAAATTATTAATATTTAATTTTTGTTCTTAATTTAAAAAATTGTGTTTTTTATTTTAATTTTTTAATATTTTGCCTTTTTTTTTTGTAATTCAAATTTACATTATTTTTCCAATTCATTTGTAAAAAAAATTCAAAATTTAAAAAAATTCAAATTGAAAATTATGAGTATTTTTTTTTATTTAAAAACAAAAAATTACCAAAATTTTTTTATCGAAAATTATTAATATTTATTTTTGTTCTTAATTTAAAACAAAAAAAAGAAATTGTAAATTTGCCTATTTCCTTTGTAATTTTGTTTTTATTTAAATAAAAATTTATTTTAATTTTCTAATTCATTAAAAAAAATTATTTATTTTTATGTTTTTTTATTTATTTTTTATTTTCAATTTCGTTTATCAATAAAAATATTTACATTCATAAGAAAAAAATTCCTAAATAACTAGTTGAGGCAAATTTTTAAATTTCTTAATAAAAATATTTATTTGCTTGCTATTTTGGTAGAAAAAAGTACTGAAGTTCGTCGCTTAAGTCTTTTTAACAGAAACAAGTTTGTTGCTTAAGTCTTTAGTAAGAGCTGCTATAGTTAAGTCATATGAGTATACAATTGGAATGCGTATACATACATTCACATACATACATGCGTATATACATACATAAATAAATTTGAAACAAGTTGTTAGAGGATTGGCTTAATAATGAATTCAAGGAATCTAGAGCAGAAAGCTTATGCATCACAGTGCTAGAATGAGCTGTTAAAATCATTTAATTATATGAAAAAAATATCACAAAAGCTAGATTCGTTTATTAAACGTAAGTTGGAAGACTATGTATTTTTATATGTCTTTTTTTTCGACTGCATAAAAGTTCTGCTGCTTTCCTTCGATAGTGGTGCGTCCTCTTAACCAAATTTTCTGTGACTTTGCCGACACTATTTGGCTAAAAAGTCCAACGATACCAAAACCAATTTTTTAATTGGTCAATTGATAACTTCAAAACGACTGATAAGCGACTGTTTGTGATCCTTATGACGCTTGCTTTACCCTATGTTTTGGATCCCAAACTTTTTTTTTAGTGGCTTGAAGATTCCTCAGCTGTTGTAATTTCGTGTAGGTCCTTAGGCACTATTATAATGTTATAGGTTTTTGACTGTATCATCGCCATTTTACTCATCGCCAATCTACGACGCTTTTGGACCGATTCAGCGGCCTTAGCTGTCTTACTTTTCAATGCAATCAGTAGGTCTCCTCCATCGTTTCTGTACAGAGGTCATGTTTGAGCCCAAATTTTCACTCTTTGGAGTGCCTGTTATCTCACACAACTTCACTTTACGGTCATCCAAAATTATTTTTTGGACTTTTTTGATATTTTCTTCGGTGCCAACCGCTTTTGAGCATCCACTGCTCACGCCTAACCTTAACATACCAATCTTTGATAGTTGATTTTCTTGAGGCGGTGTCCGAAAACTCGTTATCAGCCAAGTTTTTGCTGTATTTTTTTTCTTCAAAAAATCGTTGTGTGGCTTGTGGCGTCCGTGCCGTCCTATGGGTACTACATAATGTCCAAGTCCATATCATCCAGTTCCGGCCAAACCGTAATTTCTTTAGGATGCAATGGTGACTCATGGAGTACGTGCTGATTGCTATCTGACCAATAATGCATATTTTGCCTATTGACGAGGCCATTCAGCCAAAAAGGAGCCTCATCGCTGAAGAAGATTTTTTGATAAAAATTCGAATCGTTTTCTAGTTTTCAATTCACAAACATACTACGGTTCTGGTGGTCAAGCGACTTCAGTTCTTGCGTCAATTTGATCTTGTAGGGATGCAGGCCAAAATCTTTTCGCAAAATTCGCCCAACGACGACGTCACAGAGATGCCCAACGCTTGAGAACGACGTGTAAGAGACTGATTTGGGCCTTCTTCAATTGATACGGCAGCGAAAGCAATATTCTTGACGCGGGAACATTTTGTACTGTGCCTGTGGATTCAAAGTTTTCCACCTAGATGCTCAATTGTTGATCTGACAGGACGATTATAACGATCATAAATTGGACGTAGCGCCTCTTAAAGTTGAGGTCACTGACTCCGAATTCCGGTAGTAAAGATTAATAATTTCGACTCGTTGGATCGTATATATTTCCATGATGAAATGCCAATTTTACTGAAGAGAAATGTCAAAAGAACGGGGAAAAATGTGAAACCGAATCCCTATCGGTCTACTTTTGTAGCGTCCCTATTGAAAACCCCGCTATTATGTAATAGCTGGATTTTGAGAAATGATACGAGCATAACTATAAACCTATTGGATTTTTTATAGTCCGACAATTTTCGACTCATCTTGATTAAGAGTTCTGCTTAGGTTTTAATATATGTATAATGAAACAAAATTAAAAAAAAAAATCCTGTCACAACATTAGCTTGAATAAATAACACAAATTCTATGCTACGAAGCAATTAATCTTTCTCACGCCTTTCACACCAAAGAAACAAAGCGATAAAAATTATTGAAATGTAATGGAGCTGATGAAATGGACCAAAGTGTCAATGAGAGCACGCATCAAACGCCAGAAAGTCGCCGTTTAAATGGATGTTCGTGTATGCATGCATGTATGTGTGTGTGCTTGTCACCGATTAAGCGTGTTAATTGCATATTTACAAATGTCTCAGCATAACTGCATAGTTACAGTTGTCCGTACTCATATATGCATATATGTATGTATGTGTGTATGTATATGGAGGTATGTGCGCCTGTAAATAGTTAGATAAAAACCTTGTAAACACGCATGTACACACAGACATAAGCATGTTTGTAGTTCAAATGCCGTCACTTAACAATTTACATATGTACAAACATATGTATACACATGTCTACATAACCGATTATGCCTTACAACACATACGCATACAGTCAAATGTCCGCAATCACACTGAGTGGTAACAACAAATTTATGTCCATTTGGCATTCGAACACTATCAGATTGCATGACAGTTCCCAATTACTTTTGCCTGCGAGTCAATCGTTCATTACAAACCGATTTGCTTGCAACTGTCGCTCGGCTGCCTCTCGGCAACGCATAGCTGCAATGCGCCCGTAACAAAAGCAACTAAGTGCTTACGTCTATGCGCCACACATACTCACATATGTACATGTTCCAACATGTCTATGCACTTGTGCGTGTGTGTGTGTGTTTGCTTGTGCGCTTAGTTGCATTTATCCGCTTGCTTGCTTATTGTGCCGGCAAATCTGCATAAATGTGTGTGTGTTTTCGCAAATGTCGCACTAACTATGCGTGCAAATCTCGATATGTACAAGTATATATTTATATATGTATATATATATTTCTTCGCATGCAAGGATTTGACTTTTTAGTCTAATATCACAGCAAATTGAGGCTAAAACGCACATAAAAAAGTCAAATAGTCTAAATCTAAATATATCGCACTCTATGTGCGTGTATATATGTATATACATATATATGTATGTATGTGTTTACTCTTTGGTTTGGCCATTGCAGCGCACATGTCAAACTGCTGTTAGAACTGTTTGAATTGTTGCCTCGATCCAGTTGCTTCTCAATATGCTACAAATTGTGGGCGCAACAGGCGTTAGCCTATAAAACGGTTAATCGTTCTTCCTGGCATGACATCTTGTGGTTTTGCATTGCATAACTCGTGTGATTGCGACGTTCGATACTTCTTCTTTTTTTTTTTTTTTGGTAACAGACGCACATTTTGTTTTTGTGGCATATGTCATTCGCATACACAAGTATTGACACTTAAATTGGTCGCTGAGTGCGAAAATTGCTCTTACATTAAAAAACTTTCTTGCTTTTTATGAGTTTTAGTTTTGAAAATATTTTTTAAAATGATTTTTGAGTACAAAAAAATATCATTATTTTATTGAGCGCATGTACATATGTAAATTTTGAAAAGTATTCAAGTATTTTTTTATAGCTTATGATCAAATTTGACCAGGACTAACCAAAAAAATTACGTTTTCGCGTATTTTAGTACAAATCTTTATTAGCCCCTCCAAAATAGGCTCCTACAAGCATGCCAAAGATTTATCTAATTTTTCTTTTACTTGCTGTAAGCTTCGGCTGAGATGGACTTCAATGCATTGAGCGAAATATTGTTTTTTCTGTTTGCTCCATGTTTGGAGCGCCATTCGCTAGGGTAGGATATTTGCCGTGACCATAAGGATCATAAATCTTTCGCCGAACCTTTCTGTCGAAAACTCGTAACGTCGACTCATCAGATATTGCCACCGTCCACGCCTCCATACTATATAGCAGGACGGGAATAATGAGTGACTTACAGAAGTTGGTTTTTGTTCGTCGAGAGAGGACTTTACTTCTCAACTGCCTACTCAGTCCAAAGTAGCACCTGGCAAGAGTTATGCTGCATTAGATTTCGAGCCTAACATTGTTTTTGGTGTTGATACTAGTTCCCAGATAGACGAAATCATCTCGAGTTCGAAGTTTTGACTGTCAACAGTGGCGTGGGAGTCAATTCGCGAATGCGACGACTGTTTGTTTGATGACAGGAGATACTTCGTCTTGCTCTCGTTCACAGTCAGACCCATACGCTTCGCTTCGTTTGGTATCGAACAACTCAGCGAGGTCCTTTCCGATCCTGATGGAGCTTTCCGATCCTGATGAAGCTTTTGGTATTCCTCAACGGCATTTTACATAGCCGTTTTGCGGGGATACCAAATTTCGACATAACGGCATAAAAGCAGCTCCTTTTCGTGCTTTCAAAACAGCACTTTTTGTTGATTGGGCAAATCACACTTAAATTCCAATCGTTGGGCATGCTTTCAACGGACCATATTCTATAAGGAAGCTGATGCATGCTCCTTATCGGTTCTTCCCCGCCTTTTTTCGTCTATCACAACATGATCGATATGGTTGGCTTTTCGATCCGGAGACATTCGTGGCTGTCTCCGGAATTTCGGCTTGATGAATTCTTTTATGCTGTAATCTAGTACCACAGATAACCATTGTTCGGCCCCCCAGCGAAGTCGATGAGCCTCAACCCATTTGGGGATGCTTCATCATGGAGGCCGAATTTACCAACCATTGTGCCAAAGATACCTTTTTGCCCACTCTGGCGTTAAAGTCGCCAAGCACGATAGGCCTGGTAATTGATTTCATGTTTTTGATAGCCTTTTACCTTACTTGTTTTTTTTTACATAGCTCCCGAATTTCATCCCTGAACTCTCAGAATCTTCAATTTTTGCTATGCGATTCCGCCTAAGAGATTATATGGCTAAATAACACTGCCCTTTACAACTTTGGTTAGGTATGAATTCTTCAATGGCGATTTTATAAAACCTTATTTTCACTTTCAGAGCTGGAGAGCTTAGACTGAATTGAGTAGTATTTTATAGCCAGCGAAAGCTCTCGCACAAAGGATTAGATAAAGTTTTCACACACCAGATTTGTTTGTCCGATCTCATCTACCATCCATACTGCTACTCATCTCTGCATTTTATTTGTTTATCATTTTAAAAACTCTAAGGTTAATAATATTTATTATCTCGATTCCGATTCTTAAAATACATACATGTATGTATCTCTATTATATATGGATATATATTTTTATGAATACTTCAAAGAAACCGCATATAATAAATATTACACACCAACAAGGAAACCACAATAAATAGTCCTTTAAGATATTCCATATTACTGTTACATAACCTGCTTCAAAGTTAGCGAATTCCTGAAATTGAGAAAGACAATAAAACTCAGTTGATTTATGAACCAATCACGTTTATCATCACTAATCATTTTTCAATCCAGCTCTTAGATAAAATATGCTTAAAATTCATATGAAAATAGTAGCACTAAAAATAAATATATTCCATCTTCAAGTCATTAACATTCCGTTGGACATTTGTTGACATTTTATGTCACTACAGTGGCGCCTTGTCAAAACATAAGTATATTATAACAGTACCATAAAAAAGGCAAACGAAAGAAATTACACGAAGCAGTTAATAAAATTTTCTTTGCTTCCGCCTTGTGAACTTCGTTTTGCTGCTCTCCAACACTAAACTGACAGCTAGTTGTCAGCGCCGCATACCCTCGCTGTTATGTCGGCCGGCATTGGCGCTGCAAATGCTAACGTGTTGAAGGTAACGAGTTTATAACTTTGCCACACTTTTGCTTTCTATCGAATGACACAAGACGTGTGAGTACGTCAACACACATTTGACGCCGCCGAATGACTAACTGTCAGTCACACTATTTACACGGCGCTTGCGCAACACACATTTCGGTCGCTCTTACGGCGGAGACAATCAAACAGCCATAAATTTGATTGGCGAGCCAGACAGACGTGTTGAAAAAACGAGAAGAATATGGTTGGCTGTGTACTCTTTTGTCGTGCTGCATTGTACTATAAGTTGTATTGAAAGCAAATGAAATTACAGAGGATTTCTCAATTACTAAGGAAAAAATTGTCAAGCTTTAATAGGCAGTGTATTAGATATGTAAACTATGTTTTTTTTTGTAATACTTACATAATTGGTGAAATTTTGACGGTTAAGGTTAAGGGTTCCCTAAAAGTTTACTATAACTGACCAGCAAGCTGGGTGTTAGGGTATTAATAATCTAAACCTTAGAACAATGACGTTGTCTCAGTTTATAGTTTACGGGTAAGAATATCGAAAATAAAATTCTTCTTTTCTTTGTTGGCGTAGACACCGCTTACACGCTTATAGCCGTGTTTACAACAGCCGTCAGTCAATCTTCCTTTTCGCTGTTTGGCGCCAATTCGAGATTCCAAGTGTGGCTAGGGTCCTTCTCTTTCCAACCGATTGGAAATCGTCCTCTGCTTCCCCGGGCGGGTGGTGCGTCGAATACTCTCAAAACTGTAGTGTTTCCATTCATTCGGACGACATGACCTAGCTAACTAAGCCGTTGTCTCTTAGTTCGTTGAACTATGTCAATATCGTCGTACATCTCGTACAGCTTATCGTTTCATTGACTGCGGTATACGCAGTTGTCAAAGGACCATAAATCTTCCACAGAACGAATTTTTTGAAAACTCGTAGCGTCAACTCATCAGATGTTGACATCGTCCATGCCTCTACACCATATAGCAGGTCGGAGCAGATGAGTGACTTATAGAGTTTGGTCCTTGTTCGTTATTCTCAATTGCCCACTCAGTCCGAAGTAGCACTTGTTGGCAAGAGTTATACTGCGTTGCATTACAAGGATGATAGTGTTGTTGGTGTTGACGGGGTAGTTTGCGAAGATCAAAAGGTCTCCCTTGTTAGGTTTTGGATTAGGCAGAACACACATAAATTCCAATCGTCGGGTATGCTTTCATCCGACCATATTCTACAAAGAAGCTGATGAATGCTCATTATCAGTTCTTCGCCGCCATATTTTAATGGCTCGGCTGGCATGTTTTATTGTGGAAGCTGAGTTTACCGCCCATTGTGCCAAAGAGTAAAGTCGCCAAGTACGATTTTGACATTGGTGCGATCCAAGTGCACATTCGTCTGAATACTTTACATATAATTCGATTTGTATGGCCGTTTTATGATGGGTTTAAAATAGTTTCGAACCATATAGAGATTGTCATCTTACGTGGTATGAGTGGTAAAGCCACTAAAACACTCAGCTCTTCTATAATGCATTTTTTTCTTTATCCCGGTACCGTTTTCGTATTAATTCAGGGCTAGATTTCTATGATGGACCAATTGCAAGTCAAATTTCTATTCTCGCTGCGTTCAAGGATGCCTGTAATTGTGTAACCAGCCTCAAACTCTTTGGCTCACTCTCTATTGATTTGAATTGTCCGGGCCTGAAAATCTGCGTTTATGTTCCATTTTTGGTTAACTATAAAAAATAAGCTTTTTCTTCTTTAGTGGTTATAGCCGAGCCATCGCTCCAGTCGTTTTACTATTTTCATTGCTAATTCGAGATACCAAGTGCAGCTTGGTCCTTCTTCACCTCATTTCTCTAACGGAGTGGACGTTTTCCTCTTTCTCTGCTTCCCCCGACGGGTACTGAATCGAAAACCTTCAAAGGAGGTGTAATGGTTTTCAGTTATGGTTCTGGGTAAGCAGTTACAGTTGTAGGACTATGCCCAATTCCTACTCTTGCGTGCTCGCCGCGCACCCTGAAAACGCGAGTAACCCTTGTGTAAGATGGGGTGGCCAATCCGTGTGAAGCCTGGGGTCACACCTAAAAGAGAGGAAGTTTCAGCGGAGCCACTCCGATATATTCGGTTTAAGGGTTCCCTGAAGTCTTATTATCTATTCCCCAGAGGTGCGTTTGGGAGCAGGCGTCGTTCTTGAAACAAGCGACTCGCTATATAAATGTGTATAAAGCTTTATATTACTCGTCTACCGCGGTTGTGCGCTGGGTTTCGCACCCGCCATGCAGAAACCACTCCCAATGAAAAGAAAACTTAAAAATATGCACGAATAAAGAATTGTTCTTCATCTAGCGCTATCTATCAAATTTAGCCGCTTTTATTAACTTTCCATTTCGTAATCATAAAAACTCTCCGTGTGAATACAGAGCCATCCACTTAAACAAAGTCGTTAATTACAGTTATCTTATTCTAAAATCTCACTGATTTATCGAGCTGCCTGCGTACAAACATTCCTACGCAAGCATACAAAGTATTTGATGCCCATGTCACCTTTTAAGAATGTGACAGACGATCTTTACGAAGCTATGTGCGTCCTGTGGTGTTTATGCTTTGGTTATAAAATTACTACCTTTGATGGCTGTAAAGGGCTCTAAAGTATCTATGATATGCGTGGCACACACACAAGCATAGGTATCACCGTGTGCGCATGTCAATAGAAGAGTGTGAACACATTTATAATTTTCCCGGCTGAGAATAAAACAAAGTTAATTCGGAAGTATTCATAAACTTTATAAGTAATTGACAGTTGATTTCCTGCTGTGGACACTTCTCTCTACAATTCTCTACATATTTATCACCTTTTTATGCATGTCTTTTCGCTTTGTCGGTGGCGTCATGTGCGTACTTATTTATAACCATTTTGACTTATGGGTTTTTCGCTTTCTCCACAATATTTTATATTTTTTTAAAGCGCGATCTTATGCATTTAAAAATGTTACATATCTACATATCGTCTCTCCCATTAATATTCCAGGCAGCGCCAGTCACTCGTTGGCATCTGCATGTGCCGACCAATTTAATTGTTATCAATACTTCACGACACTTGCTTCGACTTTATTCGGCGGCGGCCGTTTGTGAGTTATGGCAATATTTTGAGTATATAAATATTTTATGGCCCACTTGCCGCAGTGATCGGAATAGTTAAATGGCTTGTTTGGTTATTAAAGATAAAAACCAGTAGCCGGAGATTTTTACTATCCCTCAAAATGGAATGTGTGTACTCGCACCAATTTTATTACGCACACATTTTAATGTCGTGAGCGATAAGATAGCTGGCGTGCGTAAATTTAAATTCTCCGAATAACAGCTAAAAAATAAATTGAATCGCCCATTTTATGATTTTTCGAACATTTATGATCGAAATAAATTTTCGATATTTACGTAGAAACTCGAAAACGGGCTATTGAGTGTTTTAGCAACATTTTCAGTTTTACTGCCGAAAATTGTTACCGGTCCAAAAAAATCGATTTTTCTAGTTACCGCTATGACTTTTTTGATTGTGTTGTATGCATATATTTTTCATATTCGCCGGATTTATTTATATTTTTGTCTTAAAAAATGTAACTTATTTATACCCTGAGCAGTTTGCGACGAAATACCCAGAAAAGAATTTCGGAGCCCCTACAAAATGTATATATAGTGTGTATTTATGATCAGCATGACGTCCTGAGTCAATTTAGCCATACCAACCTGTCTGTTTTTCAGTTTTTGAGATATCGTTGTGATTCTTTACCCACCTCCCTATCACTCCAAGAAGCTGCTCATTCATCGGAACTGCCAATATCGAAGCCTATAAAGATGATATCTGAGCTGCTGATCAAAATCAAGTCCTGTTAAGGTAAAATATCAAACAACGTTGCTAGAAAGTACTTCAGAAACCAGACTGACTAGCTTTCTCAATGGTCTGTTTGAATCCCCGGGTATGGTGAGATATGGCAATAGTTTAGGTTAGATCGGCTGTCGACATTCATAGATTTACTGGTCCTTAGTAATGCAAGATGGAGGATCCATATAATTTGAGATGAAGTATTCATCTTTTAGGACGTCAGGTGACTTGATATCGAATTATGTTATTTCATCTAGAGAGGCATAAGAGGTATTCTTGCGTTTCTCTTATGCCTGCTTTCCTGCACTTTCTGCATTTACCCTCGTTACTTACACATTTCTATCTGGCGCGCATGTGATGACAGAAGTTTTGTGACCTGTCATTAGGCCAACAACAGCCCTGCAGTCCTTTCGAAACCGTGTGACTAGAAAGATGAGTGTTTACCTTCGAGACTCTTGTACATGATCTTAGCAATCCTGCATTTACTTAAGGCATTCCATTTCGTTCTGATCCGTCTTTCAATCCTTTCAGAAATTTCATTGTATATAGTTCTTAGTGTCCTCCGAATTTCCGACAGCCGTTAAATCTTCTGTCCCACCTGCTTCTAAGGATATTCTCTGATGTAATGGAATGTCAGAGTTTTGCCGTTATCGTCGGCTATAGACCTATATAATAATTTTCCTGCGTCCTTTTCTCTTCCACATACGTCCGTTTGGATTTGCATCTAAACCTTATTATGTGGATTGCCCAGTCAGTAACCTCGAGGAGATTTCCGCCGAATGGCAACACAATATATAATATTATAAATACTTTCGCATCTTGCTTTTTTCCTTTCTACAAATATAACTTATGATTTCCGTAGTTCAGCAGATAGTTCGATAAATAATCTTCAAAGATTTTTTCCAACAACAAGCAACCGTCAAATCTTAGCAGTTATTGTAAACATGTCATATAACTGTAATTTTATAATTGTTGCTGTTGTTTCCCTTCAATTGCGGAGTTTTAAGTTGACGTAAAAATTTTGACTGGTAACTGGCGAATGACATGCGTGTTGCTTTGTTCCAAAACCTGAATCGAAGCGGGATTGTCCGCATAGACTTCAGACTTTATATATCGCTACAGGAAAAAGTCTAACGGTGTGAAACACATGATCTTTGAAGCCAATCGACCGTGCCAAAAGCTGAAATTATCTGCTCACCGAAGTGTTCTCTTAATAAATCCATTGATTGATGCGATGTGTGGGAGGTGACGCCATCTTGTTGAAACCAAATGTTGCCGAGATCATGAGCATAAATTTTAGGTATCAAATAGTCAGTTATCTTGGTGCAATAACGATCGCCATTGACGGTTACGTTCTCACCGACATTATTTTTGAAGAAATATAAACCGATGATTTCACTGGCCACATCAGACCGTTGAGTTTTCTGGATAATATAGCAGCTCTTGAATCTCTTCAGGTTATTCTGCGTCTTAAATGCGGAAAATTTGATTTTTGATGGGTATGTAACCCATTGAGCCAGAAATTAGCCCCAGAGCTGAACAAAATTTTGCTCGAAAACTTCGGATCTTCTTGGGACTTTCAAGAGTTCATCATTGAGCCAAGCTATGTCTCTGAGAAGGAATCGACTATCTACGGTCTTCGTGTACACTCTCAGTAACGGCAGGTTATTTTTTATTTACTGGACGTGGTCTATTCGGTTGAATATTAGCCAATAATTAAAACAGAGTCTCAAGATGGGTGATGGTGTTATGAACAGTACGCTCAGTATGCCGATTATGTTTACCATACATATGTATGTAATTTGAGCGAAGCGCGCGAAACTCATTCCTTACAGGACGTGAATTTTCGTAATAAAGTTGAACCATTTGTAAACGTTGTTCAAGCGTTAATTTTTCCATGATGAAATGCCAAACAATACTGCACCAAATTGGTTGAACAAAAATTACATGACAGTTTGACACAACTCACACGTGATGTCTCAAAAAAAGGCTATTGATCGTGCTTTCGAATTTTCTTTAAACCAAATTTTTCAAATCCTCTCGGACTTTATTTTTTTTAACATTCTAATTATGAAGGTATGTCATCAAAGCTTTAAGGCTATATACGCCATTAAATAGTGCTGCAAATGATCACCACAACATACAACTGATATCTTTATATCCAGTACTTTGAAATAACTGAGCTTTCCAAAGAAATAGTTGAAATCTCAACCGCTTGTAATTAGATCTTAAAGACTTGTAATTTTCTGCCGCAATTTGCGGGAAATGCACGCAAGGCATAGCTTAGTAATTGATACGCCGCAAGTTTGTCGAAACCGAAGTGGCTTATCGATAACAGCGCTAAATTAGCTATATATATGTGTATGTATATGTGTGTATGAATACACATTTTGGTTGACAAACAGACAAATGCAGCCGCTTACTCCGTGAATATCCACATTTCGTTCATTTCCTTGCGCGTACTAATTGCTGCGCTCTTAATTAAAATGTTTGTTGTGCAAGAATTTGTTGTTTTTGTACCAGCAACGCTAATTTACTTGATTTCACGTTGTTTGAAGTAAACAAAAGCCGCCGCGCTTGCAGGGAGCAGCGACAAATTTCCCAAAAAATCAATAACATTTCACCAAAATTGCAAAGGCGCGACCGTTGGCTTCTGCGTGAGCAATTGAGGACATGCAATCGGTCGGTGATTGATTGATTTACACGAATAAATACAATAATAAACCTGTTCGGTTATTTGTTTGCTTAAGCGTTGTGGCACGAAAGGGCTCTGCTGTTTGATGCGTGTGTGCGCATGCGCCTGTGTTCTTCTGCCTGTGCCGCTACTGCTTGCATATGCAAATACTTTTTTATCGCATTTTATACGTTCGAATTACAAATTATTGCGCGCACATTACATTGTATGTGGTGATGCCACTTTTAAGTACACCAAACCTATGAGGAACGTACCTCAAGCGCAGCTTAATTTACAATTCCCTGACATATTTGCATGAGAATATCTATTTGCATATTACGGGATATGCTGGTGCACTATGCCCACAAAAAAAAAAAACAAAAAAACCAAATGCCACACTCACAATGGTAGTAGAAAAATACAAAAACAATATAGAGGAAAAACAACAACAACAATTTTACCGCATTAAATTTTCGTCCTTTTTGCCTTGGCAAATCTAGCTGGGATCAAATGTTTATTACCCAACACAGTGCCGTGGTGAAAAAAAAGGAAAAACAAAACAAAAAATTGGGTGTCACCGTCGCACATCGTAAAGCGGCATTTTATGCCATAAAACGTTGCTAACACGCCGTATGGTGTACTTAATAGACCGCATAGGTACTTAATAGACTGCATGGATGACTACGCCGCCGCAGTCTACGACGAAGACGACTACGTAGCCGCATGTTTTCCCCCAATTGGGGCTGACCGGCCTGACATACGTTCACATTCGTCCATCCGTCCATGCGATTGAGTGCGCGCGTCTCCGCGCTGCGGCACAATGAAATATACAATTGCAACAGTGATGCTTTTACGACAAATTTTTAATACTTTCTTGTTGTGAATGTGAATGTCGGAATGGCGTTTTTATGCATGTCAAATGCAGTGTTAGGAAGCGTGTTGAATTTTTGGTGTCTACGCGTCGAAGCGACAAATTTGTTTTTATTGCTAAGGCTGTGACCGAAAGCCGTAAAAATATCAACTAGATGAAGGCATAGAACATATTTTTATACCCTTTATATGGGCGTATATATATCTGCATGCATATGCATACACACTTCCCGTACAAATATATGTACATAATAATGTGGAATGTGGCTAAGCACAGCTGCCTTATCTGAAGTTCTTGCAAGGAAAGTACAGTAATGACTATAACTGTTTGCTAAATTTCGTAGGATTTTTGAAATAAAGCAAGTAAAGTTTTTAAATAAAACAAAAACGATTTGAGATATCAATGAAATTCTTTATTTCTGCGAAAGTACATTCGATGCCATTTTGTATGGCCAACTCGTGCACGCTTGCAGAGTCCAGACTCTGAACCCAATTTTCGACGGTTTCGAGCATAGATCGACCGGTACTGCTGCAATTTCACGTTCGATTGATTGTTGACATAGACTATAGACTTGACGTGGCCCCACAGAAAATAGTCTAACGACGTCCGTGGCAGCCAATTGACTGAGTAATTTCGTTAGTTAACACGTTCACCAAACTTGGTTTTCAATAAATCGAATGTGAAATTTGCTGTGTGGCTTATGGCGTCGTCCACATATTGTCCAAGTCCATATCATCCAATTCAGGCCAAAAATATTCGGTTATCTTTGAGCGATAGCGATTTCCATTCACAGTAACGTACCGATGATGATCATTACGGAAGTAGTACGACCCAATGACGCCGACGGCCATAAACCGCACCAAACCGTATTTTTTTCGGTATGCAATAGTGACTTATGAAGTACGTGTAGATTGCTGCCTGACCAATAAAGTATATTTTACTTATTGACGAAGCCACTCAGCCCGAAATGAGCCTCATAGCTGAAGATGATTTTTCGATGAAAATCCGAATCATTTTCAAGTTGTTGCTCAGCACAAAAAAAAAAAAAAATATGGCATCGTTTGTTCAAAGAAAGCTAAATAAATTACAGAGCTGCAAGTATTAACAACGCTTTTTTTTTGTTTGGAAAAATGCTTTTATTTCGCTTTTAAGTTAATATTTGGTTAAAAAATCACGGATTGACATCTACGGGGCATTGACTCCACAAAACTTTTGCAAAAGTCCTTTGGAATGTGATTCCATTATTGTTTAACCTTTTCGTAAAATTCTTGGAAATTTTCAACTTTATGTGAACGATTCTTTTCTCCAAATGTGACCAATGATTTTTGATTGGGTTTAAGTCCGGGCTGTATGTAGGCCAGCCTAATAGAGTCACCTTGTTTTCCTGAAAACATTTCTTTGTACAACTCACAGTATGCTTCGGGTCGTTATCTTGTTACTAAATCCATGTTACGAGCATGTTGTCATAAGTATGTGATGTGCCCAGGCGCCCATTTTGAAAATGGGCCCAACACCTCGTCATGACATTGCACCCCAAATCGTTATGCAACCGTCACCTTGTTTTAAGGGGTTATGTGCAATAAGAAGACCGATTTTTCCAGAATGTTTTCCGAAATTATTTTTTAAATTTATTGATCCACAAATTTATACGCATAATATCACTTAATATTAGTAAAAATATTTATTTGGAAAGGAACTACAGCTGGTTTTGTGGTGACCGCTATCTCGCTGAACTGGATCCTCTGAAATTAAAAAACTAAACAGATTTCGGTAAAGTAATGTTAAATCTAGTAACTAATCGAAGGAATAAGCAAAATAAATATTTTTTTGGCAAAATGGCAGTTTCTCAAAAAATAAAAATCGATTATTCTTAAATATACGTACATTACGAAAAAAATTAATAAAAAAAAATCGATTTAGCGGGGTCCAACTCCTTGCATGCTTCACACGAAAGCCACACATTGTCTTAACCATTAATTTTTTTATTTTGTCGAAGAATCTTAAATAAACCAAATTTCTCAAATTTTATGAAATCGTTTCATCGAGATCGTTTTATCGGTTCAGTCCTTCTGAGCTTCGTTCCTCTGCCTTAGACCATTTTATTTGAGCTTTTAGTTTCGCGTTTCAGTAATTTTTTGAGAATGGTTTTTGTTCTCTGATAAATGTGATCCTTCTTTTATATTGGCGTAGACACCGCTACAGTTACGCGGTTATACCCGAATTTACAACAGCGCGCCAGTTGTTCTTCCTTTTCGCTGTTTGGCGCCAGTTGAAGATTCCAAGTGTTGCGAGGTCCTTCTCCACCTGGTCTTTTCAAGACCTCCATTCAGTCTTCCTCTTCCTCTGCTTCCCTCGTCTAGTACTGCGTCGAATACTCTCAGAGCTGGAGTGTTTTCATCCATTCGGAGAGCCAAGTCGCGATTGCGATGACTGTTTGTTTAATCACTATCAGACCTATTGGCTTCGCTTTTTTGTCCAATCCGGAGAGAGCGAAACAAACGGTTGTTAAGGCCAATAATGCCGATGTCATCGGCGCAAGGAAACAGTTGTACACTCTTGTAGAATATTGTACCTTCTCCATTCAGATCTGCAGCCCGAATTATTTTCTCCAGGAGTACATACCTTAAAGAAGTCGCACGATAGGGAGCCGCCTTGTCTGAAACTTCGTTTGGCATCGAACAGCTCGGAGAGGTTCTTCCCGATCCTGACGGAGCTTTTAATATTGTTCAATGTCAGTTTACATATGCACATTACTTTTGCGGGGATATCAATATAAGACATATCGGCAATCGTGCTACGAAAAGCAGTTTTGAAATCAACGAAGAGACGGTCTGTGTCGATGCTTTTTTCACGGATCTTTTCCAATGTTTGGCTCATTGGCTAGTTAGTTTTTGATTTTCCAGGTGTAAAGCCACACTGATAAGGTCCAATCAGTTGGTTGAAGGTGGTCACTAATCCTTCACACAGTACGCTCGATAGAACCTTATATGCGATGTTGAGGGGACTATTTATCCCACGGTAATTGGCGCAGATTTTGGGGTCTCCCTTTGTCTTTTACAGTTTAAAAAGCGGAAATATGACATGAAATGGACGCAAGTGCGGTAGGACCTTTACGAATGAATATTGAAAGTTTTTAACGCAGCGCCATCTATCGGTAGAAAAATAAGAAGCGCTGATTTACCTTGGAAAGGCCATTTGATGAAGCAATTTTCAGCACTAATTAAGATGATTAGCTACAAGCTTTAACAATTTATTATCATTTTATAATTTTTATTACAATTCCACCAACTTACTGCTTACTCAATCGTCTACGACAAGAATGCGAACTCGGCAAGAGCATACGCGAGCGCAACTTCAATATTTTTTGCCACATTTGTTGACTTCCTGAAATGTCTGAATGCCATTGCCACTGCTATTACGGCAATATTTCGTTCAAATGGACCATAAATGGCGCCCTAATCTCGCTCGCTTCACTCACTCGTGTTGCCCACTTCTTAATGTACACAAACATTCCAGCAAAGCTGAAGTATGCGCGCAAGTACTCTCAACATCACACACACACACACACACGCACATACATGCATCGAAGTGAATTTGCATATGTGACGGCACACATGCGGCATCCCAACAATAACAACAAGCCGGCAGCAAGCATTTTGAGGCAAAGCTTAGCAAAAGCCATCAAGCACCAATCATTGCCCGCAAACATGCTCCTCCACCTGCCTACCAGGCGCTCGCCGCGCACAATACAAACACAAGCAGCACAACACAAACAAGAATAACAACTTGAATACAATAGCAGAACAGAAGTGTCCCCAGTGTTGTTCGAACGCTTGTTGCATTAAACATAAAAGCCAGGCGAATGCACGCGTGTTTGTGTATGTATGTACGTGAGTGTGTGTGTGTGTGTTTTTGTGCGCATGCGCGCAGTGTGACTGGATTTACACTGCGTCTGCGCTGATTGATGACTTTCATTTGCCAGTCGGACAGGACCGCATTAATATCACCAAACCCTACCAATTCATCGGCACACATTCGTACAAACGCCCATCCATACATACATACATACATATGTACATGCATATGTGAACCGCTTTTGAGCGTACGAATTTCATATTGTCTGCTAGTTTGTTAGTTCGTTTCATTGCGCTTTTATTTTTATCATTTTTTTGTTTGTTCTGGTTTTTGTTGTTATTATTTCGGTTACCACTTACTCGCGCTCTGTGGGGCTTATGCATATGCATATAGCATGCACTTTAATACATAATATTGTTATATTCTACGCGCTCGCCACTAATGTCTGTCTGCTCGTATTGCCTTCGCATTAGTGTCGTCCACCATACCTCCTGGCTTTGGCTTTGGCTTTGGCTGTGGCGGCCCGTATATGGCATTGCCGTTCTGGGCGTTACAATTGTGACGCACTCACTGTGAAGTAGAACACCCAGGAATTCCAAGCATTCGCCATTGCGACTGGTGAGGCAAATGCTCCTCAATTTGGTGTGCTAATACCAAAAAAACAAAAAAAAAAAGCAATAACAACAAAAAGCGTAACATCGACATGCACCCAATGGGAATAATTTTTGACAGTTAATTAGCTTCTAATTAAAATATGACGAAGGGTGCATAAAATGTCGAGCGCGCACAGCACTTGCTTATGTAAATATATACTTCGCATACCATTCGTGTAACATCCTTAAATGGTTGCCCGCCGGCGCATGGTTACTAAACTTTATTTTAATAAATTATGTATTTGAAGAACGAGCTGAGCGCTGCATTCCAAAAGCCAATCCTAAAGCAGCCAGTTAGTGCTTTGAATCTGAGAAAATCTTATAAACTGAAAAAGAGGTTTAATGCTTAAAGTATATTCCTGGCACCTTAAGCCGTTTCTTATTTCTAAATTGTCTCTGCGATAATTTAGAAAACAGTTTCGGTATACCTGGTAACCTTAACACTTCTTCTAGCTGCTAGTAGGATATTTTCGAAACTTATTTAATGCTCCTATTGAATTGCCGAAATCAAAATTTTTGAAGTACCAAGGCGTTTAGCGCTCACATTATGCCGAATTGTATAATAATGTTGGTCCAGCGCGCTTTGGATGGGGTTGTCATCGCTGCTGCCACATTTTGATGCCCTCGTTCCTCTCCTCAGCCTTTACAGATCGCCAGTTGGAACGCACGCAGCTCCTTTGACTATCATTCCTTATAGAACAATATGAATTTTGTTTGCCTTACCGGAAGCATAAGCTAGGTGTCCCTTTAATCTGTAGTCCAATATTACTCCTAGGTACTTCAGCTGCAACTGTTCTTTCTCGCACTCCCCTTTGGTAAGCTCTATTCGTTCTTCCATCTTCTAGAGCTTATGAACTTCTGTTTTGCGTTCCAGTTCCAGACTCACAGAAGAGAACCATTGGCGTAGACCATTTAAGCACTCATTACATTTGTTTCTCAGGTCGACTATTTAGCCATTGCTAACACCTTGAGGTTCCATAATAGTGGGCCTAATACTGAACTTTGAAAAGCTCTTGGTGCCCTTGTCCTGCCTCATAAATCATCCTTCCATTTTTAAAACAATTCGTTGTAATGTTTATGAGGTATTCAGGGGCGCCTATTTAATCCAGGACTTTGAAGATTCTTCAGTTAGTTTCTTTGAGTTTGAGAGCAGAACCAAACGCTGTACTTTCCACGAGTCGGGAAACAACTCTTCTTTTATACGAGTGTTGTATAGTTTAGCAAACAGTTGAGGTTATGAGCTTATAGCTTCCTTCAGGGTTCTGTTGAGTATATATTCTAATCCAGGCGCTTTGTCTGTAGTGTGCTGAATATTATTTTCGGGATCCTCGAGTGTTGTTGGCTGGTGGGCCTAAAGTTTTGATACTCCAGAGATAATTTTCTAGAGGCGTTAATCGCATGATCTAGACGGCCATTTGACTGGGCCATTTTTCGAAATTACGCAGTCCCCAGACTTTGCACGCAATGTGTCAAAGTTTAGATGTGAAAAATGAGACGGCGCACCAACTGGTCGAAAATGGAGATCATCCGCCTCGACTTCAACAATTTCGGAAAAAAATGTCTGTCAAAATCGTGTTATTTTCTGCCTCAATTCGAAAGAAATAAGGCCCGGTGATGTCGCCATAGTGCTTGTACAATTCACACCAAAAAATCAATCTTTGAGGATGCAATTGGTTTCCTGAACCACACGAAGCTTTGACTTACCCTAAAATCTACGATTGGGTTTGTGGGCAAAGACATTAAGCCAGAAACGGGTCTCATCTAAGATGATGATTTTTCGATAAACGTGTATTTTTCGGGGAACGTGGATTTGCCTCATAAGCCTTAGACAATTCCATGCGTATACCAATACAGTGAAGCTATGGCATGTTGAAATGTCAAACCGCACCTGAACAAACTGACAAAATTTGACTCCGCCACAATCTGTCAAAATCACGTCATTCCTATTGGTAGATGCTTTATCCTTCAGTTTTGCGTCTCTCTAAATAATTCGGGTCATTTATTTCAAGTCGATGGAATACGATTATACTCCTATAGGCCGAGAGCGTCTTTAGGTGGTAGAATTCGATTTACTTGAACTCTAAAGGTATTTCTGACAAACCTCTGGAGTAATTTTTGTTTTAAACCTAAAGAGGTTTCAAGGTCATGTTAGAACTTTAATTATTACTTGATCTGCTTAAGTCTGACTATCCAGGCAAGCTTTATATACCAATAAGGGATGTTACCGCACAACTTTTCGAGGGAATAAATCGATTATTCGTTGTTCTTCTATTTCTAGAGCTGGATCTACTACGAATCTACGAATCCCGTGGGAGCTCGGATACAGTCTTTATGCATGCGCTGAGTCTTGTCGACGCCCATTGCTAGAAGGAGGAAGGAATCATTTAGCATTTCCCTTTTAGTTTCCCCTATAGACATATTTTCGGCGAATCTTGTAACTTTCTGAAACCAATATTGATGACCTTAAGAATTTGGTTTCGTCGATTTATGAAGATCTTTTGATCCATGTCTAAGAGTTTTGAGTAATACAAAGCACCAGCGGTTACTGCCGTCGCAAGCGGGACCCATCGTGACTTTTGGCGCGAGAGACAGCTTCAGTACCTAACCTAACTCCTCTTCTCTTCAACTACTTCGGGCTACAATAATAGCAATACGGTCTTAATATTTACTATTATCATCTAACAATTTTCGCTACGCAACTACCATTTCCTACAGGGTCCCCACCAAATGTTTGCTAACCTCGCCACTTAACTATTCATATGAGTGTTGTCTCCACGGTTACTTTTCTACACGAGTACGCGGCCGCATTCATAGTCGGGATGGGTGCATCGCATGCTCAGCTGGTGAGTGTTTTCCCCGGTGAATTGTTACATTTGTCTTCTCCACTGCTGCTGCCTCAATTTCGAGCACATTTCGACCGCTGACTGTGTCTTGCGTCTGCGGATGTCATGCTCGGAGTGTGAATGTGCGGCAGTGGGTCCTCCGTGCCATGCGCTACTCGCTTATTTATTTCTCTACGGCTGTGAGTTTGTGTGGATGTGTGGTGTTTGTGTGTGTCCATGGAGGTTATAGGGCTGTCCACTTTCCATTAGCATAATCACTTGTGTATGCGATCATATGTCAAGGAGAAAGCCGCGAAGTGATTTTTTTTCTGGTGGCACAACGATCCATAGCCAACGGCCAAACAAACCGAGAAGGCGGCAGAATTGATCGGTTGTCTTGACGCAGCGGAGCTAATCAACTGCGCACAAGGCTCATTTGGGAACAGCGGAAACATGTGGCGCTTTGTCCGTTTCTACATGTGTTCATACATATATAAAACAAATGTACAATTGTGCGGCGGTTAGTTAATGCTTTTTCCACTACATCAAATTATTTGCCCAAATGTGTGAAAAATGCTTGGCTGGAAATGCTAGTGGCGAAGCCATTTACCAAACTTTGCTCGTGAGTCTACGAAATGGCAAAGCGAAAAGTGAAACGCGCTACTATTGGCTTTAGGGGCAGATGATCAAGAAAGGCGAGGTTGGGGTTGGTGAGTGTAGGAGAGTAGAAGTTATGACTGGGAATCTGTGAGTGAGTAACAAATTTAGAGGTTGGATTTCACGTAATTCATCAATTGTCTCCGAAGATCTCACAATAATACTGTTCCTCCCACCATAAAGTCCGCTAGCGCATTCATCAAATAGTGACTGCAATATTGCTGCGGTTTCTTCAGGTCAAAAATCGTGTGCGCTAATCCTTGGGGCGAAAAAAAATTCTTTTTTTTACTACAAAGATTGAGTTGCTTATCATGAGTCCGAACTCCCCCTGACTGAGTGCTTCGAGTGTTTGCGTGCAATCCAATTATTATGTGGCTACCTTTCGCCTGGCCTCTGCCAGAGCTTTCCTTAGCAAGTCTGGAGCTGGTTCCACCGCGTCATCATGAGGCATGTAGACCGAAATGATTTACAGTTCTCCGGTGTCGTCCTTTAGCCTGGCGGTTACGACATTCTCGTTGCTGAACTATGTTGGAAGAAAAATATTAAGTTCCCTTCTGACCAACAGATAAACTCCGGTACCTGTCTACAAGTATTGTTTGTCGCTAGCAGCCTATGTATTTTTGCCCTTAACTCAGTGATACCATATTACTCAGTAACGGCTCATGAATAAAGCAGCGTTGGGTCTAAGATGAAGTAAGAGTTGGTGGAAGCCGCACTTGCGTGATGGTGATTAATTTTCAAGATCTTAATCGTCCAGGGCCTTCTTCAGTGTTACGCACCTTCATCAATACCTCCCGTATTCTTTTCGAACAGCTGCTCTAAACTGAATATAGATTCGTAGGTCGATGATTTGCCTTCATCACTTACCATCTCAGGAATGGGGTCATGTCCATTTGGACATCGCATCCCTTCTCCGCCCTCACTTCTGAATGCTTTTGGTTTATGACCTCATTGATGTTACTAATTGGTACTGAGCACTCTATTTAGGAGAATCAGCCCTATCCAGCTCGATCACCCTCCAATTGCAAGTTATAGAGAATGATTGCTGTATCGCAACAATTTCTTAATTTCCTCAGGGTTGGAGAGTTCAGAGATAGAGAGAGAGAGATTCCCTTTAGGCATTGCCTTTAGTCAAGTTACCTTCCCTGCGGCACTTTCATTTCTGTGAGGTGTCCCGGGATTTCCCCTGACTAGCTAAATGGTTAGCGGACAAAAAATAATAAAAGCTTAAACTTGTAAAAACCATATCGGCTACTGGATCTCATTTTTTATATTCAGAATATTTTTATACATGGCCTACCTAGTAATCAGTCAAGTCGCTAATCTCTTCCCATCGCATGAAGAACCGAAGTGGCGAACTACCACTGGCCCTGGAAAATTTAAAGTTACTCTCAGCAGTAAGGCCGAATGGAACAATTATGCGCTCGAATTACTGCTCACATACAGTACAATCAAGCGGTATACTGACGCCTCCAAAACATCGTAGAGAATTGGCGCAGAGGTCGCAGGATCACGAACCAAATTCTCCAAACAAATGGAAAGTTTTTCGAGCATATTCCAAGCAGAGATCTTTGCTATAAGTCGATGCGTAGAGATAAACCTCCAACGCAACGAACGTATAGTCATACTCAGCGATAGTCTTGCGTCACCCAAAGCGTACGAGATCAAATCGCTATTGGTGCAGGAGTGTATAGAACGACTGAATAGTTTATTGGATCGTAAGCAAGTGCATTTTATTTGGGTGCCTGGTCACAAAGTATAGCCGGGAATAAACTGGCTGATGAGTTTACTCGCTCCGCAGCATCCACCAACATGGTAGGACCGGAACCTTTCATTGCGGTTGGTCTCCACAAAATAAATGAGCCCTACAATGATGCAGCAGTGGATAGGAAGAAGCATTGGCAACAAATCCTAGGCATGCGCCATGCCAAGTTGATAATGTGTGGTTAAAACCTTAAAAGGTTTAAATATGCGATTCACCTACCAAGGAAAAAACTCAGACTACTTGTCGTCTTCTACGCTGGCCATTGTAAACTCAAGAAGCACTTATTTAACGTGGGCCCAGCTTCGTATGTGCATTGCCGGTTCTGCGACTTAAAGTCTGAAATACCAGAACACCTGTGAATCGACTGCACAGCAATCTGTAGGCGCAGGATAAAGGCCCTGGGATTACATTGCCTCAATAGCACAACTATATTGGAATTTATCAATTCGCTGTGGCTAGTTGAGACGTTGTGACTTAGGAGAGGGAACAATAACCTTAGGTCGTTCTGCAATCCTCATTTACTTATCTAATCTAATCTAATGGCCCAGACTTCGATTAACCGCTGGGATTTGAGAGAATTTTTTTATTTTTTTTTTGTAAACAATATCAACGTTTATCCTTAGAAGTTCATTTGCTCGGCTGTATCACAGCATTTTCTCCCTAATTAATTCTCTTATCTCACTGAAACAAAATAGGTACCTACTTTAGTGAAGGGAAATATCCGAGCAAAGGAAAGCGCGAGGCGAGCGTCGAACATATAATTTAGGCTCGTCTTCAAGCTACCACTATTTGATAGTCCAAATCTATTCAACTTCTGAAATCGATATCGAAAAATACTATAAAAAGAGTTCACATTTGATAGTCTTCCACGGTCTCTCTCAAATACTAAGCAGTAAGTCCACAAGTAAACCTTAAACGGCATAATCCATAATAAAAAATACTAGTATAATTGCATTTGAGGGTGAGTCTCTAAGATTTTTCCTTCAACCGGAGTTATGTACACACATATATATTAATAATTAATTGTGATCCCACAGCTATAATGATGACATTCCTTTCAAAATATTGAAAGGATGTCGTATATTTATTTGCTATTTCCTCTGCTCTGTGCAAGTGATAACTGTTCCACTCGTTCCCTCGTTCCCTGCTGCCCACATACTTACATCTAATGTGCTTGGTATAGTAGAGTCTATAACTACCCACTCCTTTTACTCGCTGGGTGTGCGAGTATGTTTGTATGCATGTATGAATATATGTATGTATGCATGTATGTATGAATGTGTGTAAATATGTATTGAAGTATGTACATAGTTATGCAGTTGCACATACATTTCAATTACTTAAGATTTCGAATTATGTCCTAACATCTATTTCGCGACGCAATCGCTTCGGTCACGGCTTCAGATACAA
This sequence comes from Bactrocera correcta, assembly GCA_027475135.1. Classification (NCBI taxonomy): domain Eukaryota; kingdom Metazoa; phylum Arthropoda; class Insecta; order Diptera; family Tephritidae; genus Bactrocera; species Bactrocera correcta. The sequence continues at coordinate 42,098,706 of CM050326.1, forward strand.
CTACAGCGACAGCTGCAGCTTCTACAGTTTCTACTTAGTTGCGTTGTTGCAGCAACATTTTCCAGTCGCTGCACTTACAATTCGCCATTCAGCCGGCAATTACAACATATTTCCACATATTTCACACCGAGCGGAACAAAAGCGACCCATCAAAACATTCCACACAAACCGAACGCCGAGAGTCCCCATTTAAAAAAGCTTAAAGAGAAAAATTGCGTTTGCCGTTTTTAAAGATTATGCCACAACAACAACGCAAACAAAGCGCGAGCGCATCGTCGCTGAAAGTAAGTTTCAGAAAAAATATGCGAGGAATCAGCGAAGAATACCACTACTTATGGCATATGTATGTGTGTGTGCATGTAAAGAAGCTGCTCATTTGTATAGATGTTGCAGTTGTTGTTGCCGCACACTCTAATGCAACGCCACGGCATTGATAAGGATGCTCCACGTCATGCCATGCTACATGCCACACCACAGCTAGCAGCTTGCAACAGCGCGAAACGGCAGCAGGAGCAGCACCAAAAGCAACAACAACAACTGCAATCACACCAAGAAACTTAAGCAAAGCAACAGCAACAACAATTGCAGTCAAAGTAGCAATCATATGGAAAGATACAGCAACAACAACAACAGCAACAAAAGCAACAACCATATGGAAAACAATAACAACAACTGCAACGAAAGCAACAACTGCAACAATAAAAACCAAAGCAACAGCGACAACAACTGTAACCAAAGCAGCAACAATAACCACAATAACAATAACAAAAACAACAACATCAACCAAAGCCACAGCGCCAACAAGCTCTAGCAGTGGCAAGGCGACAACAGTGGCTGGCAGCCGTTTTTACAGTTGTTGGACATTTGTAAAGAAGAACTGATGGCTCCAGCCATGCGCTGCGACAACAACCACTTGCCAACTGGCTGCCTTACGGTCGCTGTGCGGCGGCTGCGATTGCTTGTCGAGTGGGTCGCCGCGGAAGCGCATTAGTGACCATCGCGCGATTACGGTGCTGCTGCCGGCTTATGCCGGTCGCAATGGTGACGATGATGGTGGTTGTGTTGTTGTTGTTGTTTTTGCTAATATTGCCGCTTGTGGTAATGGCGAATGGCAGTGGCGTTGGCAATGTTGGCAGCCTGGCAACGATCGATCTAAGCCGGTGTGTATGTGTGTGTGCTATTGCCACACCTCCCGTGCCACCCGCCCGCGCATTGCGCCACAACACGCTGTGGCGAAATTAAGTTGTTGCCTATCAAATGCAGGCGAGCGCATTATGTAGATGTACTCCACGCGCAATGAATGTTTTCCTCCTTATTTTTTGTGTGTTGTTCTTGTTGTTGTTAGTGTTGGCGCGCAAATAGGTGTGCATTTGTACGCGCTATTCGTAATGGATTCGCATTTTGCCACCACACAACATTTGTTTTTGACATTTGTTTGTTGGCGGCTTTGCGTTGTAATGCCACCAAATGTTCTCGCTGCTTGTATGTATGTATGTATATATGTATATGTATGTATATATGTCTATTCGATTGCGCACAGCTCGCTAGCAAATGCAAATCCCCTCTCTCCACTTGGCAATTTTTTCTCATTTTGCGTTTTTGCATTCTTTTTTTTTGTTATTGTTGTATTTATTTCTATTACAGTTATTGTTGTTGTTGTTGCAGTTGAAGTAAAGTGTTTAATGCATAAATGAAAATTAATGGTTAGTATATGAATTCTTGGCTTACAAAGCGAAAACTTGAAATCTTGTCGTCGTCGTGGTCGCTGGGCCGGCCGGCCGGACATCGCGCGTCGCTCGCCTTTCCGTCGGCCGTCGAGTTTCCACCAAGCATTGACACAGTACTTTACGGATAAATGCATTTGACTAAAATTGAGTTGCAATATAAACATGTACGCACACATGTACATATGTATGTGTGTATGTGTATGCAAATGTCTTAACTTTGTTTGTATGTATGCAGAAATGTATTTGCGCTATTACAACTGTACATTTGCAGCCACATTTGCACATAACTACATTTGTCAGTTAAGCTTAAGCTCCGTTACCATACTTAAGCACTTGGCGTGGTGGTTGTGGGAATATGCACATGCATACAAGTATATGTACATACATATTTCATAATTACTAGGAAGTATTTAAGTGGGCTATTTACATTCGAAAGACAAATAAACATATACATACATACATATAAGTATGTTGAAGCTAAGTATATGTTTGCATAAAGATTCTATGTGTGGGCGGTCGGGAATAACTTTTGATGGCCGATAACGGTTGACTGAGATATCTAACGGTGATGGTGGTGGGTCTATAACATTTTAATTTTAAATACGTATATCTATTGTGAATAATTATATACATATAAGTTTCTGTATATACAGTATTCTACCAAGCTTCAAATATTCTTCATCAAGATTTACACACTTTTGCATGCGCTCGAACCAATTTTCGAAGCACTTTCTCCACTCCTATTGAGACACCTCCAAAACATGGTTTTTGAATGCTTCAACAGCATCTTCTGGCGACGAAAATCGCTGACAGCGGATTATTTTCTTGATGTGTGGGAATAAAAAGAAATCATTGGGTGCCAAGTCAGAGCTGTACGGCGGATGACCCATCAATTCGACGTTTTGGCCGGTCAAAAAGGCGCTGGTTTGAGCCGATGTGTAAGAGCTCGCATTGTCATGGTGCACAATGATTCGTCTTCTCTTGTTCGTTTTTCGAATTTCTCCGAAGACTTCAGGCAAACAAATGGCGGTGTACCACTCAGAATTGACCGTCCTACGTTGCTCAAGCGGAACAGTCGCCATTTGACCAGTTTTGTCGAAGAAACAGGCGACCATTTGCTTCGAAGTGCTTCTTTCACGAACAACTTTCGTTGGATTTGGGTCGTCTTGGAAGACCCACACGGTCGATTGCTGTTTTGTTTCGGGCTCATACGCATAGATCCATGATTCGACACCTGTGACGATCTTATAAACGTCTTTTGAAGCACCGCGATCGTATTTTTTCAGCATTTCTTTACACCAATCCACACGAGCCTTTTTTTGAGCGATTGTCAAATTGTGCGGGACACCTGACGGTAAAAAAACCTTTGTAAAAACCAGCTGTAAATAGATCAATTGAAAGATTGTGAGCCTTACAAACTGAAATAGAACAGACTAACTAGCGGTGAAAAAATTATATTTTTTATTTTTTTATTTTTTACATGAAGTTTAGTAGGTGTATCACTTTAAAAACAATAAAATCGGCCGCTTTTGTATAAGCACAGAAAAGCTAATAAGTGTTTTCATTAAAATTAATGAATTAAGAACTATAATTATAGTTAGATAATATAATTTAGTTTACTTATGTTTACTAAAAACATAAAAAAATAATTGAAGAAAATTCCGAACAAACGAAAAAGTCCGAAAAAAATTTAAGAAAGTTTAGTGGTAAGGTTTGCGTGGCCACTAGTGTATATACACATATCTTTGGATATAAAAATTTTGTCTATGTAAAGTCTCGAACGAAGTTCCCTTACTTTCTCTTTAATTTATAGACTTTTATATTCTTTTTGTTGAACATAAATTTCTTCTTTTTCTTTTTTTATTCGGTAGGTAGAACTATAGTTTCAAAGTACAGGGTAGGCCATTTAAAGTTGACCCATTTGTTTTTTTGCCAAAATTAAGGCGTCGCGGATAATCAGCTGGGTTTAGTTTTTGTGCCATTTGAATTTTATATGGAAACATCTTCAAATCTTTATGAATTATGCGTCGGAGAGTGGTGCGAGAGATGTCTAATTCCTGAGAGCGGCGATAACTCGATGTCGATGGAGTCTCCTCAATACTGGCTCGTACAGCTTCGATATTTTCATCAGAACGTCTTGTGCGTTGTCTGGATGCATGACTGGCATTACTGAGATTACCGGTGTTCACAAATTTTGCGTATAAAGACTTAATTGTGTTCTTAACTGGAGCACTTTTCACTTTATTTTTTTTTGCGAAACGCACGTTGAGTTAACACAATTGAAAAGTTATTTTGAATATAAAGCTGAACAATTTCAGCGCGTTCTTTTGGAGTGTACTGTTCCATGGTATAAATTGTCTTCGAATGACGCTTCTAACGCGGTATGACATTAGCCGATTTGTCAGCGCTGTTAAAAGTTACAGCGTTGCCAGATGGGTCAACTTTAAATGGCCTACCTATGAAAGTAGATTGGATTGTGACCAAATAGCACGAGCTGATTTTTTAAACACGTAATGATCCGTATAAGATTCGCTATTCACCTTTAGTTTCTTCCAAATTTCTTAGTTTCTCGACTCTTATGAGCAAAAAATGGTAAGTCTATATTCATATTTTTAAAATTCCTAATTTATTCTTCAAATGCTAAGTTGGTCCAAATACAGTAAGTAAAGTAGATTGGATTGTGACAAAATAGCACGAGCTGATTTTTTAAACACGTAATGATCTGTATAAGATTCGCTATTCACCTTTAGTTTCTTCCAAATTTCTTAGTTTCTCGACTCTTATGAGCAAAAAATGGTAAGTCTATATTCATAATTTTAAAATTCTTAATTTATTCTTCAAAAGCTGAGTTGGTCCAAATACACATGTACTTACATTTTTTTATATCGTCGAAACAGTGTTTTCTCAATTTCTGTTGTCAATTTCTGGAATAGCCTTCAATTCGCGTAGCGATTCACGCTTAATGTCTTCAATTGACTCAGAACGATTTCTCCGGAGCAGTTGTTTGACTCTGCTGAATAGCCAGAAGTAACACAAAGCTAAATCAGACGAATCACGAAGAGCCAATGCAGTATGCGACGGTGGATTATCGTGGTGCAAAAATCATGTGCTGTCGGTCCATAATTCCGGCACTCTTTTTACGAATAGCTTCGCGGAAATGACTTACAACACTCAAATAGTATTTCTTGTTAACACTTTAGTCGTTCGAAAGGAATTCATAGGCAACCACACTTCGATAATCGAAGAAAACGGTCAGCAAAACCCTGATATTTGAAGTATTTTTTTCCGGCTTCGGCTCACCTTTGCCACGATATTCAGCCGATTGATCGTCTGTTTCCGGGTCGTAAGCATGGATCCAAGACTCATCAACAGCTTTCACTTTTTTAGGCCCAAATGATCTTTCCAAAATAGTTTTCACTGATCCTTCCGATATTCCAACGATACCGGTGAGGTCTCTGACTGTCAATCGTCGATTCTCAAGCACCAATTGCTTTATTTTATTGACGTGTTGATCATCTGTTGTTGTTGATGGCCGTCCTGAACGTGGTTCGTCGACAACGCGACAATCTTTGAATAATGTGTACCAATCAAAAACACTTGCTACCGACAAACAATTATCACCGAAAGTCTTTTCCAACATTCTGAACTTTTTGGTACCAGAAATTTGATTCCGCACACAAAATTTAATGGAACTTCTTTGTAGAATAATTTCACTCATCGTAAAATTCGTCAATGCACTTTATGTGCCTCAGAAAGACAAGCGTATACCAGACACTAATAAATATTTGTTGGGTTAATTGGCACAGATGTCACTGACACTGACTTGATACCAACCATGAAAAAAAATATTTCGACAAATGAGTTTTCGCGCGAAGTTTAAATTAAAAAGTTTTACTATTTTTTGCCTAAGGGGCTGAGTTGATTTAGTCGGCCACAAACAATACTGTGACTCTGCCTCAGTCTTCATATTCCCCAGAAATGGCCCCATGACTTCTCCCTATTTCCAAAAATAAAGAGAACCAGAAAGAGACGTCATTTAACAAGCATAAGTGGCATTAAGAGCGCAACGTGGAAAGAGCTAAAGACGATTCCAAAAATGGAGTTTGGGAAGTATTTCGAAATTGGCAGAAACGTTGACTGAAGTGCTTAATACAAAATGACGGCATTAATGCAGACAAATAAATAATATTTTTTTTTTTGTTTTAACAAAAATTACCGTTATTTTTTGTTAACATGCTTGGCATAACTAGTTTCCATATAAACTGAGTGATTAAAATTAAGTTTAGTAACACAGTCTTCAACCTAATGCAAATTCCTTTGGTTACTCTTACCCGACTTTCATGGAAACGATTTCATTATTAAGGGGTTACATGGGTTTCCTCGGCTAAAAAACAGCCTTTTTTAACAATTTTTTTCTCATGTAAAAAATGAAATATTTTATTAGAAATTTTTATTTTTACAAACATATACCATCAACAAAGAAATTCTGAAATTCTTGGAAAAAAATACCCTTCTGAAAAAAGATGCGGCTGCGTTGGCAGGATAACTCCTTACAGAATCATCTAAAGTGAAAAAATATGTGTTTTAGTTAAAATCTTAACTTAGAACTTGGAGAAAAGAAAAAGAATTAAAATTGAATTTTTGGGAGACATTTTTACAAATAAATTTAAAATTATAGTGAAAATTTCGCCACTTTTTTCCAATGCTGTAATCGAAAAATATTGCTTCGTCCAAGTATCGTTTTGCATCTCAAAGACCTGTGTACAATTTCGTCAATATCGCTTGAGTAATTCTCGAGAAATCTTGCCAACCGACACAAAAAACACGAGACGAGCGCACAAGTTCTCAAGGCTATACCTCCGAAACTATTACTCGGATCAAGTTGAAAATTTAGGACAATATATTCTAGAGGTGTTGTAGAATTTAGTAAGATAATAAAAACATTAACCCAAGGAGGTACTTAAGCCACTCTAACTGGTTATCTACATTGTATGTAAAGCAAGAAAGTCGGCCTTTCGTCCCAGGAAATCTTCGTCGTTTTCAAGCATTCTGTTTCTCATTTCGAGCGTTAGATTTCTGTCCTCAATGTAGTACAAATTTCGAACGTTAGATTTCTGTCCTTAATGTAGTACAAATTTAGGATAAAGTTAAATAAGGAGCGTGGAACGGACGCATTTTTGGAATGTCACTCAAAAATTATAGAATTTTTAATAAATTAACACATTTTTCTCCCCTAAAAAAAGCAGTCCAGAACCTCAAACTCAAAAAAAAAAAATAAATAAAAATAATAAAAAATAAATTCTCAACTGAAGAAAACTTGAACCCACATCTTGGAAAAAATTTAAATTCTGAACTTGCGAAAACTGTAGTTTTCAAATTTAATTCTAATAAGATTCCATAATGGTTTGAGGTTTGGATAATAATTTGAATCCCAACCATACATTAGACAAATGTTAGGAGAATATTTCTTGGACGCCCCTTTAGAATCGTCATGCGCACACACACTTCGACATTAATTGCGATTGCCGCTTGTTTCATACAACTCTTTGTGTCACAACTGAAAAGTGACAATTTATGAGGGCATCTAGGCGGGTCGCATCATTGTCTATTGGTGGCTGTAAAGGCGATAAAAGGAGATAGAAATGCTGTTTAACCTTTGTGAAGGAGTTTATGTAAGCCAACCAATCTACATGCTAAGGAGTGTGTTAAAGAAATCTTTCGTGTACAAAAGAAATGCAAATGAATTGAATGAGTTCAAAGAATTGAGATAGTCCTAAATAATTGTAGTGACTCGTTGCATAACAACAATAAACACAAACGAAGTCTATTAGGCAAATAGATAAACATATTTTGAATAGGATGCGCTGTTACAAGTGTATAAATTCTCATACACTGGAATGTGTGTGTGGCTGTATGTATCCAACTATCCACACTTGTTTCTTTGCTAAAGAGTTCTAAATTCAAAATTTCATGAAGAGCCAAAGGTACGCATTAGAAAGGTGTATTTATTTTCTTCAGAAAGTAAATACTATTTTGGAAGAATTATACTTTTTTACTGTGTGCGCACTGCGCTCCACTTCCCAGAGCGCAGACCCGAATAGTTACTTTTTGGTTATTGTCATTTCACTTTAGATCATGCAGCGAGTTTATTTGCTTTTATGCAAGCTTGTTTGTTTCCTGTAGATATACTCTTACGAGAGTAGTTGGATAAGTTAATGAAAATTAAAAAAAAAAAATTGTCTTTTTTGCTTCTACAAATTCTCAACTTCAACACTGTGTAATGGTGTAAGGCGCATACTTGAAGCTTGTTCACCCATGTGTTGGGATTTAGGTTAAGATTTGGTTTGGCTTTTGCTTGACCTATTAATCGGCACCTCTGTTCCTGTTTTGTCATATCTGAACTGGTTTATTTTGCATATACATATTATATATATAGCATTCTTTCCATCTCGGTTCAATAGTAGAACATAGAGTTATTCTTAACTTTTTCTTGGAGTTTATATTTCTTGTGCGAAAGATTCGATTGATTATTGCACAGTTTCGTCGTCATATTCATAATCCCACGTCTTGTCCTCGGTAATAATGGCGTTTGATGAAGGTAGGGTCCCACATTATCCAGCATCTCTTTTGCGAACTCCACTCGACGTCGCGTTTGCAAAAGATTCAGGTCGTTTCATAAGGGTCTAGCATTGATACTCTCATACCTTCGATGACTTCACGACCTTCACTGAACTTTTTCTAGCTCGTCTTCTTCCATATAGCTTCTGCAGATGACGTTTGGTAGGATTCTCAGCTTTACTGCATGTACGCCAATAGGACAGTAAAAGCCCCAAGCTAGCCTTATTGAGGGCAAGGAGATCACAAGATCCCTTATGATCGATCTTGAGCTAAAAGGTTTTTGCGACAGCGTATGTATCGATGGTGGCCAGCGCTGACCAACCTTCTGCGTAGCCCAACTATCTAGTACTAGAACACAAGAGGATACGGGTCTACCGTTCCCATGACAATCGGGTCTACGTAACCGGAACGGACCTGGATTTTTATCCGTCCGAGGACTGTCAAATCGGCAGAATTCTACTGCTACAACAACAACAACAGGATACGGGACCACCAACCTGCTCCCATTCTACCGATAGCGGTTCTAAGATGCCTTTTCTAGTTAGCTCATCAGCTTTACAGTTTCCTGTGATTCCGCTGTAGCCTGACACCCATTCAGTCCAGATACTTGATGTTATTCATAGCGAGGTTAGGCACACTTTGACCAACCCTGAGCTCTTGGTTAATGAGTTCAAGACTTGTATCGCCGCTCTGCTATCTGAGTAGATGGTCACTTCTCTGAGGGTTTCCGACCTTCGGAACAGTAAATCTACTGTTACTTTAAGAAACTGCAATAGTCAGGAAGTCTGAAGACGGAGTTGATGGAGAGAGTAAACCCCTCTACGAACATTCCCCCCAAGCTTTGACCCATCCGTAAAGTATAAATCTTCGGAGACTTGATTGAGAGGTTATTATACTGAGCTGTGCTGACAACGGTGCTAACCGAAAAAAATATATTTTTTTCCTAAAGACCACACCTATCGAACAGACCTTCATTATGTTTCCTTCATATTCATATACGCTGTATATGTACATATTTGTAGTTTCTACAAAGTTGCATTCATTTGTTGACAATTTGTAGGTGTTTAAATCCCTTTAAGGTACATTATACCTACGAGTCGACGGCGGACGCACCTTTTTTCAGCCGAAATTGAGTAAAGTGAAGAAAACACGTTCTGCATATTAACTTTTCTCCATATTCTTGCCGCGATATGGACATGTACGCATGTACGCATGTACGTATGTATGTATGGAGTGTGCGCATGTCGATGCGACTATTTACATATGTATCTTCAAAGTTGAACATACGCCGCTTTTAGAGTAAGCGTGACCGCGCGGCGAGATAAACATTGACACAAAAGATTTGCTTGCAATCAGCAAATACAAATGCGAGTAAAAGGCGGAAACTTTGTCATTACCATTTTTTCGAACTGCACACGCAATTTTCTGTAAAGCAAATAATAACACGCGCACCTCACGACATTGTTGTAGTTGCATGTGTATGTGTGTGTGTGCTTATGTAAATACTTGTGTACTTACAAGCAAATTTGAAAAAGGGACAATCTCTTTTTGATGTTGCACGTGTGTGTGTATAAGTGGTTAGCATACTATTTTACTTCCTAAATTGATGGGTCTTACACTAACACACACGCATATTCACACACTTATAGTATGTCTCTAGTATGGATTGGAACCCACGCGTCGAGACATCAAATGTCTGCTGCTAAAAAAGAGTTAATAAATATTCAGAAATAGCGGTAATGCAGTCTAAATGACACGCCGTTGACGGTCGCATAGTCTAGCTTCTCAAATCTGAATGAATTTATCGCCTTAGAAAGTGACAGGCGAAAAAGTGGGTCGTCTCAGTCAGTCAGCTTGGTTGAAACGTGTGCTGATGGCTATAAGCTGGACTATTAAAGTCTTAATATTTTAATAAAATATGTATAGACCGAAGGCATGAGTCGTAGCTTCAAAATCGCTTAAACTAAAAAACCTTTATATAGAGGAAAAAGTGTCTATCCTTGAAATTTCACATTTGTCCACTGACGCATGCGTAATTGTTACTACTTTTAGTGATGAAATGCGTCTTTTGCACTCGTTCGAGATCGCTTAGCATCCAAGCCTTGACAGGTAAAGTCCCTGGCCTATCCTAGGACAACACAATTTTTTGACAATGTTTCGTTTTCTTTTTTTATTCAACAAAGGCGAGAATCCAAGTTTTCGATACCGAAGTAAACTTTGTCCTCTGCTTTAAAATAGGCTCTAGATTCGGCGATCATTTAATTTTTCGACGAAATTTCGTTCCCAGCGAGCATTTCTTGTGATTTGACAACAGGGAATAATCGCCTGGGGACAGATCTAAAGAATACGGTGTATACGGAAGTAGTTCGAAGTCCAATCCATAGATTTTTGCCATCGTTTTCACTAACTGGTGACACAGTGCATTGTTTTGTTGAAACAGCACATTCTTTTTCTGCGAGTGCGGCCATTATTTGGCGATTTCTTCCTTCAAATGGTCCAAATAGTAGTGAATGATATGATGCAGACGTTTAGCTGATATCTTTAAAGTTCCTGCTATCACAAACAACTTCACTTTATCGTTATCTAAAATCGGCTTTTGAAGGTTGGGACTAATTAAAAATCATTGGGATTTAATTCTAGTAGCGCCATCTATGTGTTAAGCCGGACCTTTTAATTAACTTGTTACGTTTTCTTTAAACAACTATATTACACTTCAAGTCTTAAGTTCTTAAAAATATTAAAAAAAAAAATATTTTGTTTCCATTTTTGGCAGGAAATTGTCATTTGAGTCACTCAAATTAGAAAAATTGGCTTAAAAGTATTTAAATAAAACCATTTTAATGCGGTATCATCGCGTTCTTTAGTTTCAAACTCAACTCGGTATTTTTTTTGTTACTTCTCGTAAATTCTTTGAAAAGAGAGCAGCTTGCAAAGATAGCCATTACATAAATGATGAATTGATGCCGACTGCTTTTAAACAGCCAAGACTTCATATCATAAAATTTTATACCAAATTTTGCGCATCGAACAAACGACTGGCATAAATCTAAGAGAGTGGCACTAACGAAAACAGAAAATTAAAAGAAATTACATTTTTGATGTGGGATATATAGTATGTACATTATTTTTAATGAAGTATCGAATTTGATATCCTTGCTAGCCGCCAAGTGCAAATTAGCACTACGCAGAATTTGGATTCGACCAGACCATTCCGGAAAAACTGTATTGATAGGAAAGATAAGCTTTAGAGTTAAAAAATTCCCATTGGTGGTTAGGAGTCGATTGAAATTTTTTAAGTAAAGTATATAAAGGGTGATCAATTTCGAGGTTCCCTACTTTTTCAAAGAAAAACACAGAAACTTCAAATTTAAAAGAGGAATGTTTAATATAATTTGAAAGAACAATCCTTGGCATTTATTTGAAGATTATCTCTTTCAAATGTTGGCCACGACTACCTCTCAGATGGTGCATCCGTTGATATCAATTTTCGATGGCTCGTTCGAGCATTTCGATTAGTAACTGGCGAATGACCGTGTGATGATTGCTAACTGGATTGTCCGCATAGAACTTAAACTTTACGTATCCCCACAGGAAAAAGTCTAATGGTGTGATATCACTTGATCTTAGTGGCCAATCGGCCGTCGAATCAACTCCCCACGGTCCTCGTGTACACTCTTTGCTGCTTGTTTTCTCACTGCGTGCCGGACGAGATCTATTCGGTTGAATATTAATCATTAATGAATTCTGGGTCTCAAGTGTTGTGATGGTGTTTTGCGCACAGTGCGCTCAGTAGGATTATGTTGAGCGAAAGGCGTGAAACACATTCTTTATGGGACGGCTCACGCGTGATCTGTCACAAAAAGGCTGTTCAAAAAAGGACCTCTACTTGGATCATTCGTTAATACACAACTTTGTTTCTTTTTTCAGAACATAAAACAACAAATAATAATCTCTCGAATTCAGCTATATTTGCCAGTTTATAATGCAAATATCGGTGTCACTCTGTCAGTCATTCTCTCTGTCTTTGTATACGCAAAGGGGTTCCTTGGTTTTTGAGGTATAGACCTGAAGTTTTGCATATATTCTTTTCTCTATAAGAAGCTGTCCATTTGTCGATATTGGACCACTCTAGCATACGAGTATACTCTGCCATACAAAGTGAACAATGGATTCAAGTCTTTGTATGGAAACTTTTTCATTTGATAAGAATATTGACGAAATTCTTCACAGATTATTGTCCAAGGCAACATTGCAAAATTTACTGTATATCGGACCACTCTTGCATAGAGCTATCCTTCAAAATGCTCGTTCAATATCAAGATGAAGTGCTTTTTTACTATTTTTATAGCTTCGGTACAGCGTTGGCTTCGTTTTTGCTCGTTTTTATTAGAATTATTAGTATTTTTTTCGGTTTTTATTTTAGAGAAAGCTTTAGCTTTCATTGACTTTCATTTTAATATTGCGTACTCGTGGCATTTTCGGGTTATGACGAGTATGCGCACTCCGCTCAAAGTGGTATTTATGGGAAATTAAGATTATTATATAAAAGTTGAATAATTGTGTGCCGAACATAATATTTTATTACAATGTAGTGAGCAGCTTGAACGGGTTCTACATACATACGCACATGTATTTAATATATATAAATAGTATATACATATGTATAATATATAAAGGTGTATGCTGTTGTTCGCACATCACTGTACCGATGGCACATTACATGTGCTTTGTACTTAAGCGAAGATACGTTTATGACTACCTAAAGTTGCTTCCTGACAAATTGGCGTTATTTTGCATACATTTGGCGTGGCCGATTGTTTTTTGTCGTCTGTTAGCCACCATCGCCACTTACAGGTAATTTCGTTGAAGCCACTACTACCTCGTCATACCATCTTAATCTGACATCAATTTTGATAAGTAAATGATTATTATTGTTATTACAGGCAACAATATACAAAAACAAAACTGGTTTTATCGCCTGATTCTACATATTTATAATATGCACCGCCCTCACCCTCTCTCCACCTCTTGCCAACAACCCACCACTGTATGCTTGCAGTAGGAGTCTTGCCACAGCTTAAGTTCTTTCTTTCATACTTAAGTATGCGTGTGCATGTGTGTGTACGCAAATATGTCAAAATATTCAAGAATGCATATGCATGTGTGTGTGTACGTTTGTGTGTGCATTTATGTGAAAGTAAATTAAAAATAAAAAAAGACGCAGTGCAAGAGGTAGAACCGGGAAATCCCTTTAAGCCATATTTGAGTTCTGAAGCATATCGAACGGCAAGCCAAGCCAAGCCAGCAAGTCCAACGTCGGACGACAAAGACGAAATTGCTCCAACTGACGATATCGGCTGCACAATCTGCATATGCAAAAGTTAAACGCGACTACCAAAATGAATAAATTATATAAAAATTATGAGTGGAATATATTCGCTGTTATCCAGGCGCATTGCTGTTGTTGTTGTTGTTGCAACACACACACGCGCAGCGGGTAGACTTATTATGCGCACGTGTATGTAAGTACGAGTATTTTGTCTCGAAGGTGATTGTTCCATTGATTGCCGAGCGGCAGCAGCACCAGCAGCCGCAGCGGAGGCAGTGGCAGTGACAGGCGCAGCAGTAGGAGCTGGAGCAGCAGTGGCCGGCCACAACAGCCAACAACAGCTCCAGTGACCTGCCAATCTGCCATCTACCGATCGACAAGGTTGATCGGCATGATCGCTTTTACATGCAGCTATACAGCTGTAGAGGCGGTTGGCAGCTTGCCGGCTTGGCTGGCTTGCCGCCAGCGAACGGATGCAAACGAGTGTCGTCATACGAAGCGTCGCAGTCGCCACCATCGCCGTCATTGCCGCTACTTCTTATCCGCCGCATGCACACCCATGTATATGCATGCATGTATGTATGTATGGGTGTGTGTGCAGCTGCCACACCACACCGTTGGCCCATTGTTGTGCGCGCGGTACGCGGTTCGTACGTGTGTACGTACTTGTTCGCAACTATCGATTTGAGGAATAGATAAAAATTGACGTTTTGATAGATATTTATTGTTAGTTCACATGACGCCGATACATCATTTAATTATACAAGGATTTAATATTTACAATTTTCCTGTCGGATGTGAGCTCACATTTTATTTTATTGTAATGCGCCCGATCGCACACTTTGGCAATGGTTTCGCAGAATCGGCGAATGCTGGAATTTGTCTCGTAAACAACGTGTTCGACATGTTAATCTACATAAATTTATAAATAATTCTATATACATATATATGTATACGTACATATGTGTGGGTATCAAAGAAAGTTGGAAGTTATGCACAATGCTTTGGGGGTGAATGTCAGTCCAATAAGTTTGCGGGTCTTACGGTATGATCTCCAAGCGGCATTTTATAAATATTTATTCCACTTTTACGTTTTAGCGATCTCAGCTAATCTGCTTCCTTTGAGGTGTTGCTTAGCGGAATTTCTCTACTTAAGTTGGTATGCGAGACATTATTGGAAGAAGTGTGTTCAGGGAACTCCTTAATTGAGAGTTGGATATATGTAGGTTGTTGTTGTTGTTGTAGCGACATAATTATGTCTAGTTGAAGTCCTTGAACGGATAAAACATCCTGGTCTGTTCCGGTTACGTAGACCAGACTGTCGTCGGAACGCGATATATGAAGATATTTTGGTCGCCTCCGTCTTCTATAAGTTTTTTGATGATTGTGAGAGAATGTTGAAAGAATTGTTGACTACGAGGAAAGCCTCTTGTATCTAAAATCACTTTAATGTTTTTCAAAATATTCTACTTTAAGATCTATAGACTTTTGCTTGCGTTTGAACCGATACTTTGATTAAGGTAAGGCAGGTAAGGTTCCCGTGTCCAAACACGTTGACCTTTTGGTTTAATTTTTTTTTGTACGAGAATAAAAAGGGTCATTCGGTGGCAAGTCAAGACTATGTGGTGGATGACTCATTAAATCATGTTTTGAGTGCTCAAAAATACATTGTTTCAGTGATGTGTGAGAGCTATCCGTGATCCAACTTCGACAGTTGGTTTTTCTGATTTATTAAAAGACAACTGGCTAACAAATGGTTGTATCTTCTTTTTATTGTACGTAGATTAGCTTATGCGGTTATAGCCGAGTTTACAACAGCGCGTCAGTCGTTCTTCCTCTTCGGCGTTTGGCGCCAATTGGGGATTCCAAGTGAAGTCAGTTCCTTCTCTACCAGGTCTTCCCAACGAAGTGGAGGTCTGCTCTTCCTCTGCTTCCCCCTGGTGGGTGCTGTCGAATTCTCTCAGAACTGGAGTGTTTTCATCATTCTGACGAATGATCTAGCTAACCTAGCGCTGTCTCTAATTATACAAATGTCGTCATGTATTTCGTATAGCTAATGGTTCCAATGACTGCGGTATTCGCCGTTGCGAATGCACAAAGAACCATAAAACTTTCGCCGAAACTTTTTTTTCGAAAACTCCTAACGCCGACTCATCAGACTTGCCATCCCATGCCTCTACACCATATAACAACATGGGGATGATAGTGACTTGTGGAATTTCGTCTTTCAAAAGGTTGTATACCACTCAGAATTCAGTCTTTACATTGTTCTCTATGTTCGACATGCCCGTTTTTGAAGAAACAGGCAACTATTGCTTCATGTGCTTCGTCAAGAGCAATTTTGTTCGATTCGGCTCATCTTGAAACACTCATACAGTCGACTGTTGTTACTTTCAAGCTCGTACGTATAAATCCACGATTAATCACCTCTTCCGATGTCATAGATGTGCTTTGAAGCAGCAATATCTTACATTTCAACATTTGGTCAGTTCATCAATCATACAATACTACAGAAATTTTATGATGTTCCAAGAACTGAAGAGTTCCTTTAACATCCTGAGATCTTTTTACTCGGCTTTTCTTACCATCCCTAATTCGATACGTCACTGAAATAAATCTTTGATAATCTACTCCAGCAGTGGGTGAGAAATCGCATGGTTCAAAGGCTGTTGGAAAAACTTTGCATAACAGAGATTATGTGTCGAACGGGATAGGTTCGTAAAGGCGCTAAAAATGCATTTCGCAAAAAATAAAAACCCAAAGTAAAAAAGAAGTTCTAAACAAAAGAACTGAGAACATACCGACGTGGGATCGACCAAAGGGTAAAGTCAGTAAAAATACTTCGAACAGCGTTGTGTATAGCAGAGTCGGTTAGAAATTAGTTATTTTAAGGAGAAAAATCAAATTGTTGCATTCCAGCTCACATGGGCATCATTCTATTAAGTTTTGCACAAAGTACATCTTGTTTGGGAAACTTTCGGAAACGAAATAATTGGGTGCATTGTAATAATTATTTATAAGGGTCTTATGATGCAGTGTATAGGAGTATCTTAGGACCGTCCAATTGAGATCCTAGTTGGTGTCGACCTTGTAACCTAACCTAACCTAATCAATGCTTTCACTTGGATTCATCGTTATGGATGTGAGATGTCTTCTAGCTTGCCCAATAAACTATGCTAAAATTTTAACTCGGAAATAGTACCAATAAACCAATTTTTTAAATTCGACTAATATTTGAAATTAGAGAGCGCAGAAATATTCGGAAAAATATTAGGTTTCCAGCTCTGAAATGCTCCTTGGTATAAAAAACGCGATTTTAACCACTTAGACTTTTCTCAGTATTTTATATCTTACTTTAAAAGTGGAAAAAAATACTTTCAGTTATTATTAGTGGTCGATCTATAAGGGGCTGGGGGAGTGCTGTACAATAATTTTGTTCCTTAAAACTATTAAAATTCTGATTTAAAAATTGCTTTGTTTCCATTATTTGTAAATCTCTGTGATGATTGTACCAGCTCTTCCTCTGAATGGACATATTTATAAGTGTACGCATTCAAATAATCAAACATATATACATATGTATATACTTAAACATGCACACCTTTTTGTATGGTCATCATTCAAAGGCCATATCCTGACATTTTATTCTCCAAATTGTCAGCATTTAGTGTCCATAAGTACCTACATCAAATAATTTACACGCTAAATTTCAGTTTAAAACTGCTGCGCACTTACACATACATACATACAAACGCACGCATGTGTATACCAATTGTTGTTGCACGACATACATACATATATGCATGTGTGCTTCCGACACGGGCAACCGCCCTGAAGGATCAGATTCATGGGAAATACAAGATTCACTGCATTCATGACAATTTCCAACTCCACAAAGAATAACTCACAAAAATTAACGCGGAGAGTGAGGTGAAAATAAAGGACACATGCTTGATAAAAATAACAATCAACAACAACAATAACGAAAAACCGAAAAAACTCTTACATTTGTAGTAACCGTATGTTATCGAGGCATTTGGACATTTAAAAAGGTCATAACTTAAAGTCTTATCAGACGCACTTCGCGACGCACTTGCAGACGGACAGAGCAACGGTGAGGGAGCGACAGGCCAGCGGACACAGCCAGAAATGCGGCGGCTCAAGTTGACAGGCAAAACGCCGCAATGCAGTCGAGAAAAATCAGAAGACAAGCGGCCAAAAGCCAAAAAAAAAGAAAAGAAATATTCAATATAAAAAATACAGTTGAAAAGGATCGTGTCAGGTAGTAGGCAGTAGTAGAAAGCGATTCGGCTAAAAAGTGTTCAAAAAAATTGTCGCGTCGGCATTTATTGCAAAGTGCGCAGGAATCAATGGTTTTAATAAAAAGCAAAATAAGAAAAGTATGGAATATGTGGGCACATCAATTAAGAAATTTCCAAATCAAGTGCAACAAGGTTGCCAGAGTGTTTATTTATTTTTTATTTATAAATTCAATTTTGTGGCTGAATTCTTCATGTAACGAACAACACTACTTCACTTCGAATGTTTATTGAAATTTTGTGATATTATTTTTGTTGAGAGGGTTCTCGAATTCAAATCAATAGATTTATTTAGAGAACACTTCGGTAAGCAGATAATTGACGTTTTGGGCCGGTCCATTGGCCACCAAAAACGTGTGATATCACACCGTTGGACATTTGCCTGTGGGGATATATTAAATCTTAAGTCTAGTGGACAATTCCATTTCGATTCCGGCCTTGAGCAGATCATCAGGGGGGTCATTCGCCAGTTTAGTCGAAATCTCGAACGGTCATCCAAAATTGTTTAATACAAAACCAATATTTTGTGAAGTTTGAAGTTCCGAGTTTTCGTTAAAACTTAGAAATGGAAGTGAAAATTGAATTAATTACAAGAGTCTTTCTAAATTTTCTAACATTTTTTGCGAAATTCGCTTCTTTTGTTCTACAAAGTTGCATGAAATTGAAGGCGACTATCCATCCTCTTGATACCATTTTCGTACTACATGTATCTTTTCTTCCAATATTGCCCTTGGTTCCGTCGTTTGGCTCCGATAAGCTCTTCGTTGTGATTTGATTCCAAGTACGCCATTCACAGTTACCACGTCGGTGAAGGTGTTGATAGCTCCAATGTGAATGACGATCAGTGCTTGTGAGCAGTTAGTTGCGTCCGAAGTCTGGTCGACGTATTGTTTGATGTCCGATGAAGTTAAGTAATGACCTCTTGATGCTCCTAGACGGTGGTTCCGCTCCAAGCAGGTGAATGCAGGGATGATATCTGCGATAGCACAGCGGGAACTGCTTGCAGAGACCTTCATTATGCTCCTTAACTGAGAGCATACGGGCATCACTATGCAGGTGTTCGATGAAGGAGATATTAAGAGGCATCCTGTCGTAGTTCGGAGTGCAGTGTCCTGACAAGTTTAGAGTTTCCTCGTCTGCGTTTTACTGCAACCAGGTGACCATATTGGTGCGGCGTAGTTAAAGACCGGCGGGCCGATTGCCGGCCAGCGACTTGAGCATTTTGTTGCAGTTCTGTACTATGACAATAATCGCGATCGTATTAGGAATGAAACAACACAGACTGTCAAAAGTCACACCTAAAATTTTAGGATTTACAGTCGGAATCTGGTCTGGCTCCTTCGCCCATTTTGTGCATATGGTCGCTGTGGCTTTAGGGAGGGAAAGTGTTGAGTTTCGTTCAGCAAGGAAGCGAGAAAGGTCGGAGAAATAGTCGTTTACCTTCGAGCACATGCCATCGGTTCTTTTACACAATTCCTACAACAGCCGGACTATGCATCGGAATTGACCCAGATTTCATCCGCCCAAGTGCTGTTATTTCGAGTATCTAACCTCTCCGTCTGTGTGTCCGTTTGCCTGTTTATACGCGAACTATTCCGTCAGTTTTTAAGATATCGATCTGAAATTTTGCACACATTTATCGGCACCGCCAATATCCGACCACTATAGTATTTAGCTGCCATACAAACTGATCGATCGAAATCCAGTCCCTATATGGAAAACTTTTATTTGATGAAATCTTCAATCTTCACGGAAATTGACACAAATTAATATGTAAGGGAAAGGTATAATCTCCGAAATAGAGAAACTTGGATGGACCACTTTAGCATATAACCGTCATACATAAGTTCAGTTACTTCTAACGACACTCTACGCAGCCTTCGCGGTAACTATGTTAACGAACTCGTGCAGGTTTGTCGTTTTCTCTGCATAAAAAGTCAGTGTGGCAACATCCTTCCATTGGACAAACCGATGCCTTATACCTACTCGCACATACTCGGCTGCGCGTATTGACTTGAATAGGCCCACATACATATGTATCGCTATAGTTGTCTGTATGTTTGGGAAACGTTATGTCTCCAGTTTGCGCACGCAATGCCGCATCGTAGCCATTGAATGAGTGACTTTTCGGCCAGCCGATGGATAAATGCGCGTGCACGCAAATGGGCCAAACCGAAAGAATTATGTTGTCGCCAAGCGAACTGATAAATATGAGTATGAGCGAGTGCAAGTCGGTAGTTAAGTGTAGGGAAATCGCTGCGAAAGCCAACAAAATCGGCTGGCGCAGGCGTGGAGGAGGAGACGAAATGCCACTGCGTTGGCGTTAAAGGTTTTAGATAAGCAAAAGTTAAAAATAAAAATAAAGTGCTTAAAAAATAATAATAAAAAACATGAAAAACCGAAAAATGGAACGAAACAGAGCCCCACACATAAAATATACGAATATAAAATACAAAAACAGAAAAGCAAAATTTATTGTTTTCTCGTATGCTGGGATTTCAGTTTAGAATGACTTGCTTACCTACGAACAACATAACAATGCTCTTCGCTCTAAAGTGACTCATTGACTCCTGTGCGTTTTTTGTTATTTTTGTATTTATCACTTCCCTTTGCTTTGTAAAATTTTCAGAATTTTGCCAACATTTAGTTATTATATCCGTGAGTTTCATGAATTCATATTTGATTTTTGTTTTTATTCTTTGCTTCGCATGTGTCCTTTTCACGTACTGTCGTTTAAAGCCGTTTGTCATTTCAGCAGCGGGAAGGTACGTACGTCCGTTTCGTTGTACGTGGCGCACGTGTGGCTTCCGTTCAATCTCTAATTCTCCGCAACTGTCCGACAGTCAGCGATTTCTTTGTCATCCAGCGCCTTATTCCCTAAGCGGCTCGCGTAGCATAGTTTAGGTGAAATGGTTTCACCATTTACTTCAAAAACACTCTAAAGTGTAATAAATTTCGACGGCACACACACTCACTGGTGGTGACAAAAATGGCATATTAGTTAATTTTATGCGTTAGATGATTTGAAATTGTAACCACGTTTTTAAATATCGCAGTATAGGCATTGTATGAGGGAGGCAGTAAACGGCAAAGTTTTTTTTCCTTAAGTCAATTAAAAAACAATAAAATTTTGGCGGTAAAACTGTCGTTCCAAGTTTGTTTCGTGATCCAGAGGCGTAATTAGCATAAACGCGCCTATTTAATGGGAGCGAGTAGTCAGCATTTTTTGATTGCTTAGGGAGCACTTGATCGATACGAAGTTAAATGATCTTTTCTGGTGTCCCATTGTTGTGTCAAATTGCTTGTTATGATTCGCCAGAGTTAAGAAGTTATTTATTACGAGGAATAAGGTCGCAAACCATTTCCCATCTTTCTTTGGCTCTCGCCTTCAATTGTTGATAAGGTGAAGTACCTAGGCCTTATCCTTCATAAAAAGCTTTCATGGAGTCTAAAGATTAAGAAAATAGAAAAGAAGGCATCGTTTGTTTTATATTTATATGGAGGAGCTATAGGGAAATGGTCGGGACTCTAACCAAAGGTAGTGTTTTAGGTCTATTAAAGAGTAGTCAAGCCAATAATGTTTTGGTGGGCTAGCATTTTTTAAGACTAGGACTTCACAAACAACGCTATTTTAAGCATAGCACCCGTGACAATATCGGCGGGTGTATTGCTGCGAAGTATGCTCAAAGGCTAGTAGTATCTGAGCATATGTTGGGGCCGAGCAAGGACAGCCCAAATCTTTTCTCTTTCAACAGCATTCCTGGAAGCTTGGATCATTGACGCCACGGCTTTTTCTCAGTTCACAAACCGACGAGCGATACATATGTGGATGAGGATAAGTCTCGTTGGGGAAGAGGCACAGTGAGCTCTTTCACGGATGAGCGAAGTCGAAGAAAAATTGGAGTGGAGTTTTTTAAAAGCTCTTCGTCAATCTTAGCTCTGGGCTACTGGTGCAGTACAATGCTTCACAGGCAGAAGTTGCTGCTATTAAGCTAGCAGTAGACGTATTATCCTACTACGAAGTACATCCTCTTTCAGAGTGGTGAGCATTCGCTGAACTCTGAGCAGGCTAATATTCGCCCCAAAACCATTCCAGTCTTTATTGGAAATAGCATTTCACCAGACTCGTTTAGCTGCCTGGTCACAGCTTAATTTTTGGCAACTACAAAGCCAATGAGCCGATGAGCCAGCCAGACTTACATTGGAATAGGCCCGAGTTGAATCTCCATTGGTGTCTTGCGTTCCAGCATTGCACCTCGCATGCTCTTAGCAGGCGTTAATCGAAAACAGTATAGTCTAGGCATTCAGCGGTAAGGCTATAAACCTTTTCGAATGCTAGTTGACAAATGTTGTATTAAAAAGTGTGAGGTGGAAGCAACCAGACACTTTCACCACCTTTGTTCAGACTTTACAAGATTGAGGTGTTAGCCGTCACAATAAATTTGCGATAGGCTCAAAGCGCTTTAGTCGATTTGTAAGTGTCTTATGATCCATTATATAGAAATGCTTAGGTACCTCAACGGACCGGTGTTCTAAGCTCTTCGAATGAGTTCCTGTAGGGATCGACCTCTTAATCTAACCCAACCTAATGGGTAAATTGAATAATTACATTCGCTATAATGGGGAAAAATCGTGAATCGTATACGCGTGTAAGAAATTCCATCAACCTTCACTAAGCAGAGAGGAAATTGTGCTTACAAAATTTTTGTTACCAACGCTTTTAACCTCAAAAAGAAAGGTGTAAGCAAGATACACGCACACTTACGTAGCGCATGTGCTTATGTGCAAGTGTTTTGTAATTGTCACCGAAATGCCTGTGACAACAAGTGCTTTAGCCTAAAACCTCGTGCGCTACTCTCACTCCTTGAGTGCCTCGTAAGTGCATAAATACATTAAATTTTATATTCACAAATATTTTAACGCTAACGAGAGAGGAGTGTTTATTCAAAGCAAAATGAAAAAATTATACAACAATAAACAAGTAAGGAAGCGCTAAATTCGGATGCAACCGAATATTTTCTTCTCTTGCAACTTGCACGAATCAATGGCACGGAAATACCTTAAGGTGGAAAACGTTACCGAAAGGATTGGAATCCGAACAATTATAGTAGTAATATCGACCAGAACACTATATTATTATGATTCCACATACTAGTAAAATGTTCCCAGGAATTCATTAAACTACCTTACATACCAAGCCCATATGGAGTAAAGTCACCTGGGTATTACATGATTGTTTTATAGGTCAAGTTTTCTCACAGTTTTGTCCATTTTAAGCACCATGATAATCTGTTATCAGTAAAACACGTACTCTCATTTTCATTAAGGGAACTCACATGTTCGCCGAAATATGCGATACAAAGTCACCCGGAAGTTCGAAAATCTTTATATTAGGTATATGGGGTCCCAGGGATGTATTGACCCTATTCAACCAATTTGTGACACACAGACTTACTACTATTTGGTAAAAATTCTTTCTGAAATGCAATTACATATGTCAGACAGTGACCGATATTTCTCGTAAAATATTAACTATTCGGTACCTAGGGACTTTGACAGTTTTTGTCGGATTAGAAAAACTTTTGGTCATAAGAGGGCATACTTTTAAGGCATTATTCGGCGAGGTTTTATTTATTATAAAATTGCTTCTTGATTTGTCACATTGGAAAAGAAAGAATCCGATGGAATTAAAAATTTGTGTGTTGTGTGTGGAGTAAGCGTGGTTGCAGTCCGATTTCGCTCATTTTCACACTGTGACATAAAATTGTTAGAAGAATGTTATGTATTAAATTTGGTTGAAATCGGTCGAGCAGGTCTTGAGATCTTATAGATTTTACCTAAAAGTGGGTTCGTCCAATTTTTACACCGGTTCCTATAAAGCTCTCTCTTGCCATCTGGCGCTTCTAGTAATTTTTAGCGCTATATAGTGAGTGGGCGGCGTTATCCGATTTCATCCATTTTCACACTGTCGGCAAGGGTTCTTAGGGGAACTAAGCGAATTTGACTATTGTAGCTTTTCTGGTCTAGAAGATATATACATTAAACATATCCGAGAGCGAGGCCACTCCCACTTTTTAGAAATTTTCAGCCTTCTGGTGCCCCTTTCTACTACGAACCTCTATAACAAAATAGGGTTAGTTATAGGCTTTCCTTTAATAGCGTTTTGTGGGCAGACAGACAGCCCAACTCTTCTCGTCATCCTGATCATTTATATATAGTACAACCCTATATCTATCTCGCTTAGTTTTAGGTGATACTTACAACTGTTAGGTGAACTAAACTATTATACTTTGTCGTAACATGTTCCAAGAGTCCAAGAAAAATTAAATGAACTCTTTATTAAATTATTAAATCTTTCAAGCAGCCACTTACCTGGATGCATAACGAAGCGTTGAACACCTTTCGTAGCCGCAAGTACAACTGCAACTACTTACAACAACAACAACAATAGAAGACAGTAACCAAAAACCAATAAGGAATAAAAGACAACGCAGCTGAAAATGATACGCCTTCAACACTGTATCGTTTAAGTAGCGTTCCGAGACGAGACTCCAAAACCTTTTCTTGTTAGTGTTGTTTTTGTGCATTGTAGTGACAGCAAATAAGGGTACGCGCTCGTATCGGCGCGGAAAATTGACGGAAAATTTACTTTCTTTTTTTATCATCTTTCTTTTGTCAAAGTGTAAGCAATGAAAGGCACAAATTTACGACAATGTCGCGCTTGGGTGCAGTGCGTCCAAGCCGACAAAGGTGCGCATCGGTGTGTGTGTGTGTTTTTTTTTTTTTTTTTGTTTTGCTTTTCATTAGAGATCTTGCTTGCGCATGTGGGTGAGCGTGTTTGGACTTGTAAAGCCATCCTATGTCACCAATTTTCATTATTTCTCTCCGCTTTTACTTTGCCTAACGCTTCCATTCAAGATTCGTATCATCGAAGTTTTTTTTTTATTTTTTGCTTTTGTTTTTGTTTCTGCTTAACATGACTCACCAAATCGACGGAGAATGGAGACACGCCTTTGAAAACTAATCTCCGTCTTTAAAAAATTGCCTCAACGTATCAATAAAGATTGAAATGTCTAAAGAATTGATAAAACAACAACAATAAACAGCAACAATAACGAAAATTCATACATATTACCTATGCGGCGTGGTGGTATGTGTGCGCGTACGTGTGTTTATAAATAGCTAAAGGAAATGGCCATATCACTTTACAAACATTTCTTTTGGCGCATTTCGGCCTTTCTGGCGCGCGTTTTGACGAAAAATAATAATGCAGACCAAACTTGTTACTTGCATTTTGTTGTTTGTTTGTTTCCTTTAAGTGCATTTTTTTGGACTCCATAATTTCCAGCGCTAGAATGAAACATCATTTGGGATTAAGTGTATCCCTGTAAATATTTTCGTTTATCTCGGCGTTTTCGTGTTTATCATTGCATTTGTTTGAGCTTTGTTATTTTTACAGCGTCGCATTTAAACAATTTCTCCGTACTTAGCGCTGATATTTGTATGAGTAAGTACATATGTACATGCATGTGTGCATTTGAGGAATGTGTGAACTCTCTAGGGTCCTGCTTACCTGGCACTCGCAGTTGGACCACCCTTGTTAGCGCACTTTATTAATTGGACACATTTGTTACCATTTACCACTCGAAGAGACGTTGTTGTTGATTTCTCATGGTTTTTACGTAAATAGAAAATTTCAATGTAAACAAATAATTCACTTTTTTATAATATCTACTTACCTTTTTGTATGTATGTATGTACCTACACAAATATGCAAATGAAACTGTTGACAAACTCACATTTTTCTGGTATTAACCCAACGTACATGACATCTGGTATACGATTATATAATTCTAAAACTAGTATTGCCAAAAGTTCTGTGACAAGTTCAGACCTTTATAAAAATGAAACTATAAGACATTTTTTAGTAAAGTTAATTTTAAAGAGTGTTCCATTTCAAGATTCCCTACTTTTTTTGAAGAAAAAACACATAAACTTCAAATTTAATGAGAAATGTTTATTATCAGACGAAAGAATATTCCTTGGCATTAGTATTTTGAAAATTATCTCTTTCAAATATTGGCCGCGGCTACGTCTCAGATAGTCCATCTGTTGAGTCAAATTTTGAATGACTCTTAGGAGCATTTCGACTGGTAACTGGCGATTGAAATGCGCGATATTTTGCTACAAGCCCTGAATCGAAGGATATGTCCGCATAGACTTAAAACTCCCCACAGAAAAAACTCTAAAGTGTGACATCACACGATCCTGGTGGCCAATCGAACGGCCCAAAACTTGAAACACCGAAGTGGTCTCTCGATAAATCCATTGATTGATGCGATGTGTGGGAAGTGGCGTCGTCTTGTTGAAACCAAATGTCGCCGAGATCACGAGCTTCAATTTCAGGCAACAAATAGTCGGTTATCATGGGGCTACAGTGGTCACTTTTGACGGTTACCCTCCCACCGACAACATTTTTTAAGAAATATGGACCGATGATTCCACCCGCCGACAAACCACACCAAACCTTTGTTTTTTCTGGATGAAATGACAGCTCTTGAATCTCTTCATGTTGCTTTTTGTCCCAAATGCCACAATTTAGTTTATTTACATACCCATTGATCTAGAAATGGGTATCATCGCTGAACAAAATCTTGATTGAAAACTTCGGATCTTCTTAGAACTTTTCAAGAGCCCATAGAGTGAAGCGATGTCGCTTGAAAAGGTCGTTCGGCTTCAGTTTTTGCACAAGCTGTAGTATTTTGTAATTTTTCTATTTAATATCTCGACGTAAAATGCGCCGAGTCGTTCCATATGTCAGTCTAAGTTGCTGCGTACGGCGCCGAATCGACTCTCCACAGTCTTCTTGTATGAGTATACTCTCAGCTACGGTTGCTATATTTTCTTCACTGCGTTCTGGACGTGATTTATTTGGTCGAATATTAACCAATAGTGAATGTTGAGTGTCAAGATGGGTCTCGCGAAAAGGGTGTTGCAAAAAGTACGCTCTTTAGGCCGATTATGTTGACCATAGGTTGAGCGAAGAATGCGAAACACATTTCTTACAGAAAGTGAAGTTTAGTTTCGTCATATATTTGAACGATTTGTAAAGGTTGTTCGGACGTAAGTTTTTCCTTAATGAAATGCCAAAGAATACTAAACAATTTTAATCGAAATGGTCTTCTTTTGCTTTCTCACAAGGCCTGAAATGATTGTTCCTTTGATCAGTAGCATCAGGTACCGTTTTTTATTCGTATTGAAGACTCAGCTTGAACCAAAGATATTTTGAGATTCTCCAGTTTTTAATGGCATATTCGACAGGCCATGTTCTTCAACTCTGAACACAAACTGTAGTCCAATGGATTCAAATGTGAACTTCCAGGCGCCCAGTCAGCTGCAGTTATGAAGTCAATAATATTGCTTTTAAGCCACTGTTGCTGGAAGATGCAATACTCTCCATCAAAGCGATTATTGCTTAATGCTTTACCACGTCTTTTAAAACATCCTGCCAAACTTTTTGCCTCGGTTAAACCTCTTTTTTGCAGAAATGAATAGGTGGAACGTCTGTGTCCCCACTAAACCATAGGAAAATTATCCTTAGGAATTACATATTTTTCTGTCTTTAGAAGTTTTTGTGCAGTCTTAAGAAGTTCTTTCCAAGACTTTGTCGTTTTCGTATTAAAAACAACTTTTAACAAAATGAAACACTTTTCATTTGTAAAAATTATGGTTTCATGGTCGTTTTCTACCCCTGCCACTGAAGGAGCTCTTTGCATCTGTTGAGCCTAATTTGTCAATGAACCGGCAGTAGGTTTTCATGTGGAGATGATCTCGAATCAGTCTTGACATTGATCTGGTCGATGTATTCATTTTTCCACAAAAATTTTTCTAAGTGGTTTCCTGCGAATGCGTTAACGAACGAGTTTCGTGGGTGAATTGGTTGGAGCCATGCGAGCACGACCAGCGCAGTTAGAATGGTCCGATTTAGGTTAGATTTGCATCATTCTGTTCCATTATTTATGGAAACATTTTTTATAAGTGGAATTTTCACCAGCAAAATTATTTGTCCTAGACACCCTGAAGGGTAGTGATTACTGTCAGGTTCGGACTATAAGATGTTTGTATAGGAACCCAACCCTTTCCGGAGCTTCTGAGGAGCTACTATCGATATGTATGACTTGGCGTGGACATGATGAAACACAGTTCTTCTCTCATTAGCCAAAACTGTGGTATTACTGTAAGTAACCAGTAAACATCCGGTTCAGAAATGTATCGATTTTGTGGCGATTTTTGTGTCAACTCGTGTGACAGCCATAAATGGAGCCTCTTTTTGTATTGTTGTGATCTGGGTGCCAGAGCATAAAGGTGTGGCCGGCAATGGGCTTGCCGACGAACTAGCCCGTTCTGCGGCGCATTCCAGGAGGATGAGGTCAGAGTTATCCATTGCAGTGGGGTCCTACACCATAAATGAGGAGAGGCTGAGGAGAGAATGGCATTAGCATCAGGCAACAGGAATGTGTGACACCAAGTTAGTGTTACGAGGTTACAACCCAGCAAGGCCTAGATATTTGATTAACCTGCCCCTAGGACAAGTTCCGTCTTCTTGTCGCGCTCTAAACTGCGCAAACTGCCGATTTTGCAATATGAAATCAAAAACTCCAGAACAACTGATTCTAGATTGCCCAGCAAATCAAGCAGACTCAAGGTTCTTAGATCCATCTACGAGACAGAGAACACATTACTTTCATCGCGCCCAGCGAGCTCTCGGAATTGTTCACAGTGCTGCACCTTTGTGACCATATATGATATAGAAGAAAGCCCAATCGATCATAGATCGCAGTTCAAAACCTCATTTATTTTCTAACTTTAACGAGAGGAAACTTAAAGTTTTGTTTTCTCTTTGCCGATGTCCGACGTGACGTTTATACAATACTGAATATAAACTTTCTTTTTAACACCATATAACATTTAGCTTAGTCCGATCACACTTAACTGTTTTTCATCTGTACCGCTACGCTAATTTCCGTTCGCAAACTTTAAAGCAATATACAATTGAAAGAGCGATCGTGGTAATATTCAGTTCCTGTGTCAACTTGTTTTATAGTCGAACCATTAAGGCTGCGGACCGGCATCGAACAGCTGACTGAATTTTATGAGAATAATTTTCTTGTCAGAAATTAATATAATTTAAATTTTATGTTTCACATCAGCTGCCGCAGACCGTCTCTCGGTGACTATTCGTAGAGAACTTGTTCTATAATTCCAGTTTTCACAACTGTCAGCGAGTGTTGCATTTGCATTTAAAAGGTGTTGCTCAATAGTCAACATTTATTCGTTTCTATTTTAACCCATTTTGTTTATTTTTCGTTTTTTTTTTTTATTGTAATTCTCTAGCGGCTTTATAAATTCCTTTGAGCCACCTGAGAACCACCGCTGCTGCCACACACGTTCATTAATTCCGCCTCTATGCGTACATCCTCCCGCCATTATTCACAGTTTTTCTTACCACAAGCAGCTCGTAAATTTCTCAATCTAACGAAACTCATATTAAGCTATAATGTAGCATTTTTATTTGATATCAATTTCCAATTGATACATCCAACAAGCAACGCATGCGCACAATGCGCGCACACATACACGCTTGCAGCTTTGGGAGGCATACATCCATATATACAGACCGTTGTAAACATGCATAGACATATGTACATATGGTGTTGTTGTTTTGGGTGTGTGTCTATGAAACATATGTTTAACAGGCGATTCGAACAAGTTGACCACGGCCGTGCAGCCGGCCTGTTTAGCACCAATGACGCTCGAGATGGACATAGCTTGATAATCAGCAATCACCTTGACTCGGAATTAAAGGCTGTAGCTGTAACATAAGCAACACCATTGCCATCAGCTTATCCGCCTTGCCGTGGTCATCGCCTTGACTATCAACGGCGACACCGCCACCGCCAGCATTACAACAACAACTTCGGCAACACTAACAACTATTATAACACATATAATCTCATCAGTGACCGAACAACAACAGACAGTGCAAATCAATTGGAATACTATAACTACATAAACTACATATGTATCTACAAAGCGCAGGGTCGACTAAGGCATCGAGGGGCCGACTGTTGCCTCGGTTGTGGTATCAGTGACATGAAGTGGCGGATATTGGCGGTACACAGTATCCTTTTGACACTTCTTAAAAAATCGTAAATTTCGCACACACCACAGCGAATCGAACGCGTATGGTCGCTCGACGTCGACCCAACCTCAACCGAACAGGAAGACGACAAGTTTCGCAGTTCGCAAATGTGGTGTGGGGCTGAGCGTTTCCTCGCGGCGCGACACGGCGCATTGATTTCGTTACCACCGTGCTGTGTGTGTTGTTGTTGTTGCAATTTTTATGCGGTCGTCTGTGGTCGTGTTGGCAACACGTGCTGCCAGTGCATTCGAGCGCATATTGTCGATGTGGCGCATGTACTACGTATGTTGGTGGTTCGATAAGTACTTAGCTGTTGAGCTTAGAAAAACGAAAATTTTGAAAGAAATACCGTTTAGTCCCATAGTTGGAGAAGGATCTATCTGCACTTGGAATCTCCAATTGGCGCCAAACTGCGAAGAAGTCCCGTTTTAGCTTGATACAAGGAGCAATGCTTCAATTTTCTTGACCTTTTTAAAATTGCTTTTTCTGTGAATCTGCAAAGTAGCTTTGTCTGACGAGAGAATACTTCAAATTTGAAAATAAAATCATCCGCAAAAGTCCAAATCTGGAGAATACGATGAATGAGGTCTTAGCAAAAGTCGAATAACTTGCGCATGGACGTGTGAACCGTTGCGTTGTTATGGTGGAGAAGTACATATTTCTTCGTCATATTAGAGTCTTCCGTCTATTTTGTCCTTCTTCAGGTAGTAGTTGTAGATCATATTTTCTGAGTTCCGATTGTAGATTTTATATTATAATTTCCGCTTTCTTCAAAGCGGTTTCGTCAGGTGAAGTCCACTGTCTCGACTGTTACAAGGTCCTGGTGTATTCCAGTTGATACATGCTTTGCCAGCGGTCATGAAATGACACAGTAACACAGTCGCTTTGATCTTAAAAAGCGTCACACATTGATATGAAGTGGATTCACGGTTGAGGTTTTCCGCACTTCACAATGTTAGCTTTCTGCTGTCTAATATTTCATCACAGTAGAGTCTTCCGTCCGTTTTGATCTTTTTCGGGTAGTCATTGTAGATCCAAGTTTCTGAGTCTCAGAAAACAACCTGTTGGGCGATATGATAATCTTCGCTTTCTTCGGAGCAGTTTCGCCCGTTAAAGTCCACTGTTTCGATTGTTTCAAAGTTTTCGGTGGGTAACAGTCGATCCATGCTTCGACGATCATAATAGAAACTCCTTCGAATTGAGCTTCAACATTGGAGTGGATTTACGGTTGAGGTTTTTTCGGTCCATTTTGCCTTTTTTCAGATAGTCGCTGCATATTCTAGTTTTTGAATCCCAGAAAACAAGCTCTCCGGCTGAAATGACAATCTTTGCTTTCCGGCGCAGTTTTACTGGGTAAAGTACACTGTTTTAACTGTTCCAAAGTTTTTCGCATGTACCAGTCTATCCATGCTTCGGGTGAAAGACACAGAAACTCCTTCGAAATGAGCTTCAATAGCGTCACACACTGCTCCGAAGTGGACTCACGATTGATTTTTCTTCCGGAGCAATCAAATTCGACACTTATCACGGAAATAGTTTACTCATACTCTATATTTCATGCTGTATATGTCCCCGTGCTCTTTTGATATTACTGTCTCAGCTCGCGAGCTTTTAACTGATGTTACGAGATAGTGAACTTTTGTAGCGGGAAATGTTTTTGGGATACCGTGTTGCGATCTTTCAAAAACGAATGTGCGACATCTTTAAACCAAGCTTTGAGGGACTCCATCGAAGGAAAAGAGTCGTCGTACCCAAACATTCAGTATTGAGTTCACTTCGAGATTACTTTCTACAAACAAGAATCGAAATCGAATCACCGACCGTTTTTTTTTTTTTTTTTTTTTTTTCTTGAAAAATGGTTCCACATGCGGCCTAAGTAAAAAACGAGTTCGGTTCGGCTGAAAACTCGGTAGTTCTTCTCATATGATGGTGGCGACATCGGGCGGTTTGGCCATATACACACTTATCGGACCGCCCTTGTATGTATGTTTGCATGTGGGACCTTGCGCACTACACACAAGTTTTCGTATATGCACTCGTAGATGTCCCCATATGGCCGCGCCACAACTGCGCTCGAGAATTTATCTAAACGCTGATCTTTTATTAATGCTCGATAAATAACTACAGCAAATGGGTGGATGTTACTGTAAGCGCTTTTTGAGCATTCAAACACTCGCTTAACTTGCCGGTCTCAGCTTCTACTCGTTATTGTTGTATACTTCTTATTTGAATGTTGTATTTTTTGTTTTTCGATATTTTTCGCTTTGCTTTTGCTTTGCGTGCGGCAAATACCGAAATGACGAGCGGAAGACGCATGCGGCGGCAACTTGGTGGGGTGTGGCACGCCGTTGCACACTTGTATGCACGCGCTATGTTTTTAAGTGTGTGTGTGTTTGTCATGGTGTTGGATTAAATGACTGATCAACATGCGCCCATATCGGCCAACTTGCCGGATTATTGAGAAATTGTTGTGTTTGCATTGAAATCAGCATTCAGCCAAGCCGAGCGAAGTGTTATTGCTGCCGCCGTTGCCTCTGTCTCCGTCTCTGCCTCTGATGTTGTCGTTGTTGCTGTTGGTGTTGCTGTTGGTGTTGCCGTGTGTGGCAGCCGTCTCACCCGTGACAACATTGAATTTAACTACTCTATTCTGCGTACTTTAGTATATTTAAGGCGCGTTATGGATTAAATACCATAATTATGAAGCGCCCTTTTGCCAGGCGAGTGCAAGTTTTGTTTGTTGTTGTGTTTTTTTTATTTATTATTTTATTTCGCACAAAAATGCAACTACTATTGACTGGCTGCTAAAGGTAACGCCCTCGTATAGATCCCAACTGATTTGGCGCAAGGTTTATGGCTTCTGTCTGTTACGGATAAAAAATATTTATTTACTTATGTTTTGTTTTTTGTTGTTGTATTCTCGTAAGGAATTCCAATTCACCGCATTCGAAGCTGTGTATATGAAAATTTACAAGATTGCATTGAGCGCCATGTTTGACAAATTGAGTCACACAACAAACGCATGAAAGAAATCGTGGCAGTTTCTAGATTTGATGCGAAAGAAGTACCGTTTCTTTTCGGTAGATTGCGTCGGTAGAACTATTGGAAAGTTACTTTCGGATAGAGTAACAAGCTTCCTCACTGTCCGTTAAGTTGGTATTATAATGAAGTTTGAGATCTAAATGTCATAGCATATGATTTCTATTCTTTGAAGGTGAAGTCTATGATCTAATTAAGAAATTTTTTATTTCCTCGCTTTTAAACTTATTCTTTAGGACTATTGTTACAGCTTAAGTTTCCTAGCTAGCTCAAAAAGCCAGCGAAGAGACATCGATCTTAGAAATTGTAAATAAAGCGCAAAACATTTATTTATTCTTCAATATTTATTTTGTCCTCTTCAAAGTAATCTTCACCAGATTTAATATACATATGCCAACGATTTTTACAGTCATCGAAATACTTTTCATAACAACCTTTTGAAATGGCCTTCAGCTCCTTCAGCGAATGGTTTTAACGTTTGTTTTTTTTTTTTTGTTTTCGGCTCATTTTTTCCCTTCCATTCCGATGATTGTTGATTTGTTTGCATGTCAAACTCATAAATTCATGTTTCATCGGCCATCACAATGATCTCAATGAATGTGGGATCGGAATTCGTTGTTAATGCTTGTCCAAAAAGACCTTTTTACGGTAGTATTTTTGAAAAAAAAAAGTCAGTTTTATCGGAACGAATCGAGCATACCCAAAATATCCACCAAAATCACTTCGACGGACTCGTGGAAGATGTCGAGCTCTTGCCATCTATCTAACACTTGACTGACGATTTTCAAGCACATATCCTTCACTTTTTTAATATTTTCATTACTTGGAGAGCTCAAAGGTCAAGATGTTTCAACGATCTCTCCAACCTCATTCAAGGCTTTGTACCATTCGTAGGCTTGTGGTTTTTTAAATTTTTGTACAGAAAATTTGGTTAGAAATACAAAATTTTAGACAAATTCATTGTAAAAATCGCAACGCTCTGCTGGAGGTGTACCGACTTAAGGGCGGGAAACAAAAATTTTTTTTGGGGAAACAAAGAAATAAGTGAATTTAAAACAAAATTTCTAGGGTTTATAGTTATATATTTAAGCATCGTTTTACAAATTTTTTGGATACGAAGTCTTTGATATTCTGCCTTTGGAAAGCCCAAATTTCCAATACAACTCGCATGTGCATTTGTAGGACGGCGGCCCGGATGCGGGTCGCAACTTTTTATGGAAACAAAAAATTCAAAGAGATTCATTTTTTTAATAATTCATCTTCTAGTTAAACTAAAAAAATTCCAAAAAAGGCGTAAAATTTAAGAAACTTTTTTTAAAAAAATTTAAAAAAAGTGTTTTTTGACCAAAAAAATTTTAATTTATGTTGTTTAAAAATATGTTCAAACTTGACTTTTTTTTAAAAAAGGGGGAATTTTTTTACTCAATCGCTTTATATATCTGCTAGACGCTCGGTCACTATTTTCCTTCTATATTTCAAATTTCATTCCTTTGAAACTTTTTTAAATTTTTGAAGTTCCCCCCTAGATTAAAAACCCCCAACGATTTATTTTCCCCCACATAGGTTTTTCCCTACGGTACCTTTTGGGAAGGCCTTATGTCCGCCGGCAAAAGCTAGATACCAAGCTCACAGGGAATAATATAGTTTTAAAAGAACCATGTCGGAAACAAAGGAACGTCAACGCCTTGTTTTTAAAAAAGATGTTTTGGGAATTTTTTATTTTTGGGCCCCAAAACTTTAAAATTTGGCGATCTTTTCGATATGCCTACCCTATTTTTGCGAAGGGTTTTTGGGATTTAAACGTGGGGGTTAAAGGGAAATTAGGGGCATAACTTTTCCTTTACGGATTAAACTTTTTTAAAATGATGCATTTGGTTTCAAACTTTTCCCTTTTTTTAATTTTAGGAAATTTTTTTTTTACTTAATTTTTCCCCTGTTTGCCTTTTTTAATCACATTGCTTTCCCAAAAATACAGCTGGTTTAACTACAATAGACTTTCAGCCCCCAGGGTTGGGGTTTTATAGATAATTGATTTTCGCCCGGGGCCCCAAAGAAAACCAAATAGCTCCTGACCGTGCGTTTAGGGGTAATTTTTTAACTAAAAGCTAAATTGTTATCCATAATCAATTTTTTAAGGGGGTAGTAATTTTGCTATTCCCAAAAAAAAGCGTTATCGAATTAAAAAAAGATGTTTTAAAAAATATGGGAACGGGTGGTGCCCCCAATCTTTGTTCTTTGTTCTAAAAAATTGTTGTATTTAATTTGGAATTTTTTTATTAACAATTCGGCATCGTAAAAATCGCCGAATGAACTTATGGCCCCAATACACTTGTGCCAACATGTTTTCCAATCCTCGAAACAGTTGCTACAGTCAATTCCCGGACTAGCCTTCAATGCGCGTGAATCCCTACGTTTAATGTCTTTAATTGCTTCAAAACGGTTTACCCGAAGTGGTCATTTGAGTTTGCTGAATAGCCAGAAGTCATACGGAGCTAAATCAGGCGAATCACGAAGAGCCAATGCAGTATGCGACGATGCATTATCGTGGTACAAAAACCATGCGTTGTCAGTCGATAATTCCGGCCTCTTTTTTACGCAAAGCTTCGCGCAAACGGCGCATAACACGTAAATGGCATTCCTTGGTGACAGTTTGGCTGGTCGGAAGGAATTCGGAAAAAACCGTCAATATGATTTTGATTTTTGACCTGCTTTGACATTGTTTTGTCGCCTACGGCTCACCTTTGCCACGAAATTCGGCCGATCGATCGTCTGTTTCCGGGTCGTAAGACTAGATCCAAGACTCACCGGAAGTAATAATATGTTCCAACACATCCTGGTATTCGGATAGCATGGTTTCACCGACGTTAACGCGGCATTGTTTTTCGAAAAAATGTAGTG
Organism: Bactrocera correcta; assembly: GCA_027475135.1. Lineage (NCBI taxonomy): Eukaryota > Metazoa > Arthropoda > Insecta > Diptera > Tephritidae > Bactrocera > Bactrocera correcta. Next base: position 42,134,835 of record CM050326.1, read on the forward strand.
ATTTTGGAAGCAATTCTGTTTTCACTTCTCTTAGACCCAAATGACCTTTGAAAATGGTTTTTACTGATCTTTCCGATATTCGAACGATACCAGTATGTTCTCTGCAAGTTGCAAGAGTATAAAATGCACCTTAACGTAATTAATTCCTCTTATGCTTATAACTTTTCAACATACTTACGGATTTACTTTAGTTTAGTATGATGCACCTTCAGCAAAATTACAAATTTCTTTTTTCCACTTTTTTTTGTAATTTCTTCAGTGTTTTTTTTATTTATTAATTTCTTCAGTTTTTTTCTGTTTGCTCGTTTTTGAATCACACCGTTGCGTTGCAAAGTGCACAGCAGGACATCAATTAATCTTCAATTACTTGCATTGCTGATGTGCTTTTGGTTTGGTTTCATTTTTTTTTTATAATTCGACTTGTGCGCTTCATGTGGCGCTACTCAAACGAACACACAAATAATCTCCTTACCGTGCGATGTTTGATTAATTTTCTTAAGAATAACATAACAGCAAAATGTTATGATAATCAATTTTTCAAGTGAGGTGGACGAAATGAATTTCTCTGATTCACAAAGAAAATGTGTTTATTGAATTAAAAGAAAGATGTTTATGAAAAAGTATAGTGGGCATTCAGGTGTGGTAAAGCATCTCCAATTCAGTTGTGTACCGTTTGAGGAATAACGGAAATGTTGTTGTATAATCTGTAGCGAGTTGTCACTTAACTGTTTATTAATATTCAGCAACGCTTTAAAAATACTTCTCAAAATTAATATCAATACAGCTTTGCAGGAAAATCGATTTTTTTCTTGATATTTAGTCAAATCAATTTTTTTCGAGCGATTGAGTCTTAAGAAAAAAAAAGTAATGTATCCACTTTTTCGAAGTTAGCTTCCAGAACCGAAAATTGGACAACGAGGTATTTTTTTTATCAAAAAATGATTTCGTAAAAATGATCTCACGATTCAAAATTTTTTGTCTTGTAACCATAATCGTATTTTTTAATTATTTTTCTCTTGAAACCTCAAAATTGTGATCATAATCCTTATTATTAATTAGTTAAAAAATTCTTCCAACAAGTTAAGCGTATAAAACATCCAAAACAGTAAAGGGGGTTAGGTTAGGTTAAATTAGGTAAACAAGTGGTGATGCCCAGAATTTCTAAGTACGGATCAAAAAGACTGTCGTATATGTATGTACAAAGCGCCTAGACCCAGTCAGAAATTTATTGAACTGCCCAATATCTACTCCAACAAATTCGACGGGTTTGTTGAAATTATAGCACGAGAGATACTTCGGCCTTAGTCTGACGAAAGCTGGACAATGAATGAGAAAGTGTCTAGATGTTTCATCCTTCTGCCTTCAACTTTGACAAATTCATCCTCTAAAATTATTAGCCTCAACGCATGCGTGCCACTAAGACAGTGTCCAATTAGTACACCTATCATTTCGATCTTGCTGATAGCGTCTTTTTGCGTTCTGCTCTGGCCCTCAAGTGATGGTTGCTAATCAACGCTTTCAGCGCCTGAGTACACGACGACAGGGTCGATGCTCGATTCCATCCCAATATGACCTCGGATGGTTTTACTCACAAGTTCATTGGCTTTACAATTTCCGACGACTCCGCTGTGGCCAAGCATACAGACAAGTTTAATATGGAACCTCTTTGACTAACTTTGAGCTCACTGTCAGCGAACTAAAGGACTGAATAGCAGCTCTGCTATCGGGGTGGTGCTTTTGTCACTCGCTGAAAAGAAATGTGTCTTATACCAAAGATGGATATTTTTTTAATGAGAAAACACCATCTGGACACCGACAAACATATATTTATCCGTATTTCTATGCCTCATTACAATTTAGTGACAATATTTTCAAGAAAAGTTCATCTCTACTTACGGATGTTTCTCCACCGAATGCGGCCTTAAATAGTGAGTTTCTCTTTTAAAGTGAAAAATACTTTAATGTCGGCAGTATCTGAGCAATGACAAGTGTCATCACTACATTGCGCTGCCTAAACCATACTTAGACGGATCTACGAAAACAACAACAACATATTTTCTTTCTGCGACTTTTTTGTGAAAAGTGAAAAGCTCTGCAACATTTTTCGCACATATTTACCATCAATGCATACGCACATGTATGTGTACATAACCATGTTGCCACATACTTACAACATAACTACAAAAGCACATAGCAGCAGTTGGAGCACGTGTAAAATTTGTGGCATGCAAACCAAGAAGCCAACGACAACAAATTGTTGATTATTGTTGCCGCTGCTGCTGTTACTCGGCTCTATCGTGGTATCTACTACTGCTCAGTCGGCACATTTGTACGCACGCGTCTATGCACTTGATTGTGTGTGCGTGTGCGCACGTTGCCCCTGTCGCTGCGATTGTGGCCGGTGCGTTAAATCACGAGAGCAGCGATTGAATGGTTCACTAGCTTGAGTTCTTGTCTATCCATCGCGCCAAGTTCATGGTGTTGCTGTAGTGTTTGTTGTAGTGTTGCTTTTATTGTTGTTGTTTGCGCGTTTCGCCACACATCGTTTACTAGGTCGTTGGCATGCCGCATTGCCAACTATCTGGGCTACACTTGTACATACAAGTATGTATGTTTGCGCTCATTGCTGTTGTTTGGCTTGTCTTGTTAGGCAATTTCATTGAGATCAATTCGTTAAAGTGGTAAAAATGCCAGCCAAACAAATAGACAAGCTCGCATGCCCTCATCCGAGTATTATAAATATTATTATGTATACCCTACTGGAAAACGCTGGGAAGTTTAAATAGATGAATTGTAAGTTGAGGAATACACTGCATGCTAGACCTTGCCCCCTCCTGTCATCACAACACTTATAACCCAGTCGAATCAAAATAACTTAGTAAAGCCCATAGGTTAATGGTTTTATTAACCCGAAAGCCCTCAATGTTCTGGACGTCTTGTACGGCCATTAACATCAACTGTTGATCAACATGTCTCTAAAATAAAGAAATTGGTGCTTGAGAATACGAAAGACCCTTGTTCTTTGTTTACAAAAGCGACACCTATCCTTGGAGCGGTACCCTAACCTCTGCAGTTGGCACTGTAGCCTGCAGTGACATGTATAAAATCCCTCAAGCTGCTTTAATTTTGTTTTTGGGAAGAACGTTTATTTTCATGAACTGCTGCGTATCGAACTCTTTCAGAAACTGTCTAGCGTGTCGAAGTCCGGCACTTGCTGCCAGTATCGTTTTCTACTGGATCTTTTCTTATTCCTTAGCTTTTCTTATAAAATTTGGGGGTCCACAGCGAAGAACAGTCCCGGTCCTTCTTTCGCCAGGTGAATCTCATTTTGAGAGTAACTTCTGATCCGGATCAATGCTATTAAGATATTATTTCCCACGTATTTATTATTGCCTAAATTTAGTATAAACTAATTTCTGAAACACTCATTCCTCATTCTTAGGCGATCAAAAACATGTACTAAACAATTTATTCTTAACCAACAGGTAGAAGAAAAACTCCACCAATGTTCTTATAGTCTTCCAAAAAATTTTCGAATTAAAGTTTTAAAACTTTCTTTCTTATATTGTGGAAAATACTTCCTGTAGTTTGCTTAAAAATGCTTATCGCTGAAAACCTATCAATTATTATGAAAAAAAAATCGATCACTTTTTTCGAATTGCTTCGTGCATGATTCATGTACTCGTAGATCCACCCGAACCAGGATAGTATTTTTTCTGTCATATGCCATTTCGCTAAATTTCGTCGACATATGAGTAACTCGAAGTAGACTTTCCAATGATTAAATCTTCGTCATTATTGACCGTGGAACAAATGTTCAAAATTACCTATATGCCCTGACTCATCGGCATAATAACAGCTTCCATGATTTCTGGCACAATAGCTGTTGTTGCAACAGAAAAGTATCTTTCAGAGAAATACAAACGCGTTTCAATTCCACGAATGGTGGCTCCAGTTGTGAATTCTTCAACATAAACTGTGTTGAGGGTTTCTAGGTTGATAAGACTAATATTAGTCCTCTTGGTGGAAACATGTTATTAAATTCTGAAGTCATGCTCAACTTTATCACTGTTTTATAGACATGCCTCGGCTCTGTTCTAATATTTTTCTCTTGTAGAATACAAGTATTAATTTCTTTAAATCCTGTATCCACTCAATCCATTCCATTCGACTTCGAAAAACGGAACCCATCTGCAACCAAATATGCCAAATTTCGTGAAGTTTCGTAGAAAAACTGAAATTAGATCGGTCCGTTTGTATGCCTGTTATCTGCTATAGGGGTCTGAAATTGATGGTTCGAGGTCGAGGACGTGTTAACGACGAACCACATCCAGGACGGCTAACAACAAACTGATGATCAACACGTCAATAAAATAAAGGAAAGGGAGCTTGAGATTAGACGAGTAGCAGCCAGAGATCTAACTGCCTTCGCGAATCGGAATATCGAAAGAATCAGTGAAAACCATTTTGAAAGACCAATTGGGCCTAAGTGGCCGGAATTATGTGCCGACAGCTCTTGGTTTGTGCACCACGATCATGCATCCTCTCATACTGGATTGATTCTCCGTGAGTTTTTCGCCAAATTTTCAATCTATATCCTGCCGCAACCACCGTATTCGCCTGAGTTAGCTTCATGTGACTTCGGGCTATTCAGCAAACTCAAAAAATCGCTTTCGAGGATTTGAAAAAACGTTGGCACACGTGAATTGGGACCAAGAAAAAATACTTTAAGGGGAACGACACTGATTTTTAAGAAATTAAGAATTTATATTACGATTTGTCACTCTGTATTTTATAGGTTCCCTTTTGGGTGTTAAAAACATCATGGCAAACTTAGTATACCCTGCTCTGGGCATAAAAACGAGAGTAAATCACTTAGCGAACATATTGACAGCGCTATTTTATTAAGCACCTATTATTTTTACATAACTAAGCACCTATTATTTTTATATGTTTTTTCAAAATTTTCACGAAATATTATTTTTATATAACTGTAGATTGTTTTTATTACGTTTTTGCAAATACCGTTATAGGGTCAAACTAACGTAAAAGGAAGCTTGATTTTCCTAGCGGTACATTTCCACACATCTAAAATGCACATATCAAAAAATTGCGTGTGTGTGCGCGCATATATATTTATTTTTACCTTAAACGGCCTTTGGCTCTTTGGCTTATAAATATTGAACGGCGCAATGCAATGTGAAAATATCATCTATTGGCTTTTCTAGAGCATGTAAATGCACATTAATACACACATACACAGCACAGTGATGCATGTATCTGTACTACATATGTATGCATGTATGGTATGCATGTGAAATGGACCTGGTACGCAGGCCTTCTTGTACTTTCGTCTATTTGGTGTGGTGTGGTGCGGGCCTTAATGCAGAAGCCATTATTCGCACAGCTGCGCGGTGGTAGATCAGGAGCCGGTCATAAAATGCCTTTCATATGCGCCAATACTCACTTGTAAACTTCAACTTGCAAATATCCAAAGCCAAACACACACACACACGCATACATGCTGCACCCGACACTTTCTCATATGCCGCCGCACTGCTTTGACTGAGCCAGAGCCAGCAGCCACGGCGCGCCAATATTTTGCGCAAACGCTTCAGCTCCAGCTCCAACTTCAAGTTCGGCTTTGGCTTCCACCAATTTGGCCTTAGACGCATTTACTACGACGTCATAGCTCGGCGAATGAAGATGATTTATAGAATCATTTTATTATTTATTGCTCATTCAAATCGCTGTCAAATGAGTTGGTAATTAATTAGGGTGATTTAACAAAAGCTCCAAAGCAGCTTAAGGACTTAGTGGTACGGGCGATAGAAGAGCCAAGCGTGAGTGTGAGAGAGAAAGAAAGAGAGAGAGATCTCGCGTACTAAGTATGTGTACTCAGCAGCAGTGTTGTTGCAATTGAAGCGGCGATTTTCCGAGTGTTCATGATTCGGCGTTGTTGTTGTTATGTTGTTGAGCTACTCTGTCGATTATGGCTTTATTATTAGACACTCTAGTTACTACCAGGTGTCAAGTTACATACATACATACCTACATATGTATTACTTGTGTACATGTATGTGTGTTTGCATGCATGGTTGCATTTCTTTCTATTCAATGATTTATTTTTGGAGAGCAGGAAGTTGAAGTAGGCGAAAATAAATTCAGAAATACTGTTCGTGTGTAGAATTTGTTGCATTCCGTTATACTTATTTGTTGCATACAAATATGGAAGGCGACCACTAAGTTCATTGAGTCATTGATTATTGAGTATATTTATGTGGTAAAGTTAATCTGTGACCCTCAAAAATGTACTAATTTCGGCAATTTGTTTGGATGTAAGAGAAAATAAATAAAATTTCTTTCTCCTTAAGAGTTTATTAAACACGTGCTTGAATGTTTAAAAAGTTTTTAAGATTTATACTACCAGTCCCTGGCTCGGAATCATATTCAAGTTGATTCTAGGAGAAGCTCATAATATCTGGGAAAAAAAAACTACTACATAAGTCCTGTTGTAAGCAAGTTCTCGGTTTTACTTCAGCTTTTCATAGAACATCGGTCTAAGAAAAGCTTAAGTTACCACCTAAACATTAACACTGAATTCTTTATAAAAAGGTGTCAATAATAAAAAATCCATTTATGGTTCACCAGATAATGCTACTGCTAAACTTTCTAGAGGATACATGCAATAGTCTCCTTCTGGACCCTAGACTGGTCAAATCTTTTAAGTCGTTCTTCCTTTTCGCTGCTTGGCACCAATTGAATATTCCAAGTGTAGCGAGGTCGTTTTCTACCGTCTTTTCAACGAAGTGGAGATCTTCCTCTTCCTTTGCTACCCCTGGCGGGTACTGTGTCCACTGCTCTCAGAGCTGGAGTGTTCGCCGTTGCCAATACGCAAAGAACCATAAATCTTCTTATGAACCTTTTTTTTGAAAACTTGTAACGTAGATTCAATAGATGTTGTCATCGTCCATGCCACTGCAGTAGTATATTCTGTAAAATTTGGTCTTTGTTCGTCGAGAGAGGACTTTACTTCTCAATTGCTTAATCAGTCCCAAATAGAAATTCGATTTGTCAAGGTTTTCATTGTACTTCTGTTATTGTACCAGGTTGTTCAATAAAATGTGTCGTTTGATAAGAAAAACACAATTTTATGATTCAAAATATACTTTATTATTCAGTATAATCTCACTGAATACTTGCTCCAACGACCCCCAATCTGTGGATCCCATCTCTGAAGTGAGAATCCGGAAGGTCTTGCAAAATGCGCTTCAACAGCCATTTTACCTCTTCACTTGATGAATAGCGCTAGCCACGCCTAAACTTTTTGAGTTCTGGAAACAAATGGAAGTCACTGGAGGCCAAATTTGGTAAATTCTAACTTTAATTCCGGTGAATTGTCCTGATCAAAACCCCGAATTTTTCTTTGAACTGGTTGCAGTAATATTCAGAGTTAATTGTTTTACCAGTTTGCAAGTAATCCACAAAACAAAATTCCTTTTCGCATCCCAAAAAACTGTTACCATAACCTTCTTGGCTGATTTCCGGACACAAACTCGTTTCGAAGCCGAACAACCAGGTTCACACCACTCTTTTAGCCTCTTGTTTTGATTTAGGACCGCCGCCCTTTATCTACCCACCTACAAGTTTCTTGAGGTGGTTCGAACAAAAGTGAAATTTTTCAAAATATCTTTCGATTTTATATACTTAATATAAAATGTAGGAACTAAAAGCCAAGCGTATTCTGAAGTTCCAAAATTTTCACAAATCGGATTTTGAGGAAATTGATAGTAAATTTACAAGACCTCTTATTAAAAGCCAAAGAAAAAACCCATTTTCGCCCTACATCTTGTACACTTCTGACACAATTTGCAGGAGTTTTTGCCCGAATTGGAGTTTTTAAATGCCATTTTTGAAAATTTGGAGAAATAAAAGTATTTGTTCACCATGAGTCAGAGTAGACTGTCAAATCTTGTGATTCTCTCAATAGAATGTGAAACTGCTTAAAATTAAATTACAATGATATGATATGTTATTTTGCAGCTATCAAAGCTAGAATGAGTGCATCTTTAAGTTGTATCACTATTTTTAAGAAAGATATAAGCCAAAAGATATAAGGCAAATTCAAAGTCTAAAGAGCATTCGAGTAAAAATTAATATTTTTCATTGTTATTCAGATTATTACATTCTCAGTGTACAACTCTTTATTTTTTATAATAAATTTTGTAAAAAAAATTTGTTTAAGTCTTTTTCTGAATATTAAAAAACAGCGAAGATCGTTTTGCCGCCCCCAAGACGTTATCGGCCCCCTTCGCCCCTCCCTAGCTACGCCACTGATGGTGATAAACCCAAGTCTCATCTATAATGATGCACAAAATTCACTCAATCTTTTTTAAAACGCTCCTAAGTTGCTAAGAAAGTCACCCAAAAATTTCACTTGATGCGACCTAACAATGATAACCGCTTTGTAAAACTATATTTTTAGAGAGTACAACTTTTTAAAATTTAATCTCCAATTAAATGAATCACCTTATGTAAGGGAATACATTAACTATTTTACACTTTCATTTTCGATTTTTCGCCGAAGCGACACTAAAGGAAAGATTCAAATTTAATACTCGCATCGCGTCGTTGTGTGCTTTAACAAACATTTTATATCCAGCATCAGGAAGAAAACCTTCTACTATGAAAAGCCATAATGGCATACGCGTTACGTTCACGTTACCCTGGTAAATTGGAATGAGTTAATAGTAAACAGAAAAAATGAAAACGTAGTTCTGGCATACGAACCCGTAGTGGACACTTTATGCTGCTTAGTCTGCGCATGCTCACTGTCATGATATTATTGATAGCGGCATTGCCACCTTTAACTATTTCCCACTTACAAACATCTAGGGATGCCCGCATATTCAGGCTTTCGTAATTACCCAATTTATTGCGGCGCAATAACTCAATATCTACCTGTGAATGAATGAAGTACAAGTACCGATTTATAATAGATATACATATATGTATATGCCCTTACCATTAAAGCTTTCACTGGCTTTATGGAGTTACAGTTTACAGTTAGGTATTTAAATTTACCACGTCCCTGCTGCAGCTGGCAATTGGAGGGATCGCAAACTTCTCTATTAAAATCACATTCCAGATTGGTGGGTATAACTGTCGGATGCTTGATAAACGTAAAACTTTATATATATAAATATATTCAAAACCAATGCAAGTGCAAATGTACCAACCACATATCCGAGCAGCGCCAAATTTATAAATAAAATCTGTTGTATCAGCAGCGTTTCCATTTTGAAGTGATCGAGTACTATGCTATGTGGAATGAAAATATTTTCGATAATCGCAGTCAGTCGCACACGCACAAAATAATATAATCATATCTGATTGATTTAGTGTAATTGAGCTAAATTGTTGAATTATTAAATATATGCATTGTTTTGAAAATGAACGCGATTGCCTTTGATTTGAACTCTTGATATGGGAATTTGGGAAAAAAAACTGCAAATTTAATGGAACTTCTTTGTGGAATAATTTCACTCAACGTAAAAATCGTCGAATGCACTTTATGTATTTTAGAAAGATACTCAACACCAATGATAATTTTGATGTGATGTCACTGACAATCATACTAACATAGAAACAAAATCTTTTTGAATCTATTTGAATCTTTTTTGCCCACCGTACTATATATTAATGATCAGAGTGATGAGCTGAGTCAATTTAGCCATGTCCGCCTGCTCATCTCTATGTATGTACATACGCAAACTAGTCTCACAGTTTATGAGATATCGATCTAAAATTTTGCTCCCCAAGAAACTTCAAATTTGTCAGAACAGCAATTTTCGGACCCCTAGCTATATCTTAGCTACAACCACGTTCTTGCACGGGGAAGTTTTTTCTTGCTTGAAGTGCAGCACAGATTGTTGTCGGACAATAATACAATTTCCAAAAATATTGTTAATGAAAACTACCAACCAACAATCGAAATGAAGTGTTCTTTGAAAATACTTTCCAATTTTCAAGAGACATAAGATTTCTATTTTAAGGGGTCGGTAGGGTAATATTTTTTCAATTTTGTTTTATTTTTTTTTGAAAAAAGTTCTATTGTAGAATAAAAATTTTTATAAAAAAAATGTAAAAAAAAAAAACAGACCTATTACCCTACTGATCTCTTTATTAAATTAAAGGAAACTTGAAAATAGTTTACTTCACTAATTACATCAACCGAATTTCAAAAATATGACAATACTGTCTGTCCAAGTTTCCATCAAAGCTTTTCTCATCCCGATGATTTCTAACTAATCAGTCTCAACTAATAAATCAGAGAACCATTGACTTTACGAAAGTAAAAACCCGCCTAATTTTCAATGAAATAATCTCAATTCATAATATCAGATTTTTTATTTAAAATGGTATAAAAAACATCAACATTATTATTGTAAATTATCTCATAAAATGAAAAAGGCGACCACTAAACTGCTGAAAAACATAGCATTGATATGTCAGAAGAATGTTATGTACTAAATTTGCCACGCCCATTGACTACGGTTCCTTTGAAGTTCTCTCATACGAGGGCTGCTATATATATTTCTGGTCTAATAATGAAAAAAGGGATATTTATCAACGAAAATGGTTTTACTGCTTTTCAAAATATTCTCCATCAAGATTTATACACTTTTGCATGCGCTCAACCAATTTTCGAAGCACTTTTTCCACTCCGATTGAGACACCTCCAAAACATGGTTTTTGAATGCTTCAACAGCATCTTCTGGCGACGAAAATCGTTGACCACGCATTATTTTCTTGATGTGTGGGCATAAAAAGAAGTCATTGGGTGCCAAGTCAGGCTGTACGGCGGATGACCCATCAATTCGACGTTTTGGCCAGTCAAAAAGGCGCTGGTTTGAGCCGATGTGTGAAAACTCGCATCGTCATGGTGCACAATGATTCGTCTTCTCTTGTTCGTTTTTCGAATTTCTCCGAAGACTTCAGGCAAACAAATGGTGGTGTACCACTCAGAATTTACGGTTCTACATTGCTCAAGCGGAACAGTCGGCACATGACCAGTTTTGCCGAAGAAACAGGCGACCATTTGCTTCGAAGTTCTTCTTCCACGAACAACTTTCGTTGGATTTGGCTCGTCTTAGAAGACCCACGATTGCTGTTTTGTTTCGAGCTCATACGCATAGATCCATGATTCGTCAACTGTGACGATCTCATAAACGTCTTTTGAAGCACCGCGATTGTATTTTTTCAGCATTTCTTCACACCAATCCACACGAGCCTTTTTTTGAGCGATTGTCAAATTGTGCGGGATCGAACGAGAACAAACCTTTTTTACGGCCAGGTGTTCATGCAATATCGAATGTATGCTGGTGGTAGGAATGCATAGGCATGCCTCTATCTGAAGGTATGTTACATGACGGTCTTGCACAACAATGGCTGTTTTTGGATGACCTTCACGGAATTCGTCTTTGAGCGAGCGTCGGCCACGATTGAATTCGTTGTAACAGTTTTTCACAGTGCTATAGGATGGTGCTTCATAGCCACACAAAGATTTTAGTTCATCGATGCACTCTTGTCGCGATAATCCACGTCGAAAGTTGTGAAAAATGATCGCACGAAAATGTTCACGAGTTAATTCCATTTTTTGGCCGAGATGAATTTTTTAATTCCCTGTAAATAAAAAAAATTCACGATTAAATGACAAAACGTTCTGAGTGATGTTATGCTAAAAAATGTCAAACTTTGTCAGATTGCACCTGGCAACACTTAGTGTTGCCTAGGCCAGAAATATATATAGCAGCCTCCGTACCATCTCGGGGGGGCAAAATTGAATGTCTTCGGCATAATTTTATTTATTAATTTATTGTGTTTTAAGTAGTTTTTAAAAAGTACTGTTATATGGGGAATGGGCGGAGTTAACGCCCTATATTCACACTGTCATTGGGAGTTCTTATAATATGTGCTCTGAGCAAATTTAGTTACGGCACTTTGTAAATTTTCGTTTAGTGGCGTTTTACGGGCGTGGCAATGGTTCCGATTATGCCCACCTACGAAATCGTTATTTTCTTTGTACTAAGGAACTCAAATACCAAGTTTCATCGGGATATCTCAATTTTTTTCAAGTTACAGCTTGCATGGGCAGGCGAACTGACTGACAGACAGTCAAACGGATTTCAACTCGTCCCATCATCCTGATCATTTTTATATATAGGGTGATTCATTTTGAGGTTCCCTACTTTTTTTTTTAAAAAAAAACAGAAACTTCAAATTCGGCGGGGAATGTTTATTATCATTCAAAAAGAAATTCTTTGGCATTTATTTTTTTGAAGATTATCTCTTTCTGATGTTTTCTGTAGTCTCAGATGGCCCTATCCGTTGGCGGCTTCAGTTCTTGCACAAGCTGTGTTTTAACCAATGCACCAAGTCGTTCCAAAGTTGGGCTGCAAACCGACGCCGAATCGACTCTGCATGGTCTTCGTGTACCCCCCTCAGCTGCTATATTTTCTTCACTGCGTGCTTGAAGTGATCTATTCGTTCGAATATTTTCCAATAATAAATAGTATCTCAAGATTTGTGATGGTGTTGCGAATGGTACGCTCCGTAGTCGTATTGAAGTATTGAAGAAAAATAGTTTCAAGGAAAGCGCGCTTAAAATTGTTGAGTTCTGATTAAGGCGATGAGTTGTCACAACATTAAAATGGCTTTAAAAATATCTTCAAATTTGAAAATTCCTTTTAAGGAGATTGCAAACTATCGAAATCTGAAAAAAAATTTCGATATTTTAAATTTCTAGTTTCTTAAATTCAATTCGAGGGATGTTTTTTAGGGAATTATAATTTCGGGAACATATCGGGTTACATTAAATATTTACACACGAACTTATGGTATTTCCATAGAAAGGAATATTTATGAACTAAGGCGATTTTGAAACCATATAAGTGAATTAAATGATTATGAGCATAAAATCAAGATTAATAGATTTCATGAGATTTTTTCTCACAGCGTTTATTATGGATATCAGAATTTTAGAAAAAATTTAAAATCACGACTTTCAAAAATATATATGTTTATATGTACGTAAATATATAAATAATAAGCGCATATCGGATGTACTTAATTATTTATGCATATTTGAGCGACTTATCGGGACAGTAGCTGCAAATATTATTCACACATTCCAACTTACGCCGCACACAAATTCTGTTATCTAATTGCAGCAAAACTACTTAATGCAACATTTAATTAAACAGCAAATCCAACAGCCGTTAAAGGCGCCAATAACAGCCTTGACTGACGCGGCGGCGACAACACACACCAACACACGCACACCACACACAGCGCGCTGCGCCAAACTACGAATTGTTGCGCTAAAATGGCAATAAATACTTGCACAAACTAATTCACCAGCAAATGTTGTTATTGTTGTTGCGCAAATAAGGTGTTACTTTGGTCACGGCTGCTGTGTCAACAGATGACGTTTGGCTTGCACTTGGCCAGTTGGCAGGCATAAATTAATGAAAATCCACTGAGGTGAGTGTGCGAATGTATGTTGCTGGCAACATGTTGCTGATCTATGTATACAGAGGGTTTTGTATACATGCTGCTACGATTAAGCGCTTTTTTGCATTAAAATGATTTATGCCAACGAATTGACATGGACACGGCCGGCACAGAGGCGTACAAAGGCGGATCGGATACATACGGACATATAGTACATGCACGTGTGTGTGTGTGTTGCAAGTGCGCTTATTAGCAAAATTCTGAACTATATGTAAAAATGCTCTTATGCAACTAAGTATGCAAGCGTTTGGGAAATTTGGGAGCGACAACAATTGCAAGTCGGTAAGTGCATTCCATTTTAATTATTCAATCTTTATTTTCATTCTCATACAAAAACTATAACTAGCTAACTAGCGCCAGCAGTGAAATGCTTTTATTTATTACAGTTATTTTTAGTTTTATTTTTTTTTTATCTGATTTATTTATAAACTTGCATTTCAAGCGACCGCCAGCCATTGTAGTCTTGCGTTGGTTTCATAAATACTTATCGCAGATATTTATATTATAATAATTGGCTTAGGGACAGTATGTGCGATAATTTATGGTCCCAAATGTCAAGTTCAAGTGGCGTGGCCGAACGTGACATGTTTGCAACCTTACTCAGTTAACGGTTGTTTAAAGCAGCATTCCATAACAAGTAACTTATCATAAATATACATACATAAATCAAAGTGAAATAGAGTGTTTGGACAAATTGGTTGAACCATGGCAGTCTAATTGTTCTTGGATATCACAAGTAACCCTAGTAACAATTGAGTTGGCATAACGAAAGTTGTGCTGCTTATTGCCAATTAAATAAATAACAGTAATAGCGATTCATATTAGATAAATCAGAGTTTAATAGAGTCCCTACTTTTATAAAAAGAGAACACATTTTAATGGGGAATGCTTATTATCTGTCAAAAATACTACTGAAAAAGTACCTCTACTTGGATCACCCGTTACGAATTTCCTAAAAGGTAAGGAAAGACATGAGTTCGGGTCAACATTTTAAACTTTTGCAACTTGCCAAGATAAAAGCCAGGTTTAAAGATAAGTAAATTATTTGAGGTTTAGGGCAAGTTTTCACCCGATTTTTGCTGAAACAGGGAACAGGAAAGTACTAGGACTGAGTCGTTTTAAAAAAATTTATTGAATCAATTTTACAATTCTTTAAAAACTTTGAATATATGCCTTCTGCGATGCAACGCTGCCAGCGCGATTTCCAAGCATTGAAGGCGTCACGGAAGGCATTCTCCTGAATGGCCTTCAAAACTGAGGTGCATGCTACTTGTATCCCCTCTGACGTCTCAAAATGCTTACCTTTCATCGACCTTTCCGGGCAAGGAAACAAAACAAAGACAGGGAGGCCACATCAGGGGTGTAGGGCGGCTGCGGAAGCGTTGGAATACCCGGCTTGGTTAGGTAGCTGTTCACAAGAAAGGCGATATGAGCCGGAGCGTTTTCGTTGTGCAATTTCCAATCGGCTGCGATGTCTTGTCTGACCCGATTGACCTTTCGTTTGAGTCTCTTAACGACTTCTACGTAACACTTGACGTTGAAGGTTTGTCCAGGAGGAACAAATTCACAGTGGACGATGCCTTTGATGTCGAAAAAGACAATGAGCGTCGTTTTCGCTTTGGATTTACTCATTCCTTCGGTCTTCATCAGCGCGCTCTTCCCGACTCTCCCAAAGACTTTGTGCCCCCGAAACTCTCTTGCGAAAGCAACATCTTGATAAGTCTGCTTGATCATATCAAACGTCTCTGTCGCAGATTTACCGAGTTTCAAACAGAATTTAATTGGGTACCTCTGCTCTAACAGACGCTGCATTTTCGGCTTGCAGCACTCACAGAAACACGTTGCGCGAAAATATTTGTCCTGTCTCTTTAGGTGCTCGCTTGTTCCTTAGCTAGGAACGCCCTCTACTGAAACCAGTCGGTGACCGCAAGCTTCGAAGTACAGTCGCGGCTTAAGAAAATCAGTCCTATTACTTTCCGGACAAACCTTGTATATGCGGTATAAAGTCAACTAGAATTTCGAAATCTTTTTATTAAGAATATGAAAATTCAAATTCATTTTTGACATGCCTGTATGCTTGTTACTATTATTAGGAAAAAATTTTCTCTGAGTTTTCATAATGCGGACCACAGATGGACCGATATTTTCGATAAAAGTATGCAATTGGAACTTTGATCCGCATATTCGATTGCAGGGGGCTTGAAAATTTTTGGTCCGTTTTGGACAATTCATGGTATACTTTAAGCGTAGTATTCGGGAAAGTTTTATCCCAATATGCTCATTTTAATTTAAAATTGGATTATATGTATGATGAGAAGTAGACGTGGTTGTGATCCGATTTCGCTCGTTCTCACATTGGATTATAGGAAACTCAAGGTAACATTATTAGTATACGAAATGTGGTCAAGTTGGTCCTGAGTAATGGCTTTTGACCGAAATGTGGGCGGTAAAAGGCCCCTCGTCCATTTTTGACCCCGGCTCCTAAAAAGTCCACTTCTATCATCGCAGCTGTAAATTAAATGCCTCTGGCGTTTTTATTGAGTTATCGCGCTTTTAGTAGTTTTTAACTGAACAGTTTATTTCTCAAATATCGGTGGCCGTAGCCGCTCGAAAGTGTCGATTGGGGCGCTTAAGTAATGTATTATTATCATTATCTTGAGCAAATTTGGTTATTATGTGTACCTCAAACATCTTACAAGGTGGAGTCATGCCTGTCTTTAAGTTTTACAGACGAATTGACGGACTGAAGGACAGTCACACAAATTTTAACTCGTCTCATCTTCCTGTTAAAGACTGATCCATTTAAAGATTCCATACTATTTTAAATAAAAAACACTGAAACTTCAAATTTATTGGGGAATCTTTAATATCATTCGAAAGAACATTCTTTGGCATTTATTTTTTGAAGATTGTTTCTTTCAAATGCTGGCGTCTTACTTTTATTAGACCCCCTTTGCAAAGCACAGCATCTTGTAAAAATTTTAGCGCCATATTCACTGTTATTATAATTAAGTTAGCTAAAATGCGCATTAGTTCTAAACGTTGGTAATTCTGTTGCACTATGCCTGAAAATACCCAAACATATTCACATACTACTGTGCCCAAAAAATAAGGTGACATATGAATTTAAACTGCGCGCGTCGAAGGATTTGGAGAATTTTTTTGTTTAGGTTGGTAGTACTGTCAGCCACATTTATGTCAAATTTCATGTCAAAATATTTATTAGTGTTTGAGATACGTGTCGATTTGTGAGCTGCTAAAAGTGAGTTTACGTTTTTTGCGATGTCGAAATTTGTTGAGCAAAGAATTTGCATTGAATTTTGTTTACGGAATCAATTTTCTGCTGCGGATACGTTGAGGATGGTGCAGAAAGCCTTTGGTGATGGAGCTATGTCTAAAAAACAGGTTTACAAGTGGTATAGTGAGTTCCAAGCCGGCCGTGAAACGTGTCGAAGACGAAGAGCGTGCCGGGCGACCATCAACCTCAAGCGACGAAGCTCACGTTCAACAAATCAAAGATTTGGTGTTGAAAACCCGTCGATTAACAATTAGAGACCTTGCTGATGAAGTTGGCATATCGAAAGGCTCAGCCAATACCATTTTCCAGGATTTAGGAAATATTCCGTCTGGTCGCTCTGCAGCGATCTTTGTAATTTCCATTTCCGTTATAAAATAATTATTATCAAGTCCATGAAAGCGTCTTAACTTTTATTAGACCCCCTTGGCAAAAGCACAGCATCTTGTAAAAATTTTAGCGCCATATTCACTGTTATTATAATTAAGTTAGCTAAAATGCAGCATTAGTTCTAAAACGTTGGGAATTCTGTTGCACTATGCCTGAAAATACCCAAAAATATTCACATACTACTGTGCCCAAAAAATAAGGTGACATTTGAATTTAAACTGCGCGCGTTGAAGGATTTGGAGGATTATTTTTTTTTTAGGTTGGTAGTACTGTCAGTCACATATATGTCAAATTTCATGTCAAAATATTCATTATTGTTTGAGATACGTGTCGATTTGTGAGCTGCTAAAAGTGAGTTTACGTTTTTTGCGATGTCGAAATTTGTTGAGCAAAGAATTTGCATTGAATTTTGTTTACGGAATCAATTTTCTGCTGCGGATACGTTGAGGATGGTGCAGAAAGCCTTTGGTGGTGAGGCTGTGTCTAAAAAAAATGTTTACAAGTGGTATAGTGAGTTCCAAGCCGGCCGTGAACGTGTCGAAGACGAAGAGCGTCCAGGGCGACCATCAACCTTAACCGACGAAGCTCACGTTCAAAAAATCAAAATCAAAGACTTGGTGTTGAAAAACCGTCGATTCACAATTAGACCTTGCTGATGAAGTTGGCATATCGAAAGGCTCAGCCAATACCATTTTGAAGGATGTTTTGGGCCTCAAGCGCGTCAAATCTCGACTGGTACCGAAAACATTGAATTTTTTTTTTAAAAAGGCGTCGCATTGAAGTGTGTGAAATGATGCTTTTCGACTACCAGGGTGTCATGAAATGCATTATAACTGGCCATGAGACCTGGATCTATGCTTACGACCCCGAAAAAACCGATCAATCGAGCGAATATCGTGCCAAAAGAGAGCCGAGACCAAAAAAAATCGCGCCAAAGTCGCTCAAAAATCAAGGTCATGTTGACTGGTTTCTTCAATTATCGTGGTGTTGTACATTATGAATTCCTTCCAACCGGTCAAACAGTCAACAAGGAATATTATTTGAACGTTATGCGTCGTTTGCGTAACGCTATCCGCCTAAAAAGGCCGGAATTGTGGAAAGAATTTTCTTGGTTTTTACACCACGATAATGCACCATCCCCTACTGTCCTTGTAATTCGTGACCATTTCGCCAAAAACACAACCCATATCGTTCCGCAACCACCGTATTCACCTGATCTGCGACTTCTGGCTGTTCACCAAGCTCAAAAGACTGCTCCGGGGATACCATTTTTATACGATAGAGGAGATTCAAGCCGCAGCGAAGACGGAACTGAAGGCCATCCCGGAAAGTGCCTACAACCAGTGTTTCGAAGATTAGAAAATCCGTTGGCATAAGTGCATTGCATCGGGAGAGAAATTAAAGAATTTACAAAATAAATACAACGTCACCTTATTTTTTGGGCACAGTGGTGTACTAGATGCATGGTATATGTGATGTTTGACTAAATTAAAAACACTACACGTCGCAGGTAAACCGTAAATTCATTCCCACTAAAAGTGTGAAAGTGAACGAGGAAAGGTAATACGTTGTAGAAATATGCATTGTTTTACATATGAGAGAGCTCCCACGGCAGCGACGAAACGACACCAGCGTCACATACAAACCCCATGCTGTTGCCGGTATTGCCGCTGCTGTTGTTGTTATTGCTATTGTTGTTGTTGCTGTCTGCTAGAATGATCGGTCGGTCAGTCAAGTAAGTTTTGGGTTTTGAAATTCTACACCAGCGTCAGAACGTGTTCACCCGCACTGCACCATAGCCGCCGCTAACAACACCACTGCCACCGTCACCGTTACCGCCGTCGTCGCCCGGCTGCTTCGCCACCACCTGCCTTGGCCACTGCAACAACTTCGATCACCAGCGCACACTTCACTGCACCGATGCGCACAGACACAACAATAACAGCAGTAAAGCACCGGGCCAGCCAGAGCTTCGAGCTCCAAGCTGCAGAGGAACGGCACAGTGCGAGTGAGCGACCAACGAAGCGAAATTTCAGAAGGTGTGAAGTTTAAACTGGATATGCGTTCACTTCATTTACGCCGGGGTCGTTGAGTGCGCTATGTTCGAGGCACCTTACACTGGTGTTGTTGTTGTTGCGGCTGCTGATATTGTGCGCCGAGGTAGCCGCAGCGTAAGAGTGAAAGCCTGCAAAGAAAAAATATATAATAATTTACAAAAATTAAATTTAACATGCAAAAACAAAACGGAGTAATGCACAGCAACATGTTGTCTTCGTTGTTGTTGGCTTTTGCAGCATTTTGTTGCATTTGCTCGATTGAGGTGCGCTTAATCGGAGCTTCGTGCCAACGGACAAGTGCTTGGCCCAAGCAACGCCTCGGCACCCGCGCAAAATATTGAACGCTGACACATTCTTCGCAGACAGCCAAGCTGAAAAAAAGCTTCAATCTACCGCTAGCTAACCGCACCGCGCTACGCCGCTAGCCTTGGTCTTGTGGAACGCTTCCTCCGTCGTGCTGCTGTGCCACTAATGTTGTTGCTGCCACCGCTGCTGCTGCTGGGGTGTTAAATGAATTGTTCATAATTTTTGTAACAGCTAGAAAGAACTGCTGTTGGCTTTGTTTGGATCTTGAAATTGTTGTTGTTGTTTTTGTTGTTGTTGCCTCTTAGTGTGGCTGCCGCTTCTACTTACTCTTGCGTTGCCACTTGCTCTTACCCCCGCTGTCGCTTATTTATTATATTATTATTTGTTGTTGTACTGCTGTTCTTGTCGCTTTGGCCGGCATGGCCTCGTCGCTTTTTAGTTGAATTCTTCGGCCACATCTCGCCGGCCGTACGCTTCGGTCACATCAGTTGACTCCATACACGCTTGAGGTGGTTTGCTTTTGCCACCGTATCCTTAAGTCTCCTTGCTTTTATTAAATTTTGCTGGTCGGCTTCATATATATATGTACATATATACCAAATATATAGTTTTGTATTTTATATATTTTTTTTTCCACTACTTCGTTTACTGTTTATTTGCAAGTTTTTGCTTTGACGCGGACGACATGCTGTGTTTGCAAAAGCCGTTCGCTTTTTTATTTATTTAAATTTCAATTTTATCATCCTTCCGCTGCGCCACATATGCCATACGCACACACATGCACACATGCGCCCCATTCCATTTGATGACTGCGTTTCATCTTCGTACTGTTCAGTAGACGCCTCACAGCTATTGCCGGCTTCCATTAGTACTGATGCATTCTCATATTTTACCATACCTTCATCCTGCTTCCCAGCAATTTTTTATTCCTTCGCTGCGGTATTGTGACGTGTTGGGCCTGTTTGCTTTTGAAGCGTGGAGAATGCAAATGCGTCATGTATATATATTCGTACATATGTAGATATATACCTACATGTGTTCGTGGCGCACATATGCTCTCATATTTAAGCACACTCAAACACGCACAAAACATATATGTACATACAACCGATTTGTACTTGGACCACAAAAAAAAAAGCGAAAATTTCGTAAATTTCTCGCGATAATCTTTCTTTAACGCGATACACTTGACCCAGTGTATACCTCCGGCGAACCTGATGGTCTTTTGGCTCAAAACACTTGATTCAGTGGTGTCCCAACTTCTTTTCTTAATATGAACTTTCTTTAACTCGTTACACTTGATCCAGTGTTGCTCCAAACTCTTTGGCCGAACTGAAAAGTGTAGACCTCCGGCGAACTGCATGATTTCCTTTTGGCTCAAGACCATTGATCCCGTGGTGCCCTATTTTCTTTAGTGCGTCTGAAAATACGTTTTCTGGAGATCTGACCTGATAGGGCCTCCTTTTGCAGCGGCTCCATTAATGACTACGAGTAACTTTTTCCTTTTTGGAAACGAAAAGAAGTCGAACGGAGCCAAATCTGGAGAATAGGATGTGTACGAAAGCAGTTTGTAACTTACTTTAACCAATTTGAAAGGGAACAACATTGTTTCTTCAGCAAATGGCTTCGTTTTTTTCTACCAATAACTCGGCATGGTAGAGCACTGTAAGCCTGATTGCGAAAAAATACGTGCTTGGAGTTTCATATGCACTCTATGCACTTCAGACAGCAGGAGCTACGGAATGGTGGAATCTGTACATGCATAGCTTGTAAAACCTTCATGGATCTCCTGGTGTGCTAGTAGCGTTACTTCGATCGGTACAAACGACGCGGTAGCGCATGAACGGCTATCTCACCGAGACACAGCGACCATATTCACTAACTGGACGAAGGAGTACAGACTTGACTTTAATATTACAGTCGACGGCGTTAAACTTCCGACTGTCAATAACCCTAAGGTTTTAAGTATAACATTCGACAGCCAGTGCTCCTTCACTTCTCACACGATCGCGATTATTGCCAAAGTACAGAGCCGCAACAAATTCCTCAAGCCGCTAATCGCCAGCACATGGAGACAAGTCAAAAAAACGTTCTTGGCAACATACAAGACAATCGACCGGCCGGTCCTTAAGTACCCTGCACCAATATGGTCGCCTGGATGCAATGAAACGACGAGGAAACTGCAGACATATCAGAACTATGCATCCCGGACTACAACAGGATGCCTTTTAATGTCTCCCATCGAACCCCTGCACAGAGAGACTCTTATGCTCCCAGTTAACGAACATAATGGATTCCACTCCAATCAGTTTCTGCTGATGTGTTTTCGTAGAAATCATCTGCTTGGAGCGGAACCGCCACCTAGGAGCATCAAGCGATGAGACTTCCGACGTAACAAACGTCAGACATGCACTGATCGTCATTCACAGTGGAGCCATTAACACTTTCACCGACTCCCTCTCAGTGAATGGCGTACTTGGGGTCAAACTATCAGCCATTGCAGATGAAGAGTTCTAGTTGCCACGAGAATCGAGAGTGACCATTGCGGAACTTTGTTCTGGATATTGTAGAAGGCTCAATTCCTTCTTAACCAGAATCGACCCCAAAATATCAAGATATGTCCACTTTGCTCTGCTAACTTTACTCATCTGCACCTATGATCCGACCCCGTAAAAACAGCGCGTTTCCTGTGCCCACTGTTGAATGACCTCGATGACTTATCAAATCTTTACGAACCAAACGGGAATTAGGTATCCGTTACAATAACACCACATAAGCTCCTCCCGATTCAGATTAAATTTTGAGAGTAGCTTGCGAGAAGGTTCCATACGACAATCTCTGCTTTCTCTTGCAATAATGGCGCCATCGGACGTTCAGACTGAGTACTTATCGGACAGACCTCATATAAACCTATGTACTCAAGCAATTAATAATAAGTGCGCAAGTGGTTCTTACCGCTAAGTGTGGCACCTTCATGTCGAGGTGCCAGAAAGCGACATTCGCGAACAAATATTGCAAAATTTGCTATTAACACCTCATTTAAATGGCCGCAGTATTTCTTAAATATATTTTTTTATCCCTTTTATTTTACAAAACCCTTTCATGTGCACGTATGCCTTGTGCTTGTCTGTGCTTTTATTTACGTGCGAATAAGCACTTATTTACCGGTGTACTTTGTGGCCTTCCTTTGTGCACTGCAACACCAGCATGTGCGTGTGTGTATGTGTGTGCGTGTGCTAAAAACAATTTACTTTAATTTCACACCATTAACAATGTGCACATCCTTCAACTTTGACGCCTTCACCGTACGGCTCTGCGCTCTCGGAAATCGCAAACAAAAGGCCAGACTAACTTTCCGTTTGCTCAGCGTATCGATTACATTGCGCATCCTTTGCGCTGGCTGCAGCAGTGGGAATACCATGTGCAGTGTGAGCGATAATGTGCCACGTAGGAAGCATCCATCCAGTCGCTTTTAGAGGATGTTTGCTTGATTTTGTGTCAGGAGTTGACAAAAGCTTTCAGGAGATGTTTGCCAAAGCGCATGGCTCCATTAAAAATCGTTTGTTTTAAACAAATGAAAGGCATGAAAATAAATAGTAATTACTTGTGAAAAATTTTACAGCACTTATATTATAAAGTCTAGGCATATTTAGTGATAAATTTTGTTTGTTTTTTCTACGAAATTGTTGTTTTGATGGCGCCTTCTAAAGTCGAAAGTAAGCTTCCTTTTCTATTATACTTTTTAAAGTGGTTGTTCTCATACTTGCGCTACAATCGACTAAATAGTTTTACCTGAGACCTCTTTTATTATTATTTATGCAATTTCCCCCTTCCAATTTCATTTCGCAAGTGCCTTGAAATCCTATACCACAAGACATCAGTCTCGAAAATCGCTTTCAGCGCCATTTTTTCTTAAAATCCGATACAGGAAATCGTTGATCAGTACCACATCCATGTAGGATTACTTACTCATAGTCGGTCCCTTGTGGTACTTCTGTATCCATGAAGCGCTTTGAGCTGATCACAAATTTGTTGCGGCGGATAATGTCAGTTTTGGCTTTGTCTCTGCTTCACCGAAGATATGAATACCGAGATGTTTCAACCCTAGTCTTACAAATGGTGGACAACAGAGAAAGAAGTACCTGGATGTTTCTACCCCACCTTCTTCGTTGCAACTTTGACCTCCAACTGTGTTTTTTAGCCTTACAATGTGAATGCCGTTTGGGTAATGTCTAGTAAGAACTCACACGATAACGAAGAAAGCACTTTGTTAGGGCAAGTGGATATCCTTCGTTTTACTCGAGGCCAAAAGGTGATTGTAAGGTGCACAGGTATGTGAGGTTTATAGGTCAGTGCTTAAATGCAAAATGGCAACGGGAATCTAACTCGTTTCCATTCCGCTGTGAGGAGGATAAGGTTGTCCTCTCTTGCTAGCTCAGCGGCATCCAAACAGTCTGATAATGGCATATCTAGTGAGATTAGTTACTCATCGACTAACTTTGTGCGCATAGTTTACGAGCTCAACGCTCGTTTTACTGCTCTTTTGTTGGAATGAATACTTACCTCCCTGAAAGAAGCTGCACTTCGGAGTAGTAAGTTTACTATTCAAGGGTGATCCATTTCGACGTCTTCTACTTTTTTATTTAATAAAAAATTCAGAAACTTCAAATTTAATGGGGAATACTTATTATCATTCGAAAGAGCATTCTGTGACATATATTTTTTGAAGATTGTCTTTTTAAAATGTTGGCCACGGCTACGTCTCAGATGGTCCATCCCTTAACTCCAATTTTTGAAGACTCGTTCGAGCATTTTGACTGGTAACTGGCGAATGAGATGCGTGATGTTTTACTCCGAGGCCTAAATCGAAACGAGATTGTCCGCATCGACTTTAGACTTTACGTATCCCTGCAGGAAAAAGTATAACGGTGTGATATCACACGATCTTGGTGGCCAATCGACCGGCCTAAAACATGAAATTATCTGCTCACCGAAGTCTTCTCTTAATAAATTCATTGATTGATGTCTTGTAGAAATCAAATGTCGCCGAGATCACGAGCTTCAATTTCTGGCATCAAATAGTAGGTTAACATGGCGCGATAACGGTCGCCATTGACGGTGACGTTCTCACAGGCATCATAAAAATTAAGAAATATAGGCCAATGATTCCATCTGCCCACAAACCAAACCAAACCGTTATTTTTTCTGGATGAAATGGCAGCTCTTGAGTCTCTTTAGGTTGGTTTTCGTCCCAAATGCAGTAATTTTGCTTGTTTACATATCTATTGAGCCAAAAATGGGCCTCATCGCTGAACAAAATGTGCCTCGAAAACCTTGAGTCTTCTTGGAACTTTTTCAAGAGTCGAAGAGCTAAAGCGATGTCGCTTGGGAATGCCGAGCGACTTCGGTTATTCCACAAGCTGTATTTTTTTTGGTTTCAATTGAAGATCTCGACTAATAAACCACCAATTCAGATGACGAATTGAAGTATTTTGAAGTTATAATATAATATCCAAGTCCTGCATGGGAGAGCCATATAGACTTCGCCCATTCATCAAGAATTTTATTTCCGTTATTTAGCAGCCTTGACACCCTTAAAGTGCCAAATGGAACATTGATTTCACCACATTCGCTCAAATTGAGTCACTTAGCGCGGCATACGCATACGAATCACCTATAATTTTTATTAATTTCTGCATAAAATCTTCACACCTACGTACCTGCTACTATATATATATATGAGCTTCTACATATTTACGTCCTTAGCGTACAAACTCAAGGTCACCACTTATTCATTGCCACACGAGCACATTTATTAAGAAATTTTTCTACAAGAAAAAGATCGCTTCATATCACTTAAATGGATTAATTTGATGTTTATTAATGAAACTTCGCCATAAAATTAAAATAAGAAAACGGCGCAACGACAAACGAACAAAAACCGATACAAGCGACGATGATTCACACCAGCACTGCGCCGGCGCGCCACTGGATATTGTCATTTTTCGCATTCACAACCCATTTATTGCTTAATTCAACCGTAAATGTTTCTGATATTTGTTTGCTTTCTTTCCTTTTTTCTTTTTTGTTCATACTGCGCTGAAAAGAATCAAAACAACTAAGCAGCGGGTCTGTGAAAAAAATCAATCCTTAAAATAAATTCCACAGTAGTGATGTCGCTGGCGGTACCTGATTTGCGTCGTCTCGTTAATTTTCTCTGGCCCGTTGTGTGTATTTGTTTTTGTTGGCTTTCATTATACCCCGCACGGTGTATTTTAAGTCAGAGCAGTCAGAAGGAAAAGTAGGATATACTAGAAAGTATATATGTAAATGACCAGCGTGACGAGCTGAGTCGTTTTGGCCATATCCATCGTTTCTCGGTTTAGTCCCTCTGCTTTTGAGCTATTGATTTGAAAATTTTGAGTTCATTCTCTTCTCACCAAGAAGGTGCTTATTGGTCGGAATCGCCCATATCGGATTACTATAGCATTACCATGGTAAGTATGCCAAATAAACTGAACCATCGGAGGCAAGTGCTCGTATGAAAAACTTTTCCATTTGACGAGATATCTTCACGAAATTTGACTTAGATTACTGTAATTAACGCTACAGTCTCCGAAGAAATTGTGGCAGATCGGATCACTATAGCATATAGCTGCCATACAAACCGAACGATTGATGAGCAAAGTCTTGTATGATAAAACTTTTCCATTTGACGGAGATATCTTTCACCAAAATTGTAAAGAGCTTATGGACTTTTTTTCGAGATTCTGATAGCAATATGCAAGCTTCGAAGAAATTGTTCAGATCGGATCACTATAGCATATAGCTGCCATACAAACCGAACGTTGATAGCAAGAGCTTGTATAAAAACGTTTCCATTTGACGACAAATCTTCACGAAATTTGGCATGGCTTATTCTTTAAAGCAATAATGCAGTCTCCGAAGACTTTGTTCAGATCGGCTAACTATAACATATAGCTGACCCACAAACTGAGCCAAAAAACTAAGTTCTTGTAGGAAACTTCTTCACTTATGCAGGGTATTATAGCTTCGTTACAAACGAAGTTAACGTTTTTTCTTTTATTTGTTTTTGCTTTGCTTTTGTAGCATTGGCCGCCAAGCTGTGCCCCATTCGATGCATCTTGATGCGACTTAATCCATTAATTTATATCAAAATAAAGTATTTCCCACTCCGAAACCGTTTCGTTTGGCACAGCGGCAAAGCGGCATGGCAAGCGCGGCCTGCTACTGACCGCATATCCGACCGACAACGTCGACGAACCTCAATCACCAACAACATGCGCATACAATAACCAATGCCTAGGCCGAGGAAGTTGCGGCGCGCTCGCGGATCAGCGGCGGCAAACTCATTTAGACTTGTTTGCATTTGCATGCGATTTTTGTATACGTTCTGCTTTTACCTTTTGCTATTGTTGTGTGGTGGACTTTTTCTTTTATTCTTTTACCTTTGCGTCGCGCCGCCGCTCTTTCGTTCATTCAACGAACGAGTATCGCGCGAATGTCGCCGTAAAAATTGCCAATTCTTTTAATCTGCTGTAAGCCTTGCTTAGTTATTTGTTATAATACTCCACTTGTTTTTGTTGCTATCATTATTGTAGTTGGTGTTGGTGTTGTTGTTGTTTTTCTAGTGCAGTGGTTTGTGAAATTCGCGCATGCGTGCGTCGCTAAGCCACATGTACACATAGCAACACGGCGCGCTCTCATGTCGGCACATGCATTCGCTGGCGTGCGCGTTCACCTCGCCGCCTCGCTCGCCGCGCGCATGTGTGTGCATTTGTGTGCGCCGCTCGTTTGTCCATATGTGGGTGTTGTGCTGTCATTTTATCACCTCAGCCATATTCTGAATTTTAATAACTTTTTTAGGATTGGCGAAACGCGCGAATGCC
Source organism: Bactrocera correcta (assembly GCA_027475135.1). NCBI lineage: Eukaryota > Metazoa > Arthropoda > Insecta > Diptera > Tephritidae > Bactrocera > Bactrocera correcta. The sequence continues at coordinate 42,162,368 of CM050326.1, forward strand.
GCTTGAGTGTCGTAAATTCTCGGAATCAAATAACGATAAAAAAATGCCAGACCCCGGCGCAGCAACTAAGCTAACCAACGCTAAGCAAGACAAGCCGGCCGGCCGACTGGCCGCTGCCGTCAAGGAGAGTCACAACGCAAATTCGACGACGACGACGTATAGTAAAACACAAAACATTGACAGGCCGAAATGCATTAGAAGCTTTTATCGCTGATTAATGACGGAAACGTTGAGATTTTCTTTTTTTTTATCCAATTGCTAAAACCGCCACTACTCAAATGGCACGTTAGAAGGGTGTACACCATGGCGTGGTCACGTCCGGATGATCGCCGGCTCGCTAGCGTTCCAACGGTGCGCAGTTAAAGCCGCCGTGATGAATCACGGCAGATGTTGGATTTTGTCATCAATTGTAATGAGATGAATTTGTTAATTTGTTGTAGCAACGCCACCACAGTCAATTCACACTCTAAAATCTGCAACACTTTAATTTCTCAGCACTGTCAATGCGAAAGGAAATGCTCCGCCGCCGCACCAGCATAAAATATGGAACGCTTTAGCGGTCGGCACAAGTGTTCCGCAGTCCGCCGTCCGCCATCGCCTGCTTGTTCAGCTGTATGTGTTGCTTCTTCCGCCTGTGCCACCCAAGCGCATATTTCATTAGACCACTCAAGTTATAGTCGTCGGACCGATATGTTGCGTCGCCACACAAACTGCATTGCTCTCTTGCTTATTTTTTCTAACTTCTCTTTTTTTTTCAAATATTCCAAAACGTACTGCCCAAACAAATATACAGAGATGTAGACGTGGTCTGTACATTTGAAACACTTGAACACATTAAAGTCCGCTGATAGGAAGGTGTATACTGTATCTAGTATTGTTGTTTATGTTGATGATGGTGCAAAAAATAAAATATCGAAAATAGAGGTGCAGAGAACAGTCGTAAATGTGTGGCAGAGATTGCAATGTTGCACTCACTTCCAGCTGTAAGAATATAAATAAATATATGGTGGCCTGTAGGAAAGTCTACCAGCAACGGTAGCTTGCACATTTTTGACAACTCTTAACGTTTGACAGCTGTCAAGTTATAATTACTTGTCAGTTAAATGTTCCGCGTTACCCAATTGTGGAGTGATGGTCAAAAATTAAGTAATGTTGAATAAAAATAGCTAATCTAACAAACGGTTGAGAATCGACCACCGATTTCTTTAAAACTTCCATTAGTTTTAAAAAGCATTTCAAATATGAAACTTAGACGCATAAGAAAAATAGTATTCGGAAATCTGAGATCACAAAGAAAATATGTGAGTAATAGCAGTAGAATATGTATTATTCGGCTACCAAGTACTGAAATAACTAGGAAGTGCAAACCCGCTTCTAACCAAAGAAAAAAATTCAACATAAGACTCTCTCTCTCACTCCTATGAGCATATTTACTTATGTGATGCAAAATAATATTAGGTCTATCTGTTAGTCCGGATAACTTCAAGGCAGGTGTAGTTTAATGAACATATGTATTGTACATAAGTACATTGAAACTTCGAGAGTGCAGAGAGCACTTCCACGTACTTTAAACTATAAGAAGGAGAAACAGTTTGGGATTTTTTTAACCATAAAGAGTAGACAAATACTATCCTTATATTAAGATAGCTGTGACTACATACTTATGTAACGGATTTTTCAATAGGAACCCTACAAAAGTAGATCGATAGGAACAGCAAACGGCGCCATATTTTTCCCGCTCTTTTGACATTTTTCTTCAGTAAGGTTTGCCATTTCATCATGGAAAATATACGATCAAAAAACTAGTCGAAATTATTAAAATTTACTACCGAAATTCGGAGTCAGTGGCCTCAACTTTAAAGCGCTCGTCCAATTTATGGTCGTCATAATCGCTCTGTCAGATCAACTATTGAGCGTTTAGTGGACAAATTTTTGAGAATTTTGCTGCCGCTAGCGCATTAATTGAGGAAGACCCAAATCGTTCTCTCACATGTCGTTCTCAAGTGCTTGGACATCTCTGCAACGTCTTTGTGGCAAATTTTGCGAACCGTGGCAGTACGGAGAGCTCTTTCACATAAACTGTAAGAAGGGAGAAATAGTTTGGGATTTCATGGACCTTGAAGAAAAGACGAAAACTACCCTTTATCTTTAAACAACACGGGCATTCGTATTTTTTTTAGAACTGTGTTTTTCAATAAGGCAATAAACTTTTCCGAGTTAGTCTTTTCCCGAATAATATTCGCCCAGCAGAGTCGGGAATTCGAGCAATCATAGAGCGGTTTCGCACCACGTTTATCCACGTAGATAATACGCAACCTCAGAGGCGCCGTACAGTCGCACCGAAGAATCTATTGCAGCTAGAAAGCAGAGTATCGAATAAGACCTTCGCAATAATTGAAACCATGCCCTTCCACTGTAGGGAATATTTTTCAGCAGGATCATGGTTTGCGTGCTTAAAAAATCCAACTCCTGCGAGAACTGCAGCCGAATGACCATCCGCGCGTCGCATGTTTGCTGATTGGGGTCAAAACAAGATGGTCACTGATGCTGATTTTCACAAGAAACTTTTGTTTAGCGATTAAGCTTACTTTTGATTAAGTGGGTACGTTAATAAACAAAATCGTCGCAGTTGGTGAGACGATAATCCACAAGCCATTGTTGAGATGACGTTACATGTTCAAAGGCAGATAGGGTTTCATAGTTCTTCAAAAATTAGGCCGTTCATATTGTTGATATCAATAGGACTGCTAAAGAGTCATCATTAACGACTTTTTCGTGCCTGAATTGGTGGCTGTTGATGTGGAGGATCTTTGGTTCCAACAAGATATTTTTAAAACTTAAAGACTAAGTCTTACTCATATCTTTATAATAAAGCTGTTATCAAGTTAATATAAAATTATGCGCACATGTCTAAACACATACACTTTCCTTATATATTTTGGCCATTATATGTATATAAATTGTTGATTTCCCTTCTAAAAACAAAAGGCGGTTTCCTTTCACAAACTTTTCTCTACAGGGCTACTCTTCCTAGAGTAAGCATATGTGTGTCTGTCCGTCCATGAGCTCCAAATGTGCCAACGACTTGCCATAAGACAATTTACGAAAACTGTAACGTTTCGTACTGTCTTTGTATAAAATAATGAGAGAATTAAAAAAAATGTTTGTCTGCGACTTTATTTCCTCTTAACCGATTTTGTGGCGTACAGTGGTCACCGGTTACAAGAAACCGTTGGATTTAGTTAAAGCTATTTCTAAAATAATTTTCAAATTACATTTTGAAAGTATTGTTGTTGAAGGCACCAACAGATTGCAAATATGAAAAAAATATTTTTATAATATTTCCTTCATCACGGAACTTAGATCTTTGTTGAAAGTTATTTTAGTGAATACAAGTTCAGGGGATTAAATAAGGTACAATCTTCCATAAGAGTAATAGCTGCTGACGTACGCCGATGTATTGATATCATTGGCCTCAAAAATCGCCTCGTTAGTTCTGCTTTCTCTAGACTTGATAAAGAAGAGAAGCGTATGGGTCTGGTTGTAAACGAGGACATCACGAAATATCTCCTGTCATCAAACAAACAGTCTTTACATTCGCGAAGTTGTTCGCACGTCACTATTGACAGTCATAACTTTGAAATCGTAGATAATTTCGTCTATCTTGGAACCAGTATCAACACCAATAACAATATCCGCCTTTAAATCCAATGCAGAAGCATTCCTGCCAACAGGTGCGACTTTGGAATGACCAGGCTATTGAAAAGAAAAGTCCTCTCTTGACGAACAAAGATAAAACTCTACAAGTCACTCATTATTTTCGTCCTATGATGAGCCGGCCTTAGGAGTGTTCGAGAGAAAGATTTTGTTGAAGATTTATGATCTTTTGCGCATTGGGCATGGCGATTGCTGTCGATGGAACGATGAGTTGTACGAATTATACGATGTCATTGACATAGCTCAAGGCAAGGTCATGTTGTCCGAATGTACGTGAACAGTCCAGCTTTGAAGGTATTCGAATCTGTAACCGCCGGTGGATGTACCGAAAGAGGAAGGTCTTCACTCCGTTGGAGAGATCAGATAGAGAAGGATCGGCCTGCACTTGGTATATGGAATTGGCGCCAAATAGCGAAAAAACGCGACGTTAAGTTCTGGGTATGCGGTATCTACGCCAGTAAAAAAAGAAGAAATTCTATGGATTTTATATGTCGTTAAAGCTATCTTTGGAGGTGCCTTAGTGGACAAGTCGCAACTGGATCGATTTTCCGAAATTTCTTTTTTTTATAAATTTCAAAAAAAAAGAGCACCCAAAATGTTGCCACTTAAAGCGATATTCACTGTACTTAACCGAATTTTGTCCGCCTTTTCACGTGAAATTGACCGGGGTTAAACAAATTCATTAAACCAGACCAATAGAGGATTTCCCGCAAATCACGCTGACTGGGCACTTGTGACTTGTGTCAATATTGTTCAAATACATATAGAAAGAAAAACACACACATACACAATCATACTTATTTGGGCTGCAGTCGTGCTCTTCTGCTCCTACAAATCATCCATCCACCGACACACTCGTGCACCGACAGATCGTTGCGTACGCGGTGAGTACTTGTTTCCATGATTGCGTTGTTTACTTTTCGCTAACAAACAAACAAATAAACAGAATGAAAATGTGAAAAAATGTATTTATTTTCCAAAAAATTCGGCTTCGAAATCACTTTAGGTTGAAGTAGCGCTCGGACGCCCCAGCGCTGGTGGTTTATTGTGAATGAAGTGCCGTGAAATGGTTGTATGTATCTAAGTATTTATGAAGGTGCACCATCTACCTTGGGCTGTTTGTCTGCCTTTCTATATGTTTCTGATTATATTTTTCTATTTATGTTATTGTTTCCTTATTAAGGCCGAAATACTTGTCGTAATTGCGTTAAATCGTTAAATTATGCGTTCGTATTTAATAAGTTTATTGTTGTTGTGTTTTTTTTTTTTTTTTTTAATTCAAGTTATGCAAAGTAAAAAGTTTCATTTCAAGTCGTGTGTATGTATATATGTATTCGTATCTCATATCTGGCGCGCGTATGCCTTTGAAAGTCGCATTGCTTAGGGAGCAATTAACTGTTGCAAGTAAAGCGGTTTCAACGTCAATGGCAAGCGTTAGGAAACTGATTGCAGATCGAGGCTGTTATTTTCTTGGATTAGTCCTTGCTAAAGGAGTATCGCCTTTACGCGATTTTCCCATCTTACACGATCTCTGGTTTTTGCGCCGTCCCTGCAGATTTTCTTCCTTCCTCCTTACTGGCGTAGACATCGCTTACGCGGTTATAGTCGTGGCGCCAATACGAGATACCAAGTGCAAGCAGGTCCTTTTTCTTCAGACCTTTCTAATGGAGTGGAGATCTTTCTCTTTCTCTGCTTTCACCAGCGGGTACTGAATGGAATACCTTCAAAGCTGGAGTGTTCGCATCCGTCCGGGCAGCACGACCTCGCCAACGCAGCCGCTGTTTCTCGATTCGCTGAACTATGATAATATCGTCGTATATCTCGTACAGCCTATCGTTCCAACGACTGCTGTATTCGCTGTTGCCAATGTACAAAGGACCATAAATCAGAGCCTGTCTCTCGGAAACTCGTAACGTCGACTCATCAGATGTTGTCATCGTTCATGTCATTGCACTATATAGAATGACGGGGATGATGAGTGACTTGTAGAGTTTGGTCTTTGTTCGTGAGAGGACTTTACTTGCCTACTCGGTCCGAAATATCACCTATTGCCAAGGGTTATTTTGCATTGGATTTCGAGACTGATATTATTTTTGGTGTTGATACAGGTTCCAAGACAGACGAAATTTTTTCAGACTTCATAAAAGACAAGTCGCGAATGCGATGACTCCATTGCACCTATGGCATCGATTAATTCGCCCATTTCGATCTCGTGATTGTCAATCTTCTATTAGTTTCTGCTAGACTAGCATGGCTTTTGTTTGTCCGATGTTTATCTCAAGTCCTTCAGTGTGTGCCAGCTCGACTAGATTAGTAAACCCTTTCCTCATGTCGAAGATCTTGTGGTTTGATGCTACGCCTGTATTTTTGTGTGGCGTGAGCCTTCTCATGCTTTGTGGTGAAAGGTACGCTGATATCTTGGTAAAGATGGTTAACGAGGGTTATTAGGTTGCTGAATTTACACCGAAAGTCCTTCAAAGAAGATAGTTTCTTAGATTTTTTATTGCCACATTTTGTATGAATATACTATAAGGGCTATAATGTGGGTGAGGCGAAACTTTCCAGTCGGTATTTTCTAAATTATAATTTTTTAGTTGACGTTGCAATATGAGGCCGAACGTTGGCATGATGGAAATGTTTTACCGCGTGTCTAGCCAAAAATTCCGGATGTTTTTAGTTAATAGTTGCTTGATTTTAATGAGCTAATCCTCATAAATGATTTCACCTGTAAGAAGACGAATAGAAATACACAGTATTACCGTGACATCAAGAATTTTCGGCTTTGTGGCTGGTTGGCCAGTTTTCTTTGATTTTTTGTGTGTTTGGATTATTGTAATGATTTCAATTTCCATAACCAAACACAATTCGGTGCAAAAACACTTTCTTTTGGTAGCAATGGATTTCAATGTGTCTTGGTTTGAAATCAAATGAGACCGAATTTCCTTTTTTTGGCAGTATCCGACTGATTTAAACCTTTTGAAATAGTTGCTTGTGTGACTCCCAGATTCTGCGAACTCTTTTTGTATTTGGCTACAATCTTTAACGAGTAGTGGTGTGATGGAACCACCATGCGCAGGTTCCACGACACAGTAATCTAGATTGTAAGGGAAGGAATCGATGTAGTGGATAATTTCTATGCTATAATTTTATTCGTCTAATAGCAACCCAGCAGTGATGTTTACAAGTGAAACGTGTAGTGCGGCTTTGAGTGCCATCTGCTTAGCTAGTGTGGCATTTTCTAGGGCTCTCCACCATATAACGACCCCTTAAAATATTATTGACTTAACTAAGGTTTCGTAAAGGCAGAACTCTACTTTTAGTAAGACGCCTCACATCCTGTCAGTAGCTTTTCTACAGACAATATAAAGCGATCGATGCCTTTCGCACTCTCTCAACGATGATTGCTTTCCATGAGGTTGCCGTCACTTCCGATAATATTAATTGAATTATTCAACACAAAATATGACATTCTCACATTCGTCAGAGGTCCGCATTTTATGATTTTTAGCTCACACTCGCATCGTAAGTTTAAAAAGATAATAAAAATTAAACGAGAATTAAACCACCTCCTCCACCCAATTGTCCTCTAAAATGATGAAAAAGGCAAAAGCAGAGATTTTTCGCTCGTAATGTCGCAAAATTGTAAAGCGTGATCCATTTCTAGATTCCATACTTTTAAAAAACTCGAAATTTTCAATTTCAATGGGGAATGTTTATTAGCATTCGAAGTAACGTTCTTTGGCATGTATTTTTTTTTTTTTTTTTTTTTGAAGATTACCTATTTTAAATGTTGGCCGCGCCTGTGTCTCATGTGTTTCAACGATTGGGTCTAATTTTAGATGACTCGTTCGAACATTTTATCTGGTAGCTGGCGTGATTTTTGCTCCAAGGCCTGAATCAAAGCTAAATTGTTCGCATAGACCTTAGATTTTACATATCCTCACAGAAAAAAGTCAAACGTTGTGATATCATACGATCCTGGTGGCCAATCGAATGACCCAAAACGTGAAATTATCTGCTCGCCGAAGTTTTCTATCAATAAATGCATTGATTGATGCGTTGTGTGGGAAGTGACGCCGTCTTGTTGAAATCAAATGTCGCCGATATCACGAGCTTCAATTTCAGGCATCAAATATGGACCGATGATTAAAACAGCCAACAAACCACACCAATTCATTGTTTTTTTGTTGGAGGAAATGACAGATCTTGCATCTCTTCTCGTTGATTTTTGTCCCAAATGCGTAAATTTTGCTAGTTTATATAACCATTGAGACAGAAATGGGCTCCATATCTCAACAAAATTTGGCTCGAAAACGTCGGTTCTTCTGGGGACTTTTAAAAAACTCATAGACCTACGTGATTTCGCTTGAGAAGATCGAAAGTCGAAGATGCGCCAAGCCCTTCTATACACAATCCGAGTTGCTGCAAACGGCGCCGAGTTGACTCTCCACCGGCTGCTATATATTCTTCACCGCATGCGGGGCGTGATCTATTTGGTCCAATATTATCCAACAATGAACTCTGGGCCTCAAGTTGGGTGATCATGTTGCGAATACTACATAAGGTAGTTTTACAGACATACTTTTACACACATAAATTTTTAGGACTAATACATTTCCTGACGTAATGCTGTCTTAATTAAAATTGGGAAATATGAAATATGTACGATTGTGCTTGGTAAACCAATTAATTGGCGCCAAGAAAAGTAACAAGTTTTGGCGCATTAAAGCCTATATTTCCAAAAAAAAAAATTATAATAATAATGGAAGCTTTTGTAGTGTTTTAGCTCAAAATTTGCGGCGGTTAGAATGCACAAAAGTTTCATTGTTGATTTTCGGTGTAAATCTGATTTGCTGATATTGATTTACAAGTTCCATGTACAAGTAAGAGGTATTGATCTCGCCACAAAGTAGTTGTAAATGAGAAAAGCCGATTTCGGAAACAAGCGGATCGACTAATTTCTCGTTACCGCGCGACGCTTATTTTTTCTTGAATTTATTTTTTGCTGTTTAAAATATGAATACGCTCGTTTGTATATGAACATTGTCACATAAATATTTTTGGTTGATGCCCACATACGATTAAAGCGATCGTATAGGCGATCGCAGCAACGAGCCGACAGCGTACATATGTGCTTATGTGTGAATGTGTATGTGTGTGTGTTTGTTGGATAGTTAATCATCGATGGCAATGGCTGACAAATCTGGCAAAAACACGGCTGGCTGCCGGTATCGCTGACTGGTTGGTCACTTTGATGTGTCGCTGTCCAACTGCCGCCGCCGCCGCCGCTGCCGCTGTTGCTGCTCTTGCTGTTGTTGTTGCAGCTGTACTTGCTGCAAGGTTACGGTTAACTCGTTGCATGGTACATTGATCGTCAGCACAGTCGGTCGGTTGGTCGTTCGTTCGTTGGTTTTTGTTGGTTGTTGAGAAATTCCTGCCGCAATGCGATGTATTGGCTACCATCAAAATATGTCATAATTGACCGCTGGCAACAAGCCGACAACATTCGTGATAAGTTTCTAAGAATTTTTGTCCACTGTTGAGAGACCGCATCTTGACTTGGAAGCGCTTCGACGCATTCAACGCCGTGCAACACACACATATACACGCGCTCATATTCCCATTAAACAGCACCACCACCATTACATGTACATATGTATGTATGTTTCACGCACATCGCGCTTACGTCCACCCGGTACAGGTGTACATATAGCGAACACGGTGTAAACGAACTTCATTGATAGCGGCGTGCGAGCATTGCAAAGCGGCGCGTTGCTGCCACATCGTACGCCGCGTCGATACGTTTCGTTGCGCTTGCGCGGCCGCGCGGCATTTTGCACATTGTGCTCGCATCAGTTACGGTGGTAAACGAGTGCGATCGTTCAGTTAAACGGAGCTAATGCCGCCGCCACCACCACCACCACCACCACTACCAACAAGCAACAACAACACCGTTGCAGCTATCACATCATTGCCCAGTGAATCACCCCGTACAAGTGCCGTGCGCAACGGCACTAACTATTCGCCTCAACGCCGGCCCGGTTGTCGTCTTCGTCGGAGTTGATCACTGCTGCTTCAGGCGCTTTGCGGTGGCAGCAATGTGTGTTGGTACGCAAGCAGGCGGACTTTTTCGGCCTTCCACCAGTAGTAGTTGCTCGTACTGCGTTTTGCTGGCTGCAGCTTGTTGTAAGACAAGCAAGCGTTCTAACCGTACGCGCGCTGTCCACTCTCTATCTGCCACATTGACCCAACTCGGCCTGCTACACAATAACAACTGCCCCGTTCATTTTCGTACATAAGTGCACCACTTCATTTGCATATTGAAGATTTGTATGGATGATTTAATAAAAGGAATCCGGTGATTTTATCGATAGCGCCCGCTTTCCCCACCCCATGTCCCGTTGCAAGGTGAGCGGTGAGCGTCAAAAGTGTAACACTGGTTTACGCTGTTTATGGGCGGGATACTTACAAGCAGCAGCTTTGCAGCTGTTGGTCCATGAAAAATATAATCCGTAGTTTTAAAATTCTTCGAATTTTTATTTCATTGAATCTAGCAATCTTTTTAGGCTTTTACTAAGGTCTATAGTTCTTCTAGCGTTGTTTTTTTAGTAGAAAAGGTCAAAGCAGCACGGTCATTGTTAAGTTCGCAATGATACACTCTAACACTGAGAGCTTCATCATTAACCTTCTCTATAACCTCGAAGCATCGTGAAAGAAATATGTAAAAACGTCTGATGATTTCAGCCGTTGTCGAAGGCAGATGTTGAAAGTAAAAGTTCAGGAGCTGCTAGGTTTGGAAGATGCATTTCTTTATCGGTCCTTTAATTTTTTTTCTAATATCCTTCTTTTTTTATTAGCGTAGATACCACTTACGCGGTTATACTCCGACTTAATACCTTCACAAATGTCTTTCAAGAAATCATTTTCTGCTATTTACATTGAGTTCTTAAATTTAGGTGAAAGGAGTTATCTTTTTTATACTTATTCTTCTTCTCCTTCTTTACTGTTGTAGACGCCGCTTACGCGGTTATAGTCGAATTAACAACAGCGCGCCAGTCGTTTCTCCTTTTTGCTATTTGGCGCCAATTGGATATTCCAAGCGAAGCCAGGTTTTTCTCCACTTGGTCTATCCAACGGAGTGAAGGTCTTCCTCTTTCTCGCTTCCTTATCAAGTCTGTAGAAAGCAGAACTAACGGCGTCGTTGTTGAGGCCAATGATATCGATGCCAGCGGCGTATGCCAGAGCTTTCACAATCTTATAAAGATGGTACCTTTCCTATTTATTCTGCGAGGCTCGAATTATTTTCTCCAAGAGTAGATTGAACAAGACCCACAATAGGATTCCCTTGTCTATCTCTTTTGGTAACGGCTCTGAGAGGTCCTTCCCGATCCTGTTATAGCTTTTGGTATTTTTAATCGTCGGTTTACATAGCCGTATTAGTTTTGCGGAGATACCAGATTCAGACATCGCGGCTAAAGGCAGCTCCTTTTCGTTCTGCAAATAATGAGAAGAGGTGCGTTTGTCGATTCTTTTTTCGCGGTTCTTTTCCATGATTTGACGCATGGTGAAATCTGGTCGGTTGTTGATTTTCCAGTCCTAAAGCCACACTTATAAGGTCCAATCAGTTTGTTGACAGTGGTCATTAATCCTTCACACAATACGCTCGATGGAACCTGACCTTGACCTTGACGTGTCCTTGATTCGGGGCCGTTGTTGGCATTTCAGCTTCAGAATTTTGAGCCCAAGTTTTGACAAGGCAAAATAGCTCTGGATATTTGAAAATCTGACAAAATGACAGCATATAAAAAGGTAAATTTTTTTAGCCATGTCCTTCATGTTTAAAATATGGTGAAAAATAAAAAAAGACAACAACAACCGTATCTTAACACAGCGAATCAGCAACAATTTATAGATTTTGAATATCTTTTAAAGTTTTGTCAGAAAGAATAGAACGGGGTCGGGGTAGAGTTAGATTTGGTTCTAAATAGATCGTAGGTAGACGACCCTCTAAATGCAAAATTATGGAATTATTTACTAGATCTAATACCATAGAGAAACACCTCAAGTCTGCGAACAAAGCAACAGAGGGCTACCACAAAGTTACTTTGGCGGTCGGACCAAAAATCTACTACTTCAAGGTAAAAGAGACATCATCACAAGGTACCTATCCTTAAAATTCCACCTTTACAATACTGAAAAAGTAGTTGCGGTGGAATGCAAAGCGTACGCGGTGGATGATGAGACTCTGGAACATTACCGTTGCGAATACCCAGCCTTCAGCTGGAGGAGAGGAGACATATGCCACGGCGCTCAATGCTCTAACTTGAGCAACACTGGGCAGCTGAGGTAGAAAAAAATAAGGTATTTTATCAAATCCACGGTGTTGCTGGATAAAGCTTAATTTCGTTATGATGGGTGCACAATGGGTCTAATAATGGTCTAAATGTGACCGCGGTCTGGAGTTTGCGCGTCTATCTTCTTCTTTATCAAAAAATCTACCAATTCCTTAGCTTTAGGCATTAGTCCAATTTTCGGTGACTCGTTCGAATGACACGCGTGATATTTTGCTCCAAGGCTTGAGCGGGATCGTTCGCATAGACTTTAGACTTTACATATCCCCACAGGAAAAAGTCTAACGGTGTGATATCGCACGATCTTGGCCCGAAACGTGAAATTATCTGCTCACCGAAGTGTTCTGGTAATAAATCCATTGATTGATGCGATGTGTGGAAAGTGGCGCCGTCTTTTTGAAACCAAATGTTGCCGAGATCACGTGTTTCAATTTCAGTTGGTTATGTTGGGCCGATAACGGTCGTCATTGACGGTTACATTCTCTTCAGCATCATTTTTGAATAAATATTGATGATTCCACCAGCCCACAAACCACACCAAACAGTTGCTTTTTTTCTGTATGAAATGTCAACATTTTAATCTCTTCAGGTTGCTCTTCGTCCCAAATCCGACAATTTTGCTTATTTACATACCCATTAAGTCAGCAAAATGCACCAAGTCGTTCCATATGTCAGTCCGAGTTGCTGCGAACAGCGCCGAATCGACTCTCCGCGGTCTTCGCGTACACTCTCACCTACGGTTGATATATTTTCTTCCAGCGTGCTGGACGAGGTCTATACGATCGGATATTTTCCAATAATGAATGCTGGGTCTCAAGATGGGTGATGGTGTTGCGAATAGTACGCTCAGTAGGCCTATTATGTCGAACACACAAGTACTTTGAACGAAGTGCGCGAAGCACATTTATTACAGGACGTAAATTTTCGTAATAAAGTTGAACGATTTGTAAACGTTGTTCAGACGTAAGTCTTCCCATGATGAAATGCTAAATAATAGTGAACAAAAATAACATGACAGCTTGACACGACTCACGCGTGATCTGTCAAAAAAGGCTATTGAAGAAAGTACATCTACTTTTGTTAGCCGATATTAGGTTAAAAAGCTTGATTAGTGTGAACGTTAATGACCTTCTACTGAAGTTGACTGTAATTTAAAGACATTTAAATAATTTTCATACCAAACAATATACGAATCTCTTCAAATTGTTGAACTCAGTAAAGTCATTGTGTCAAGCTTCTACTCCTCACGGTTCTGTAACTATTGAACCCATTCATCTTTTTAGCACGTTTGAGAACACCAAACTAAAAGAGTTAATCTTCTGCTAGCGCTTGGACCACCAGAAATGTTTTACGCTTAATCCATCAAATTAAACATTTCTCAAAATGTTGCCCCACACCTCTCCATCGCTATATTTCAATTTAGACTCGCGAATTATACTTATTTTAGGCATAACTCTACACACAAACATACATATGTACCTATAGCTGTTGGCGCATGCGTGCAGCTTGAGCGAATATTGAACAAACAACAATAAAAATGTGGCAAAAATGGTAATGAGATGAAAGAAGTCCGCCTTCGTAGCAATTGTGGCGGTGGCAAAGGGTTTCTCGCCGCAATACGTCATCGGTTCCACCCGGTGGCAAAAGGGCAGATGTAGACTTTGCGGCAAACGCTCGCTCGCTCGCCCAGCCAACCATTTTCATGTGCTCCATTTTGGTGCCTACAAATATGAGGCCTCTCATGCAGACATGTGATTTTTCATGCACACACATACACCTATACTTACATATATAAATATCTAGAAATATACGTTTATGAATAGTATGAACACCGAACACCGACCGATGGCGGAGTGAAGGCGCGGCTGGGCGATCGGTGACGTTCAACGCTTGACGATTTGGCGGCTGGCGGTTGCTGGCTGGCGGCCGCTGATGTGTGGCGTACAATGGTCATGACAGACAGCAATTTCGCACACGCAGACACGACATATTACACATACGTGAACAATGTTTTGGTTGGC
>CM050326.1:42176956-42200408 GCA_027475135.1 Bactrocera correcta
TTAAGTTAATGAACCTTCTTTATCGCACTGAAGTTGGCATAACGGCAGTGGATATAGAAGAATTCCGTAATCTTATATTTAGGTATAAAGTCGATTTTCTTGTATATACATATTTAGCGATCGATATCGAAATGCTTCAAATCATTAGTTTAACATATTTAATTTAATTAACCTTCTTTAACGTATTGAAGTGTATATAAAGCCATAACGGCAGTGCGTTTAAAAGAATTCCGTAATCTTATATTTAGGCATAAAGTCGATTTTCTTTTATATACACATTTAGATATCGATATCGAAATGCTTCAAATCAATAGTTTAACATATTAAGTTAATAAACATTTTTAAGCTTACTGAAGTCTACATAAAGCCTTAACGGTATAACGGCAGTGCATTTAGAAGAATTCCGTAATGTTATAATTTTATATTTAGGTATAAATTCGATTTTCTTGTATATACATATTTGGCAAGCGATATCGAAATGCTTCAAATCATTAGTTTAACATATTTAAGTTAATTAACCCTCTTTAACTTATTGAAGTTGATAAAGAGCCATGGCGGCATAACGACAGTACATTGGGAAGAATTCCGTAATCTTATATTTAGGTATAAAGTCGATTTTCTTTTATATACACATTTAGATATCGATATCGAAATGCTTCAAATCATAAGTTTAACATATTAAGTTAATAAACATTTTTAAGCTTACTGAAGTCTACATAAAACCTTAACGGTATAACGGCAGTGCATTTAGAAGAATTCCGTAATGTTATAATTTTATATTTAGGTATAAATTCGATTTTCTTGTATATACACATTTAGCAAGCGATATCGAAATGCTTCAAATCATTAGTTTAACATATTTAAGTTAATAAACCTTCTTTAACGAACTGAAGTTGATACAAAGCCATGGCGGCATAATAACAGTACATTTGGAAGAATTCCGTAATCTTATATTTAGGTATAAAGTCGATTTTCTTGTATATACACATTTAGCTATCGATATCGAAATGTTTCAAATCATTAGTTTAACATATTTAAGTTTATAAACCTTCTTTAACACACTGAAGTCTACATAAAGCGTTAACGGCATAACGGCAGTGCATTTAGAAAAACTCCGTTATCTTATATTTAGGTATAAATTCGATTTTCTTATATATACATATTTGGCAAGCGATATCGAAATGCTTCAAATCATTAGTTTAACATACTTAAGTTAATAAACCTCCTTTATCTTACTGAAGTTTGCATAAAGCCATAACGGTATAACGGCAGTGCATTTGGATGAATTCCGTAATCTTATATCTAGGTAAAAAGTCGACTTTGTTGTATATACACATTTAGCAATCGATATCGAAATGCTTCAATTCATTTGTTTAACATATTTAAGTTATTTAACCTTCTTTAACGTATTGAAGTTTATAAAGAGCCATGGCGGCATAACGACAGTACATTTGGAAGAATTCCGTAGTCTTGTATTTAGGTATAAAGTCGATTTTCTTGTATATATGCATTAAGCAATCGATATCGAAATGCTTCAAATAACTGGTTTAACATATTTAAGTTAATAAACCTTCTTTAACGAACTGAAATTTCTATAAAGCCATAACGGCATAACGGCAGTGCATTTAGAAGAATTCCGTAATCTTATATTTAGGTATGAATTCGGTTTTCTTGTATATACTCATTTAGCAATCGATATCGAAATGCTGTTAATCATTAGTTTAACATATTTAAGTTAATAAAGCTTCTTTACCGCCTGAAGTTAACATAAAGCCATGGCGCCATAACGGCAGTGCCTGTAGAAGAATTCCGTAATCTTATATTTAGGTATGTTGTCGATTTTCTTGGATTTACACATTTAGCAATCGATATCGAAAATCTTCGAATAACTGGTTTAGCATATTTAGGTTAATTAACCTTCTTTATCTTACTGAAGTTTATATAAAGCCATAACGGCATAACGGCAGTATATTTGGCTTAATTCCGTAATCTTTTATTTAGGTATAAAGTCGATTTTCTTGTATATACACATTTAGCAATCGATATCGAAATGCTTCAACTCATTAGTTTAACATATTTAAGTTAGTAAACCTTCTTTAACGAACTGAAGTTGGCATAACGGCAGTGGATGTAGAAGAATTCCGTAATCTTATATTTAGGTATAAAGTCGATTTTCTTGTATATACATATTTAGCTATCGATATCGGAATGCTTCAAATCATTTCTTTAACATATTAAGTTAATAAACATTTTTTAGCTTACTAAAGTCTACATAAAGCCTTAAGGGTATAACGGCAGTGCATTTAGAAGAATTCCGTAATGTTATAATTTTATATTTAGGTATAAAGTCGATTTTCTTGTATTTGCACATTTAGCAATCGTATTCGAAATGCTTCAAACCATTAGCTTAACATATTTAAAATAATTAACCTTCTTTAACGTATTGAAGTTGACACAAAGCCACGGCGGCATAATGACAGTACATTTGGAAGAATTCCGTAATCTTATATTTAGGTATAAAGTCGATTTTCTTGTATATACACTTCTAGCAATCGATATCGAAATGCTTCAAATCATTAGTTTAACATATTTAAGTTAATAAACCTTCTTTAACGCACTGAAGTCTACATAAAGCGTTAACGGCATAACGGCAGTGCATTTAGAAAAATTTCGTTATCTTATATTTAGGTATAAATTCGATTTTCTTGTATAAACATATTCGGCAGGCGATATCCAAATGTTTCAAATCATTAGTTTAACAGATTTAAGTTAATTAACCTTCTTTAACGCATTGATATAAAGCCATAACGGCAGTGCATTTGGAAGAATTCCGTTATCTTATATTTAGGTATAATGTCGATTTTCTTTTATATACACATTTAGATATCGATATCGAAATGTTTCAAATCATTAGTTTAACATATTAAGTTAATAAACATTTTTTAGCTTACTGAAGTCTACATAAAGCCTTAACGGTATAACGGCAGTGCATTTAGAAAAATTCCGTAATGTTATAATTTTATATTTAGGTATAGATTCGATTTTCTTGTATATACACATTTAGCAAGCGATATCGAAATGCTTCAAATCATTAGTTTAACATATTTAAGTTAATAAACCTTCTTTAACGCACTGAAGTCTACATAGAGCGTTAACGGCATAACGGCAGTGCATTTAGAAAAATTCCGTTATCTTATATTTAGGTATAAATTCGATTTTCTTGTATATACATATTTGGCAAGCGATATCGAAATGCTTCAAATCATTAGTTTAACATATTTAAGTTAATTAACCTTCTTTAACTTATTGAAGTTGATAAAGAGCCATGGCGGCATAACGACAGTACATTGGGAAGAATTCCGTAATCTTATATTTAGGTATAAAGTCGATTTTCTTTTATATACACATTTACATATCGATATCGAAATGCTTCAAATCATAAGTTTAACATATTAAGTTTATAAATATTTCTTAGCTTACTGAAGTCTACATAAAACCTTAACGGTATAACGGCAGTGCATTTAGAAGAATTCCGTAATGTTATAATTTTATATTTAGGCATAAATTCGATTTTCTTGTATATACATATTTGGCAAGCGATATCGAAATGCTTCAAATCATTAGTTTAACATATTTATGTTAATAAATCTTCTTTAACGAACTGAAGTTGATACAAAGCCATGGCGGCATAATGACAGTACATTTGGAAGAATTCCGTAATCTTATATTTAGGTATAAAGTCGATTTCCTTGTATATACACATTTAGATATCGATATCGAAATGCTTCAAATCATTAGTTTAACATATTAATTTAATAAACATTTTTAGCTTACTGAAGTCTACATAAAGCCTTAGCAGTATAACGGCAGTGCATTTAGAAGAATTCCGTAATGTTATAGTTTTATATTTAGGTATAAAGTCGATTTTCTTGTATATACACATTTAGAAAGCGATATCGTAATGCTTCAAATCATTAGTTTAACATATTTAAGTTAATTAACCTTCTTTAACGCACTGAAGTTGGTACAAAGCCCTGGCGGCATAATGACAGTACATTTGGAAGAATTCCGTAATCTTATATTTAGGTATAAAGTCGATTTCCTTGTATATACACATTTAGATATCGATATCGAAATGCTTCAAATCATTAGTTTAACATATTTGAGTTAATAAACCTTCTTTAACGAACTGAAGTCTACATAAAGCCTTAGCAGGGATAACGGCAGTGCATTTAGAAGAATTCCGTAATGTTATAGTTTTATATTTAGCTATAAATTCGATTTTCTTGTATATACTCATTTAGCAATCGATATCGAAATGCTTCAAATCATTAGTTTAACATATTTAAGTTAATAAACCTTCTTTAACGCACTGAAGTTACATAGAGCCTAACGGTATAACGGCAGTGCATTTAGAAGAATTCCGTAAGTATATTTTATTTAAGGGATAAAGTTTGATTTTCTTGTATATGCACATTTAGCAAGCGATAACGAAATGCTTCAAATCATTAGTTTAACATATTTAAGTTAATTAACCTTCTTTAACGTATTGAAGTTGATAAAGAGCCATGCGGCATAACGACAGTACATTTGGAAGAATTCCGTAATCTTATTTTTTAGGTATAAAGTCGATTTTCTTGTATATAATATTAAGCAATCGATATCGAAATGCTTCAAATCATTAGTTTAACATATTTAAGTTAATGAACCTTCTTTAACGCACTGAAGTTGGCATAACGGCAGTGGATATAGAAGAATTCCGTAATCTTATATTTAGGTATAAAGTCGATTTTCTTGTATATACATATTTAGCTATCGATATCGAAATGCTTCAAATCATTAGTTTAACATAATTAATTTAATTAACCTTCTTTACGTATTGAAGTGTATATAAAGCCATAACGGCAGTGCGTTTAAAAGAATTCCGTAATCTTATATTTAGGCATAAAGTCGATTTTCTTTTATATACACATTTAGATATCGATATCGAAATGCTTCAAATCAATAGTTTAACATATTAAGTTAATAAACATTTTTTAGCTTACTGAAGTCTACATAAAGCCTTAACGGTATAACGGCAGTGCATTTAGAAGAATTCCGTAATGTTATAATTTTATATTTAGGTATAAATTCGATTTTCTTGTATATACATATTTGGCAAGCGATATCGAAATGCTTCAAATCATTAGTTTAACATATTTAAGTTAATTAACCCTCTTTAACTTATTGAAGTTGATAAAGAGCCATGGCGGCATAACGACAGTACATTGGGAAGAATTCCGTAATCTTATATTTAGGTATAAAGTCGATTTTCTTTTATATACACATTTAGATATCGATATCGAAATGCTTCAAATCATAAGTTTAACATATTAAGTTAATAAACATTTTTAAGCTTACTGAAGTCTACATAAAACCTTAACGGTATAACGGCAGTGCATTTAGAAGAATTCCGTAATGTTATAATTTTATATTTAGGTATAAATTCGATTTTCTTGTATATACACATTTAGCAAGCGATATCGAAATGCTTCAAATCATTAGTTTAACATATTTAAGTTAATAAACCTTCTTTAACGAACTGAAGTTGATACAAAGCCATGGCGGCATAATGACAGTACATTTGGAAGAATTCCGTAATCTTATATTTAGGTATAAAGTCAATTTTCTTGTATATACACATTTAGCTATCGATATCGAAATGTTTCAAATCATTAGTTTAACATATTTAAGTTCATAAACCTTCTTTAACACACTGAAGTCTACATAAAGCGTTAACGGCATAACGGCAGTGCATTTAGAAAAACTCCGTTATCTTATATTTAGGTATAAATTCGATTTTCTTATATATACATATTTGGAAGCGATATCGAAATCTTCAAATCATTAGTTTAACATATTTAAGTTAATAAACCTTCTTTAACGAACTGAAGTCTACATAAAGCCTTAGCAGTATAACGGCAGTGCATTTAGAAGAATTCCGTAATTTATATTTAGGTATAAAGTCGATTTTCTTGTATATACACATTTAGCAATCGATATCGAAATGCTTCAAATCATTAGTTTAACATATTAAGTTAATAAACCTTCTTTAACGCACTGAAGTCTACATAGAGCCTAGCGGTATAACGGCAGTGCATTTAGAAGAATTCCGTAATGTTATAATTTTATATTAAGGGATAAATTCGATTTTCTTGTATATGCACATTTAGCAAGCGATAACGAAATGCTTCAAATCATTAGTTTAACATATTTAAGTTAATTAACCTTCTTTAACGTATTGAAGTTGATAAAGAGCCATGGCGGCATAACGACAGTACATTTAGAAGAATTCCGTAGTCTTATTTTTTAGGTATAAAGTCGATTTTCTTGTATATATGCATTAAGCAATCGATATCGAAATGCTTCAAATCATTAGTTTAACATATTTAAGTTAATAAACCTTCTTTAAACGCACTGAAGTTTTGGCATAACGGCAGTGGATATAGAAGAATTCCGTAATCTT
Source organism: Bactrocera correcta (assembly GCA_027475135.1). NCBI lineage: Eukaryota > Metazoa > Arthropoda > Insecta > Diptera > Tephritidae > Bactrocera > Bactrocera correcta. Next base: position 42,183,462 of record CM050326.1, read on the forward strand.
ATATTTAGGTATAAAGTCGATTTTCTTGTATATACTATTTAGCAATCGATATCGAAATGCTTCAAATCATTAGTTTAACATAATTAATTTAATAAACCTTCTTTAACGTATTGAAGTGTACATAAAGCCATAACGGCAAAATGCGTTAAAAGAATTCCGTAATCTTATATTTAGGCATAAAGTCGATTTTCTTGTTTTATACACATTTAGAATCGATATCGAAATGCTTCAAATCAATTTGTTTAACATATTAAAATTAATAAACTTCTTTAACTTCTGAAGTTACATAAAGCCATAACGGTATAACGGCAGTGCATTTAGAAGAATTCCGTAATGTTATAATTTTATATTTAGGTATAAATTCGATTTTCTTGTATATACATATTTGGCAAGCGATATCGAAATGCTTCAAATCATTAGTTTAACATATTTAAGTTAATTAACCCTCTTTAACTTATTGAAGTTGATAAAGAGCCATGGCGGCATAACGACAGTACATTGGGAAGAATTCCGTAATCTTATATTTAGGTATAAAGTCGATTTTCTTTTATATACACATTTAGATATCGATATCGAAATGCTTCAAATCATAAGTTTAACATATTAAGTTAATAAACATTTTTAAGCTTACTGAAGTCTACATAAAACCTTAACGGTATAACGGCAGTGCATTTAGAAGAATTCCGTAATGTTATAATTTTATATTTAGGTATAAATTCGATTTTCTTGTATATACACATTTAGCAAGCGATATCGAAATGCTTCAAATCATTAGTTTAACATATTTAAGTTAATAAACCTTCTTTAACGAACTGAAGTTGATACAAAGCCATGGCGGCATAATGACAGTACATTTGGAAGAATTCCGTAATCTTATATTTAGGTATAAAGTCAATTTTCTTGTATATACACATTTAGCTATCGATATCGAAATGTTTCAAATCATTAGTTTAACATATTTAAGTTCATAAACCTTCTTTAACACACTGAAGTCTACATAAAGCGTTAACGGCATAACGGCAGTGCATTTAGAAAAACTCCGTTATCTTATATTTAGGTATAAATTCGATTTTCTTATATATACATATTTGGCAAGCGATATCGAAATACTTCAAATCATTAGTTTAACATATTTAAGTAAATTAACCTTCTTTAACGTATTGAAGTTGATATAAAGCCATAACGGCAGTGCATTTGGAAGAATTCCGTAATCTTATGTTTAGGTATAAAGTCGATTTTCTTTTATATACACATTTAGATATCGATATCGAAATGCTTCAGATCATTAGTTTAACATATTAATTTAATAAACATTTTTTAGCTTACTGAAGTCTACATAAAGCCTTAGCGGTATAACGGCAGTGCATTTAGAAGAATTCCGTAATGTTATAATTTTATATTTAGGTATAAATTCGATTCTTTGTATATACACATTTAGCAAGCGATATCGAAATGCTTCAAGTTATTAGTTTAACATATTTAAGTTAATTAACCTTCTTTAACGTATTGAAGTTGATAAAGAGCCATGGCGGCATAACGACACTACATTTAGAAGAATTCCGTAGTCTTATATTTAGGTATAAAGTCGATTTTCTTGTATATATGCATTAAGCAATCGATATCGAAATGCTTCAAATAACTGGTTTAACATATTTAAGTTAATAAACCTTCTTTAACGAACTGAAGTTAATATAAAGCCATAACGGCATAACGGCAGTGCATTTAGAAGAATTACGTAATCTTATATTTAGGTATGAATTCAATTTTCTTGTATATACTCATTTAGCAATCGATGTCGAAATGCTTCAAACCATTAGTTTAACATATTTAAGTTAATAAACCTTCTTTAACTCACTGAAGTCTACATAAAGCCTTAACGGCATAACGGCAGTATATATGGGTAATTTCCGTAATCTTTTATTTAGGTATAAAATCGATTTTCTTGTATATATACATTTAGCAATCGATATCGAAATGCTTCAGCTCATTAGTTTAACATATTAAAGTTAATAAACCTTCTTTAACGATCTGAAGTGGGCATATAGCCATGGAGGCATAACTGCAGTGCACGTAGAAGAATTCCATAATCTTATATTTAGGTGTAAAGTCGATTTTCTTGTATTTACACATTTAGCCGTCGATATCGAAATGCTTCAAACCTTTAGTTTAACATATTTAAAATAATTAACCTTCTTTAACGTATTGAAGTTGATACAAAGCCATGGCGGCATAACGACAGTACATTTGGAAGAATTCCGTAATCTTATATTTAGGTATAAATTCGATTTTCTTGTATATGCACACTTAGCAAGCGATAACGAAATGCTTCAAATCATTAGTTTAACATATTTAAGTTAATTTACCTTCTTTAACGTATTGAAGTTGATAAAGAGCCATGGCGGCATAACGACAGTACATTTGGAAGAATTCCGTAGTGTTATATTTAGGTATAAAGTCGATTTTCTTGTATATATGCATTAAGCAATCGATATCGAAATGCTTCAAATCATTAGTTTAACATATTTAAGTTAATGAACCTTCTTTAACGCACTGAAGTTGGCATAACGGTAGTGGATATAGAAGAATTCCGTAATCTTATATTTAGGTATAAAGTCGATTTTCTTTTATATACACATTTAGATATCGATATCGAAATGCTTCAAATCAATAGTTTAACATATTAAGTTAATAAACATTTTTTAGCTTACTGAAGTCTACATAAAGCCTTAACGGTATAACGGCAGTGCATTTAGAAGAATTCCGTAATGTTATAATTTTATATTTAGGTATAAATTCGATTTTTTTGTATATACACATTTAACAAGCGATATCGAAATGCTTCAAATCATTAGTTTAACATATTAAGTTAATAAACATTTTTAGCTTACTGAAGTCTACATAAAGCCTTAACGGTATAACGACAAGGCATTTAGAAGAATTCCGTAATGTTATAATTTTATATTTAGGTATAAATTCGATTTTCTTGTACATACACATTTAACAAGCGATATCGAAATGCTTCAAATCATTAGTTTAACATATTTAAGTTAATTAACCTTCTTTAACGTACTGAAGTTGATATAAAGCCATAACGGCAGTGCGTTTGGAAGAATTCCGTAATCTTATATTTAGGCATAAAGTCGATTTTCTTTTATATACACATTTAGATATCGATATCGAAATGCTTCAAATCATTAGTTTAACATATTAAGTTAATAAACATTTTTTAGCTTACTGAAGTCTACATAAAGCCTTAACGGTATAACGGCAGTGCATTTAGAAGAATTCCGTAATGTTATAATTTTATATTTAGGTATAAATTCGATTTTTTTGTATATACACATTTAACAAGCGATATCGAAATGCTTCAAATCATTAGTTTAACATATTAAGTTAATAAACATTTTTAGCTTACTGAAGTCTACATAAAGCCTTAACGGTATAACGACAGGGCATTTAGAAGAATTCCGTAATGTTATAATTTTATATTTAGGTATAAATTCGATTTTCTTGTACATACACATTTAACAGGCGATATCGAAATGCTTCAAATCATTAGTTTAACATATTTAAGTTAATTAACCTTCTTTAACGTATTGAAGTTGATAAAGGGCCATGGCGGCATAACGACAGTACATTTGGAAGAATTACGTAATCTTATATTTAGGTATGAATTCGATTTTCTTGTATATACTCATTTAGCAATCGATATCGAAATGCTTCAAATCATTATTTTAACATATTTAAGTTAATAAAGCTTCTTTATCCTACTGAAATTTACATAAAGCCATGGCGCCATAACGGCAGGGCATGTAGAAGAATTCCGTAATCTTATATTGAGGTATGTAGTCGATTTTCTTGGATTTACACATTTAGCAATCGATATCGAAAATCTTCAAATAACTGGTTTAGCATATTTAAGATAATTAACCTTCTTTATATTAGTGAAGTTTAAATAAAGCCATAACGGCATAACGGCATAACGGCAGTATATTTGGGTGAATTCCGTAATAATTTATTTAGGTATAAAATCGATTTTCTTGTATATACACATTTAGCAATCGATAACGAAATGCTTCAAGTCATTAGTTTAACATATTTAAGTTAACATATTTAAGTTAATTAACCTTCTCTATCTTACTGAAGTTTACATAAAGCAATAACGGTATAACGGCAGTGCATTTGGAAGAATTCCGTTAACTTATATTTAGGTATAAAATCGATTTCTTGAATATACACATTTAGCAATCGATATCGAAATGCTTCAAATCATTAGTTTAACATATTTAAGTTAATTAACCCTCTCTATCTTACCGAAGTCTTCATAAAGCCTTAACGGCATAACTGCAGTGCATTTGGAAGAATTCCGTAATCTTATATTTAGGTATAATTCGATTTTGTTGTATATACACATTTAAGAATCGATATCGAAATGCTTCAAATCATTACTTTAACATATTTAAGTTCATAAACCTTCTCTAACGTATTGAAGGAGATACAAAGCCATGGCGGCATAGCGGCAGTGCATTTTGAAGAAGTCCGTAGTCTTATATTTAGGATTAGCCGCTTTAGCTAACTATTTCCAAGCCCCTAGTAGAAATAGAAGAAAAATTGGGGACTTTCCTGAGAGCTCTTTAAATTATCTAAACAATGCTTTATGTTTGACCCACCTCGTTCCAATAATTTAGCCGCTAGAGCGTTAGCAAAGTTGAAACAAAACTGTGACTATTGCCAAGCCCCTGATAGGAGTAGAAGAAAGATTGAAGACTTTCCTGAAAGCTCTTTAAATTATCTAACCAATGCTTTATGTTTGACCCACCTCGTTCCAATAGTTTAGCCGCTAGAGCGTTATCAAAGTTGAAACAAAAATGTGACTATTGCCAAGCCCCTGATAGGAGTAAAAAAAAGATTGAAGACTTTCCTGAGAGCTCTTTAAATTATCTAACCAATGCTTTATGTTCGACCCACCTCGTTTTAATAGTTTAGCCTCAGAGCGTTGGCAAGGTTGAAACAAAAATGTGACTATTGCCGAGCCCCTGGTAGGAGTAGAAGAAAGATTGAAGACTTTCCTGAAAGCCCTTTAAAATATCTAACCAATGCTTTATGTTTGACCCACCTCGTTCCAATAGTTTAGCCGCTAGAGCGTTATCAAAGTTGAAACAAAAATGGTACTATTGCCAAGCCCCTGATAAGAGTAGAAGAAAGATTGAAGACTTTCCTGAGAGCTCTTTAAATTATCTAACCAATGCTTTATGTTCGACCCACCTCGTTTTAATAGTTTAGCCTCAGAGCGTTGGCAAGGTTGAAACAAAAATGTGACTATTGCCGAGCCCCTGGTAGGAGTAAAAAAAAGATTGAAGACTTTCCTGAAAGCTCTTTAAATTATCTAACCAATGCTTTATGTTTGACCCACCTCGTTCCAATAGTTTAGCCGCTAGAGCGTTATCAAAGTTGAAACAAAAATGTGACTATTGCCAAGCCCCTGATAGGAGTAGAAGAAATATTGAAAACTTTCCTTAGAGCTCTTTAAATTATCTAACCAATGCTTTATGTTTGACCCACCTCGTTTTAATAGTTTAGCCTCAGAGCGTTATCAAAGTTGAAACAAAAATGTGACTATTGCCAAGCCCCTGATAGGAGTAGAAGAAATATTGAAGACTTTCCTGAAAGCCCTTTAAAATATCTAACCAATGCTTTATGTTCGACCCACCTCTTTCCAATAGTTTAGCCTCAGAGCGTTAGCAAAGTTGAAACAAAAATGTGACTACTTCCAAGCCCCTGGTAGAAGAAGAAGAAAAATAGGGGACTTTCCTGAGAGCTCTTTAAATTATCTAACCAATGCTTTATGTTCGACCCACCTCGTTTTAATAGTTTAGCCTCAGAGCGTTGGTAAGGTTGAAACAAAAATGTGACTATTGCTGAGCCCCTGGTAGGAGTAAAAAAAAGATTGAAGACTTTCCTGAAAGCTCTTTAAATTATCTAACCAATGCTTTATGTTTGACCCACCTCGTTCCAATAGTTTAGCCGCTAGAGCGTTATCAAAGTTGAAACAAAAATGTGACTATTGCCAAGCCCCTGATAGGAGTAAAAAAAAGATTGAAGACTTTCCTGAGAGCTCTTTAAATTATCTATCCAATGCTTTATGTTCGACCCACCTCGTTTTAATAGTTTAGCCGCTAGAGCGTTAGCAAAGTTGAAACAAAACTGTGACTATTGCCAAGCCCCTGATAGGAGTAGAAGAAAGATTGAAGACTTTCCTGAGAGCTCTTTAAATTATCTAACCAATGCTTTATGTTCGACCCACCTCGTTTTAATAGTTTAGCCTCAGAGCGTTATCAAAGTTGAAACAAAAATGTGACTATTGCCAAGCCCCTGATAGGAGTAGAAGAAATATTGAAAACTTTCCTTAGAGCTCTTTAAATTCTCTAACCAATGCTTTATGTTCGACCCACCTCTTTCCAATAGTTTAGCCGCTAGAGCGTTATCAAAGTTGAAACAAAAATGTGACTATTGCCAAGCCCCTGATAGGAGTAAAAAAAAGATTGAAGACTTTCCTGAGAGCTCTTTAAATTATCTAACCAATGCTTTATGTTCGACCCACCTCGTTTTAATAGTTTAGCCTCAGAGCGTTGGCAAGGTTGAAACAAAAATGTGACTATTGCCGAGCCCCTGGTAGGAGTAGAAGAAAGATTGAAGACTTTCCTGAAAGCTCTTTAAATTATCTAACCAATGCTTTATGTTTGACCCACCTCGTTCCAATAGTTTAGCCGCTAGAGCGTTATCAAAGTTGAAACAAAAATGTGACTATTGCCAAGCCCCTGATAAGAGTAGAAGAAAGATTGAAGACTTTCCTGAGAGCTCTTTAAATTATCTAATCAATGGTTTATGTTGACTCACCTCGTTCTAATAGTTTAGCTGCTTAAGCGTTGCTAACGCTATTAGAACGAGGTGAGTCACACACAAAGCATTTGTTAGATAATTTAAGGAGCTTTGAGGAAAGTTTTCAATCTTTCTTCTACTCCTATCAGGGGCTTGGCAATAGTCACATTTTTGATTCAACTTTGCTAACGCTTAGCGGCTAAACTATTGGAAAGAGGTGAGTCAAACATAAAGCATTGGTTAGATAATTTAAAGAGCTCTCAGGAAAGTCCCCAATTTTTCTTCTTCTTCTACCAGGGGCTTGAAGTAGTCACATTTTTGTTTCAACTTTGCTAACGCTCTGAGGCTAAACTATTGGAACGAGGTGGGTCAAACAAAAGCATTGGTTAGATAATTTAAAGAGCTCTCAGGAAAGTCCCCAATTTTTCTTCTTCTTCTACCAGGGGCTTGGAAGTAGTCACATTTTTGTTTCAACTTTGCTAACGCTCTAGCGGCTAAACTATTGGAACGAGGTGGGTCAAACATAAAGCATTGGTTAGATAATTTAAAGAGCTTTCAGGAAAGTCTTCAATCTTTTTTTTACTCCTACCAGGGGCTGGCAATAGTCACATTTTTGTTTCAACCTTGCCAACGCTCTGAGGCTAAACTATTAAAACGAGGTGGGTCGAACATAAAGCATTGGTTAGATAATTTAAAGAGCTCTCAGGAAAGTCCCCAATTTTTCTTCTTCTTCTACCAGGGGCTTGGAATAGTCACATTTTTGTTTCAACTTTGCTAACGCTCTGAGGCTAAACTATTGGAAAGAGGTGGGTCGAACATAAAGCATTGGTTAGAGAATTTAAAGAGCTCTAAGGAAAGTTTTCAATATTTCTTCTACTCCTATCAGGGGCTTGGCAATAGTCACATTTTTGTTTCAACTTTGATAACGCTCTGAGGCTAAACTATTAAAACGAGGTGGGTCGAACATAAAGCATTGGTTAGATAATTTAAAGAGATCTCAGGAAAGTCTTCAATCTTTCTTCTACTCCTATCAGGGGCTTGGCAATAGTCACAGTTTTGTTTCAACTTTGCTAACGCTCTAGCGGCTAAACTATTGGAACGAGGTGGGTCAAACATAAAGCATTGGTTAGATAATTTAAAGAGCTCTCAGCAAAGTCTTCAATCTTTTTTTTACTCCTATCAGGGGCTTGGCAATAGTCACATTTTTGTTTCAACTTTGATAACGCTCTAGCGGCTAAACTATTGGAACGAGGTGGGTCAAACATAAAGCATTGGTTAGATAATTTAAAGAGCTTTCAGGAAAGTCTTCAATCTTTTTTTTACTCCTATCAGGGGCTTGGCAATAGTCACATTTTTGTTTCAACTTGCAACGCTCTGAGGCTAAACTATTAAAACGAGGTGGGTCGAACATAAAGCATTGGTTAGATAATTTAAAGAGCTCTCAGGAAAGTCTTCAATCTTTTTTTTACTCCTATCAGGGGCTTGGCAATAGTCACATTTTTGTTTCAACTTTGATAACGCTCTAGCGGCTAAACTATAAGAACGAGGTGGGCCAAGCATAAAGCATTGGTTAGATAATTTAAAGAGCTCTCAGGAAAGTCCCCAATTTTTCTTCTTCTTCTTTCAAGGCTTGGAAGTAGTCACATTTTTGTTTCAACTTTGCTAACGCTCCAGCGGCTAAACTATTGGAACGAGGTGGGTCAAACATAAAGCATTGGTTAGATAATTTAAAGAGCTCTCAGGAAAGTCCCCAATTTTTCTTCTTCTTCTACCAAGGGCTTGGAAGTAGTCACATTTTTGTTTCAACTTTGCTAACGCTCCAGCGGCTAAACTATTGGAAAGAGGTGGGTCGAACATAAAGCATTGGTTAGATAATTTAAAGAGCTCTCAGGAAAGTCCCCAATTTTTCTTCTTCTTCTACCAGGGGCTTGGAAGTAGTCACATTTTTGTTTCAACTTTGCTAACGCTCCAGCGGCTAAACTATTGGAACGAGGTGGGTCAAACATAAAGCATTGGTTAGATAATTTAAAGAGCTCTCAGGAAAGTCCCCAATTTTTCTTCTTCTTCTACCAGGGGCTTGGAAGTAGTCACATTTTTGTTTCGACTTTGCTAACGCTCCAGCGGCTAAACTATTGGAACGAGGTGGGTCAAACATAAAGCATTGGTTAGATAATTTAAAGAGCTCTCAGGAAAGTCCCCAATTTTTCTTCTTCTTCTACCAGGGGCTTGGAAGTAGTCACATTTTTGTTTCAACTTTGCTAACGCTCTAGCGGCTAAACTATTGGAAAGAGGTGGGTCGAACATAAAGCATTGGTTAGATAATTTAAAGAGCTCTCAGGAAAGTTTTCAATATTTCTTCTACTCCTATCAGGGGCTTGGCAATAGTCACATTTTTGTTTCAACTTTGCTAACGCTCCAGCGGCTAAACTATTGGAACGAGGTGGGTCAAACATAAAGCATTGGTTAGATAATTTAAAGAGCTCTCAGGAAAGTCCCCAATTTTTCTTCTTCTTCTTTCAAGGGCTTGGAAGTAGTCACATTTTTGTTTCAACTTTGCTAACGCTCCAGCGGCTAAACTATTGGAACGAGGTGGGTCAAACATAAAGCATTGGTTAGATAATTTAAAGAGCTCTCAGGAAAGTCCCCAATTTTTCTTCTTCTTCTACCAGGGGCTCGGCAATAGTCACATTTTTGTTTCAACCTTGCCAACGCTCTGAGGCTAAACTATTAAAACGAGGTGGGTCGAACATAAAGCATTGGTTAGATAATTTAAAGAGCTCTCAGGAAAGTCCCCAATTTTTCTTCTTCTTCTACCAGGGGCTTGGAAGTAGTCACATTTTTGTTTCAACTTTGCTAACGCTCTAGCGGCTAAACTATTGGAAAGAGGTGGGTCGAACATAAAGCATTGGTTAGATAATTTAAAGAGCTCTAAGGAAAGTTTTCAATATTTCTTCTACTCCTATCAGGGGCTTGGCAATAGTCACATTTTTGTTTCAACTTTGCTAACGCTCCAGCGGCTAAACTATTGGAACGAGGTGGGTCAAACATAAAGCATTGGTTAGATAATTTAAAGAGCTCTCAGGAAAGTCCCCAATTTTTCTTCTCTTCTTCAAGGGCTTGGAATAGTCACATTTTTGTTTCAACTTTGCTAACGCTCCAGCGGCTAAACTATTGGAACGAGGTGGGTCAAACATAAAGCATTGGTTAGATAATTTAAAGAGCTCTCAGGAAAGTCCCCAATTTTTCTTCTTCTTCTACCAGGGGCTGGAATAGTCACATTTTTGTTTCAACTTGCAACGCTCTGAGGCTAAACTATTGAACGAGGTGGGTCAAACATAAAGCATTGGTTAGATAATTTAAAGAGCTCTCAGGAAAGTCCCCAATTTTTCTTCTTCTTCTACCAGGGGCTTGGAATAGTCACATTTTTGTTTCAACTTTGCTAACGCTCTGGGCTAAACTATTGGAAAAGGTGGGTCGAACATAAAGCATTGGTTAGATAATTTAAAGAGCTTAAGGAAAGTTTCAATTTTCTTCTCTCCTACAGGGGCTTGGCAATAGTCACATTTTTGTTTCAACTTTGCTAACGCTCAGCGCTAAACTATTGGAACGAGGTGGGTCAAACATAAAGCATTGGTTAGATAATTTAAAGAGCTCTAGGAAAGTCTCAATTTTCTTCTCTCTTCAGGGCTTGGAATAGTCACATTTTTGTTTCAACTTTGCTAACGCTCAGCGGCTAAACTATTGGAACGAGGTGGGTCAAACATAAAGCATTGGTTAGATAATTTAAAGAGCTCTCAGGAAAGTCCCCAATTTTTCTTCTTCTTCTACCAGGGGCTTGGAATAGTCACATTTTTGTTTCAACTTTGCTAACGCTCAGCGGCTAACTATTGGAAGGGTGGGTCAAACATAAAGCATTGGTTAGATAATTTAAAGAGCTCTCAGGAAAGTCTCAATTTTCTTCTCTCCTACCAGGGGCTTGGAATAGTCACATTTTTGTTTCAACTTTGCTAACGCTCTTGGGGGCTAAACTATTGAACGAGGTGGGTCAACATAAAGCATTGGTTAGATAATTTAAAGAGCTTAGGAAAGTCTTCAATCTTTCTTCTACTCCTACCAGGGGCTTGGCAATAGTCACATTTTTTTTCAACTTTGTAACGCTCTAGCGGCTAAACTATTGGAACGAGGTGGGTCAAACATAAAGCATTGGTTAGAATTAATCAGGAAAGTCTTCAATCTTTCTTCTATCTACCAGGGCTTGGAATAGTCACATTTTTGTTTCAACTTTGCTAACGCTCTAGCGGCTAAACTATTGGAACGAGGTGGGTCAAACATAAAGCATTGGTTAGATAATTTAAAGAGCTCTCAGGAAAGTCTTCAATTTTTCTTCTACTCCTACCAGGGGCGTGGCAATAGTCACATTTTTGTTTCAACTTTGCTAACGCTCTAGCGGCTAAACTATTGGAAAGCGGTGGGTCAAACATAAAGCATTGGTTAGATAATTTAAGGAGCTTTCAGGAAAGTCTTCAATCTTTCTTCTACTCCTATCAGGGGCTGGGCAATAGTCACATTTTTGTTTCAACTTTGCTAACGCTCTGAGGCTAAACTATTGGAAAGAAGTGGGTCAAACATAAAACTATTTGAGCGAGGTGGGCCAAGCATAAAGCATCGGTTAGATAATTTAAAGAGCTCTCAGGAAAGTCTCCAATTTTTCTTCTACTTCTACCAGGGGCTTGGAAATAGTCACATTTTTGTTTCAACTTTGCTAACGCTCTGAGGCTAAACTATTGGAACGAGGTGAGTCACACATAAAGCATTGCTTAGATAATTTAAGGAGCTTTCAGGAAAGTCTCCAATTTTTTTTCTTCTTTTACCAGGGGCTTGGAAGTAGTCACATTTTTGTTTCAACTTTGCTAACGCTCTAAGGCTAAACTATTGGAACGAGGTGGGTCAAACATAAAGCACTGGTTAGATAATTTAAAGAGCTCTAAGGAAAGTTTTTAATATTTCTTCTACACCTATCAGGGGCTTGACAATAGTCACATTTTTGTTTCAACTTTGCTAACGCTCTAGCGGCTAAACTATTCTAACGAGGTGGGTGAAACATAAAGCATTGGTTAGATAATGTAAAGGGCTTTCAGGAAAGTCTTCAATCTTTCTTCTACTCCTATCAGGGGCTTGGCAATAGTCACATTTTTGTTTCAACTTTGCTAACGCTCTAGCGGCTACACTATTGGAACGAGGTGGGTCAAACATAAAGCATTGGTTAGATAATTTAAAGAGCTCTCAGGAAAGTCTTCAATCTTTCTTCTACTCCTACCAGGGGCTTGGCAAAGTCACATTTTTGTTTCAACTTTGATAACGCTCTACCGGCTAAACTATTGAACGAGGTGTGTCAAACATAGAGCATTGGTTAGCTAATTTAAAGAGCTTTCCGGAAAGTCTTCAATCTTTCTTCTACTCCTATCAGGGGCTTGGCAATAGTCACATTTTTGTTTTAACTTTGCTAACGCCCTAGCGGCTAAACTATTGGAACGAGGTGGGTCAAACATAAAGCATTGGTTAGATAATTTAAAGAGCTTTCAGGAAAGTCTTCAATCTTTCTTCTACTCCTACCAGGGGCTTGGCAAAGTCACATTTTTGTTTCAACTTTGATAACGCTCTACCGGCTAAACTATTGAACGAGGTGTGTCAAACATAGAGCACTGGTTAGCTAATTTAAAGAGCTTTCCGGAAAGTCTTCAATCTTTCTTCTACTCCTATCAGGGGCTTGGCAATAGTCACCTTTTTCTTTTCAACTTTGCTAACGCTCTAGCGGCTAAACTATTGGAACGAGGTGGGTCAAACATAAAGCATTGGTTAGATAATTTAAAGAGCTGTTACGAAAATCTTCACTATTTCTTCTGCTCCTATCAGGGGCTTGGAAATAGTCACATTTTTGTTTCACTGTTGATAACGCTCTAGCGGGTAAACTATTTGAACGAGTTGGGTCAAACATAAAGCATTGGTTAGGTAATTTAAAGAGCTCTTAGGAAAATCTTCACTCTTTCTTCTATTCCTATCAGGGGCTAAATAGTAAATTTAGCAATCGATATCGACATGCTTCAAATCATTAGTTTAACATATTTAAGTTAATTAACCTTCTTTATCTTACTGAAGTTTACATAAAGCCATACCGGTATAACGGCAGTGCAGTTGGAAGAATTCCGTAATGTTATATTTAGCTATAAAGTCAATTTTGTTGTATATACACATTTAGCAATCGATATCAATATGCTTCAAATCATTAGTTTAACATATTCAAGTTAATTAACCTTCTTTATCTTACTGAAATTTACATAAAGCCATAACGGTATAAGGGCAGTGCATTTGGAAGAATTCCGTAAACTTATATTTACTTATAAAGTCGATTTTGTTGTATATAGCAGTTGTATATTTAGTAATCGATATCGAAATGCTTCAACTCATTAGTTTAACATATTTAAGTTAATTAACCTTCTTTAACGTATTGAAGTTGATATAAAGCCATAGCGGCATAACGGCAGTGCATTTGGAAGAATTCCGTAAACTTATATTTATATATAAAGTCGACTTTGTTGTATATACACATTTAGCGCTCGATATCGAGATGCTTCAACTCATTAGTTTAACATATTAAGCAACTAAACATCTTTTAGCTTACTGAAGTCTACATAAAGCCTTAGGGGTGTAACGGCAGTGCATGTAGAAGAATTCCGTAATCCTATATTTAGGTATAAAGTTGATTTTCTTGTATATGCACATTTACCTATCGATATCGAAATGCTTCAAATCATTAGTTTAACATATTAAGTTAATAAACATTTTTTAGCTTACTGAAGTCTACATAAAGCCTTAGGGGTGTAACGGCAGTGCATTTGGAAGAATTCCGTAAACTTATATTTAGGTATAAAGTCGATTTTCTTGTATATATGCATTAAGCAATCGGTATCGAAATGCTTCAAATAACTGGTTTTACATATTTAAGTTAATTAACTTTCTTTATCTTACTGAAGTTTACATAAAGCCTTAACGGTATAACGGCAGCGCATTTGGAAGAATTCCGTAATCTTATATTTAGGTATAAAGTCGATTTTGTTGTATATACACATTTAGCAATCGATATCGAAATGCTTCAAATCATTAGTTTAAAATATTTAAGTTAATAAACCTTCTTTAACGATCTGAAGTTTGCATATAGCCACGGCGGCATAACGGCAGTGTATGTAGAAGAATTCCGTAATCGTATATTTAGGTATAAAGTCGATTTTGTTGTATATACACATTTAGCAATCGATATCGAAATGCTTTAAATCATTAGTTTAACATATTTAAGTTAATTAACCCCCTCTATCTTACTGAAGTCTACATAAAGCCTTAACGATAACGGCAGTGCATTTGGAAGAATTCCGTAAACTTATATTTAGGTATAAATCGATTTTGTTGTATATACACATTTAGCAATCGATATCGAGATGCTTCAACTCATTAGTTTAACATATTTAAGTTAATAAACCTTCTTTAACGATCTGAAGTTGCATATAGCCATGACGGCATAACGGCAGTGCATGTAGAAGAATTCCGTAATCTTATATTTAGGTATAAAGTTTATTTTCTTGTATATACACATTTAGCAATCGATATCGAAATGCTTCAAATCATTAGTTTAACATATTAAGTTAATAACCTTCTTTATCTTACTGAAATTTACATAAAGCCATAACGGTATAACGGCAGTGCATTTGGAAGAATTCCGTAAACTTATATTTAGGTATAAATCGATTTGTTGTATATACACTTTAGCAATCGATTTCGAATGCTTCAAATCATTAGTTTAACATATTTAAGTTAATTAACCTTCTTTACTACTGAAATTTCATAAAGCCATAACGGTATAACGGCAGTGCATTTGGAAGAATTCCGTAATTTATATTTAGGTATAAAGTGATTTTTTGTATATACACATTTAGCAATCGATATCGAAATGCTTCAATCATTAGTTTAACATATTAAGTTAATTAACCTTCTTTACCTATTGAAGTTAATAAAACCATACGGATAACGGCGTGCATTTTGAAGATTCCGTAAATTTATTTAGGTATAAAGTCGATTTTGTTGTATTACACATTTAGCAATCGATATCGAGATGCTTCAACTCATTAGTTTAACATATTTAAGTTAATAAACCTTCTTTAACGATCTGAAGTTGCCATATAGCCATGACGGCATAACGGCAGTGCATGTAGAAGAATTCCGTAATCTTATATTTAGGTATAAAGTTGATTTTCTTGTATATACACATTTAGCAATCGATATCGAAATGCTTCAAATCATTAGTTTAACATATTAAGTTAATAAACCTTCTTTACTTACTGAAGTTACATAAAGCCATAACGGTATAACGGCAGTGCATTTGGAAGAATTCCGTAATCTTATATTTAGGTATAAAGTCGATTTTGTTGTATATACACATTTAGCAATCGATATCGAAATGCTTCAAATCATTAGTTTAACATATTTAAGTTAATTAACCTTCTTTATCTTACTGAAGTTTACATAAAGCCATAACCGGGATAACGGCAGTGCATTTGGAAGAATTCCGTAAACTTATATTTAGGTATAAAGTCGATTTTGTTGTATATACACATTTAGCAATCGATATCGAAATGCTTCAACTCATTAGTTTAACATATTTAAGTTAATAAACCTTCTTTAACGATCTGAAGTTGCCATAAAGCCATGACGGCATAACGGCAGTGCATGTTTGAAGAATTCCGTAATCTTATATTTAGGTATAAAGTTTATTTTCTTGTATATACACATTTAGCAATCGATATCGAAATGCTTCAAATCATTAGTTTAACATATTTAAGTTAATAACCTTCTTTATCTACTGAAGTTTACATAAAGCCATAACCGTATAACGGCAGTGCATTTGGAAGAATTCCGTAAACTTATATTTAGGTATAAAGTCGATTTTGTTGTATATACACATTTAGCAATCGATATCGAGATGCTTCAACTCATTAGTTTAACATATTTAAGTTAATAAACCTTCTTTAACGATCTGAAGTTGCCATATAGCCATGACGGCATAACGGCAGTGCATTTGGAAGAATTCCGTAATCTTATATTTAGGTATAAAGTTTATTTTCTTGTATATACACATTTAGCAATCGATATCGAAATGCTTCAAATCATTAGTTTAACATATTTAAGTTAATTAACCTTCTTTATCTTACTGAAATTTACATAAAGCCATAACCGTAAAACGGCAGTGCATTTGGAAGAATTCCGTAAACTTATATTTAGGTATAAAGTCGATTTTGTTGTATATACACATTTAGCAATCGATATCGGAATGCTTCAAATCATTAGTTTAACATATTTAAGTTAATTAACCTTCTTTATCTTACTGAAATTTACATAAAGCCATAACGGTATAACGGCAGTGCATTTGGAAGAATTCCGTAAATTTATATTTAGGTATAAAGTCGATTTTGTTGTATATACACATTTAGCAATCGATATCGAAATGCTTCAACTCATTAGTTTAACATATTAAGTTAACTAACCTTCTTTACCGTATTGAAGTTGATATAAAACCATAGCGGCATAACGGCGGTGCATTTTGAAGGATTCCGTAAAGTTGTATTTAGGTATAATGTCGATTTTGTTGTATGTACACATTTAGCAATCGATATCGAGATGCTTCAACTCATTAGTTTAACATATTTAAGTTAATAAACCTTCTTTAACGATCTGAAGTTGCCATATAGCCATGACGGCATATTCGCAGGGCATGTAGAAGAATTCCGTAATCTTATATTTAAGTATAAAGTTGACTTTCTTGTATAAACACATTTTCCTATCGATATCGAAATGCTTCAAATCATTAGTTTAACATATTAAGTTAATAAACATTTTTTAGCTTACTGAAGTCTACATAAAGCTTTAAGGGTATAACGGCAGTGCCTTTGGAAGAATTCCTTTATCTTATATTTAGGTATAAAGTCGATTTTGTTGTATATACACATATAGCAATCGATATCT
>CM050326.1:42200908-42220904 GCA_027475135.1 Bactrocera correcta
AGCGCTTCGCCAATCTGTAAGTCCGAACACGGGAGTTCCTTTTCAATGGCATCACAAAGGACTAATTGTTAGTCTACGTGGGATCTTTGATCAGCCATCTTACCTAACCTAACCTAACCTAATGATTTGAAGATTTTCGAAATCGATTGCTAAATGTGTATATACAAGAAAGTCGAATTTATACCTAAATATAAGATTACGGAATTCTTCTACATGCACTGCCGTTATGCCGTCATGGATATATGCCAACTTCCGTTCGTTAAAGAAGGTTAATCAACTTAAATATGTTAAACTAATGATTTGAAGCATTTCGATATCGCTTGCTAAATGTGTGTATACAAGAAAATCGAATTTATACCTAAATATAAGATAACAGAATTCTACAAAATGCACTGCCGTTATGCCGTTAAGGCTCTATGTAGACTTTCGTAAGATAGAGAGGGGTAATTAACTTAAATATGTTAAACTAATGAGTTGAAGCACCTCGCTATCGATTATTAAATGTGTATATACAAGAAAATCGACTTTATACCTAAATATAAGACTACGGAATTCTTATAAATGCACTGCCGTTATGCCGCCAAGGCTTTAAGCCAAATTCCGTTCGTTAAAGAAGGTTTATTAACTTAAATATGTTAAACCAGTTATTTGAAGCATTTCGATATCGATTGCTTAATGCACATATACAACAAAATCGACTTTATACCTAAATATAAGACTACGGAATTCTTCCAAATGTACTGTCGTTATGCCGCCATGGCTTTATGTTAACCTCAGTACGTTAGAGAAAGTTAATTAACTTAAATATATTAAACTAATGATTTGAAGCATCTCGATATCGATTGCTAAATGTGTATATACAACAAAATCGACTTTATACGTAAATATAAGATTACGAAGTTCTTCTACATGCACTGCCGTTATGCCGCCATGGCTTTATATCAACTTTAACACGATAGAGAAGGTTAATTAACTTAAATATGTTAAACTAATGATTTGATGCATTTCGATATCGATTGCTAAATGCGTATATACAACAAAATCGACTTTATACCTAAATATAAGATTACGAAATTCTTCTAAATGCACTGCCGTTTTGCCGCCATTGCTTTATGCCAACTTCAGTTCTTTAAAGAAGGTTTATGAAGTTAAATATTTTAAACTAACGATTTGAAGCATTTCGATATCGATTGCTATATGTGTATATACAATAAAATCGACTTTATTCCTAAATATAAGACTACGGAATTCTTCTACATGCACTGCCGTTATGCCGCCATGGCTTTATGTTAACTTCAGTGCGTTAAAGAAGCTTTATTAACATAAATATATTAAACTAATGATTTGCAGCATTTCGATATCGACTGCTTAATGTGTATGTACAAAAAAATCGACTTTATACTTAAATATAAGATAACGGAATTCTTCTAAATGCACTCCCGCCATTGCTTTATGCCAACTTCAGTTCGTATAAACTGTATATACAACAAAATCGACTTTATACCTAAATATAAGATTACGGAATTCTTCCACATGTACTGTCGTTATGCCGCCATGGCTTAATATCAACTTCAATACGTTAAAGAAGGTTTGTTAAATTAAATATGTTAAACTAATGATTTGAAGCATTTTGATATCGCTTGTTAAATGTGTATGTGAAAGAAAATCGAATTTATACTTAAACATAAGATTAAGGAATTCTTCCAAATGCACAGCCGTTATGTCGTTATGGCTTTATGTTAACTTCAGTTCATTAAAGAAGGTTTATTAACTTAAATATGTTAAACCAGTTATTTGAGGCATTTCGATATCGATTGCTTAATGCATATATACAAGAAAATCGACTTTATACCTAAATATAAGACTACGGAATTCTTCCAAGTGTACTGTCGTTATGCCGCCATGGCTTTATATCAACTTCAATACGTTAAAGAAAGTTTATTAACTTGAATATGTTAAACTAGTGATTTGAAGCATTTCGATATCGATTGCTAAATGTGTATATACACCAAAATCGACTTTATACCTAAATATAAGATTACGGAATTCTTCTAAATGCACTGCCGCCATTGCTTTATGCCAACTTCAGTTCGTTAAAGAAGGTTTATGAACTTAAATATTTTAAACTAATGATTTGAAGCATTTCGATATCGATTGCTATATGTGTATATACAAGAAAATTGACTTTATACCTAAATGTAAGATTACGGAATTCTTCTACATGCACTGCCGTTATGCCTCCATGGCTTTATGTTAACTTCAGTGCGTTAAAGAAGCTTTATTAACTTAAATATATTAAGCTAATGATTTGAAGCATTTTGATATCGATTGCTAAATATGTATGTACCAGAAAATCGACTTTATACCTAAATATAAGATAACGCAATTCATATAAATATACTGCCGTTATGCCGTTATGGCTTCATATAAATTTCAGTACGTTAAAGAAGGTTAATTTACTTAAATATGCTAAGCTAATGACTTGAAGCATTTCGATACTGATTGCTAAATGTGTAAATACAAGAAAATCGACGATTTACCTAACTATAAGATAACGGAATTCTTCTACATGCACTGCCGTTGTGCCGCCATGGCTTTATATCACCTTCATTACGTTAAAGAAGGTTAATTAACTTAAATATGTTAAACTAATGATTTGAAGCATTTCGATATCGATTGCTAAATGTGTATGTACAACAAAATCGACTTTATACCTAAATATAAGGTAACGGAATTCATATAAATATACTGCCGTTATGCCGTTATGGCTTTATGTTAATTTCAGTGCGTTAAAGAAGCTTTATTAACTTAAATATATTAATCTAATTATTTGAAGCATTTCGATATCGATTGCTAAATGTGTATATATAAGAAAATCGACTTTATTCCAAAATATAAGATAACAGAAATCTTCTTAATGCACTGCCGTTATGCCGTTATGGCTTTTTGTTAACTTCTGATCATTAAAGAAGGTTTATTCACTTAAATATGTTAAACTAATGATTTGAAGCATTTCGTTATCGATTGCTAAATGTGTATATACAAGAAAATCGACCTTATACCTAAATATAAGACTACGGATTTCTTCTAAATGCACTGCCGTTATGCCGCCATGGCTTTAAGCCAACTTCCGTTCGTTAAAGGAGGTTTATTAACTTAAATATGTTAAACTAATGATTTGAAGCATTGTGTATACACAAGAAAATCGATTTTATACCTAAATATAAGATAACAGAAATCTTCTTAATGCACTGCCGTTATGCCGTTATGGCTTTATGTTACCTTCAGTTCGTTAAAGAAGGTTTATTAACTTAAATATGTTAAACCAGTTATTTGAAGCATTTCGATATCGATTGCTTAATGCATATATACAAGAAAATCGACTTTATATCTAAATATAAGGCTACGGAATTCTTCCAAATGTACTGTCGGTATGCCGCCATGGCTTTATATCAACTTCAATACGTTAAAAAAGGTTAATTAACTTAAATATGTTAAACTAATGAATTGAAGCATTTCGATATCGCTTGCTAAATGTGTATATAAAAGAAAATCGAATTTATACCTAAACATAAGATTACAGAATTCTTCCAAATGTACTGTCGTTATGCCGCCATGGCTTTATATCTACTTCAATACGTAAAAGAAGGTAAATTAACTTAAATATGTTAAACTAATGATTTGAAGCATCTCGAAATCGATTGCTTAGTGCGTATATACAACAAAATCGACTTTATACCTATACATAAATTACGGAATTCTTCTAAATGCACTGTCGTTATGCCGCCATGGCTTTATATCACCTTCATTACGTTAAAGAAGGCTTAATAACTTAAATTTGTCAAACTACTGCTTTGAAGCGTTTCGATATCGATTGCTAAATGTGTAAATACAAGAAAATCGAATTTATACCTAAATATAAGATAACAGAATTCTTCTACATGCACTGCCGTTATGCCGTCATGGCTATTTGCCAACTTTAGATCGTTAAAGAAGGTTTATTAACTTAAATATGTTAAACTAATGAGTTGAACCATCTCGATATCGATTGCTAAATGTGTATATACAACAAAATCGACTTTATACCTAAATATAAGATTACGGAATTCTTCCAAATGCACTGCCGTTACACCGTTATGGCTTTATGTAAACTTCAGTAAGATAAAGAAGGTTAATTAACTTAAATATGTTAAACTAATGATTTGAAGCATATCGATATCGACTGCTAAATGTGTTTATACAAAAAAATCGACATTATACCTAAATATAAGTTTACAGAATTCTTCCAAATGCACTGTCGTTGTACCGTTATGGCTTTATGTAAACTTCAGTAAAATAAAGAAAGTAAATTAACTTAAATATGTTAAACTAATGATTTGAAGCATTTCGATATCGATTGCTGAATACGTAAATACAAGAAATACGGTATTCTTCTAAATGCACAGCAGTTATACCGTTAAGGCTTCATGTAGACTGCAGTGCGTTAAAGAAGGTTTATTAACTTAAATATGTTAAACTAATGATTTGAAGCATTTCGATATCGATTACTAAATGTGTATACACAAGAAAATCGACTTTATACCTAAATATAAGATTACGGAATTCTTGTACATGCACTGCCGTTATGCCACCATGGCTTAATGTTAACTTCAGTGCGTTAAAGAAGCTCTATTTACTTAAATATATTAAAATAATGATTTGAAGCCTTTCGATATCGATTGCTAAATGTGTAAATACAAGAAAATCGAATTTATACCTAAATATGAAATTATAACATTACGGAATTCTTCCAAATGCACGTCCGCTATACCGTTGAGGCTTTATGTAGACTTAAGTAAGCCAAAAAATGTTTATTAACTTAATATGCTAAACTAATAATTTGAAGCATTCCGTTATCGATTGCTAAATGTGTATATACAAGAAAATCGATTTTATACCTAAATATATGATAACGGAATTCTTCTAAATGCAGTGCCGTTATGCCGTTAAGGCTTTTGTAGACTTCAGTAAGATAAATAGGGTTAATTATCTTTAATACGTTAAACTAATGATTTGAAGCATTTCGATATCGATTGCTAAATGCGTATATTCAACAAAATCGACTTAATACCTAAATATAAGATTACGGAACTCTTCCGAATGCACTGCCGTTATGCTGTTAAGGTTTTTGTAGACTTCAGTAAGATAAAGAAGATTAGTTAACTTAAATCTGTTAAACTAATGAGTTGAGGCATCTCGATATCGATTGCTAAATGTGTATATACAACAAAATCGACTTTATACCTAAATATAAGATTACGGAATTCTTCCAAATCTACTGCCGTTATACCGTTATGGCTTTATGTAAACTTCAGTAAGATAAAGAAGGTTAATAAACTTAAATATGTTAAACTAATGATTTGAAGCATTTCGATATCGATTGCTAAATGTGTATATACAACTAAATCGACTGTATACCTAAATATAAGATTACGAAATTCTTCCAAATGCTCTGCCGTTATACTGTTATGGCGTTATCTAAACTTCACTAATATAAAAAAGGTTATTTAACTTAAATATGTTAAACTAATGATTTGAAGCAATTCTTTATCGATTGCTAAATGTGTATATACAAGAAAATCGACTTTATACCTTAATATAAGATAACGGAATTTTTCTACACGCACTGCCGTTATGCCGCCATGGCTTTATGTTAATTTCAGTGCGTTAAAGAAGCTTTATTAACTTAAATATATTAATCTAATTATTTGAAGCATTTCGATATCGATTGCTAAATGTGTATATATAAGAAAATCGACTTTATTCCAAAATATAAGATAACAGAAATCTTCTTAATGCACTGCCGTTATGCCGTTATGGCTTTTTGTTAACTTCTGATCATTAAAGAAGGTTTATTCACTTAAATATGTTAAACTAATGATTTGAAGCATTTCGTTATCGATTGCTAAATGTGTATATACAAGAAAATCGACCTTATACCTAAATATAAGACTACGGATTTCTTCTAAATGCACTGCCGTTATGCCGCCATGGCTTTAAGCCAACTTCCGTTCGTTAAAGGAGGTTTATTAACTTAAATATGTTAAACTAATGATTTGAAGCATTGTGTATACACAAGAAAATCGATTTTATACCTAAATATAAGATAACAGAAATCTTCTTAATGCACTGCCGTTATGCCGTTATGGCTTTATGTTACCTTCAGTTCGTTAAAGAAGGTTTATTAACTTAAATATGTTAAACCAGTTATTTGAAGCATTTCGATATCGATTGCTTAATGCATATATACAAGAAAATCGACTTTATATCTAAATATAAGGCTACGGAATTCTTCCAAATGTACTGTCGGTATGCCGCCATGGCTTTATATCAACTTCAATACGTTAAAAAAGGTTAATTAACTTAAATATGTTAAACTAATGAATTGAAGCATTTCGATATCGCTTGCTAAATGTGTATATAAAAGAAAATCGAATTTATACCTAAACATAAGATTACAGAATTCTTCCAAATGTACTGTCGTTATGCCGCCATGGCTTTATATCTACTTCAATACGTAAAAGAAGGTAAATTAACTTAAATATGTTAAACTAATGATTTGAAGCATCTCGAAATCGATTGCTTAGTGCGTATATACAACAAAATCGACTTTATACCTATACATAAATTACGGAATTCTTCTAAATGCACTGTCGTTATGCCGCCATGGCTTTATATCACCTTCATTACGTTAAAGAAGGCTTAATAACTTAAATTTGTCAAACTACTGCTTTGAAGCATTTCGATATCGATTGCTAAATGTGTAAATACAAGAAAATCGAATTTATACCTAAATATAAGATAACAGAATTCTTCTACATGCACTGCCGTTATGCCGTCATGGCTATTTGCCAACTTTAGATCGTTAAAGAAGGTTTATTAACTTAAATATGTTAAACTAATGAGTTGAACCATCTCGATATCGATTGCTAAATGTGTATATACAACAAAATCGACTTTATACCTAAATATAAGATTACGGAATTCTTCCAAATGCACTGCCGTTACACCGTTATGGCTTTATGTAAACTTCAGTAAGATAAAGAAGGTTAATTAACTTAAATATGTTAAACTAATGATTTGAAGCATTTCGATATCGATTGCTGAATACGTAAATACAAGAAATACGGTATTCTTCTAAATGCACAGCAGTTATACCGTTAAGGCTTCATGTAGACTGCAGTGCGTTAAAGAAGGTTTATTAACTTAAATATGTTAAACTAATGATTTGAAGCATTTCGATATCGATTACTAAATGTGTATACACAAGAAAATCGACTTTATACCTAAATATAAGATTACGGAATTCTTGTACATGCACTGCCGTTATGCCACCATGGCTTAATGTTAACTTCAGTGCGTTAAAGAAGCTCTATTTACTTAAATATATTAAAATAATGATTTGAAGCCTTTCGATATCGATTGCTAATTGAGTATATACAAGTAAATCGACTTTATACCTAAATATAAGATTACGGAGTTCTTCTAAATGCCGTTATGCCGTTAAGGCTTTTGTGGACTTCAGTAAGATAAAGATGTTTAATTAACTTAAATATGTTAAACTACTGATTTGAAGCATTTCGATATCGATTGCTAAATGCGCATACACAGCTAATACGATTTTATATCTAAATATAAGATTGCGGAATTCATCGAAATACACTGCCGTTATGCCGTTAAGGCCTTATATAAATTTCAGCACGTTAAAGAAGGTTAATTTACTTAAATATGCTGAACTAATGATTTGAAGCAATTTGATATTGATTGCTAAATGTGTATGTACAAGAAAAACGATTTTATGCCTAAATATAAGATTACGGATTTCTTCTAAATGCACTGCCATTAAACCGTTATGGCTTTATATAAACTTCAGTAAGATAAAGAAGAATAATTAACTTAAATATGCTAAACCAGTTAATTGAAGCATTTCAATATCGATAGCAAAATGTGTATATACAAGAAAATCGACTTTATGCCTAAATATAAGTCTACGGAATTCTTCCAAATAAAGTGCCGTTATGGCTTTATGTCAACTTCAGTTCGCTGAAGGAAGTTTATTAACTTAAATATGTTAAACCAGTTATCTGAAGCATTACGATATCGATTGCGAAATGTATATATACAAGAAAATCGACTTTATACCTTAATATAAGATTACGGAATTCTTCCACATGTACTGTCGTTATGCCGCTATGGCTTTATATCACCTTCAATACGTTAAAAGAGGTTAATTATTTTAAATATGTTAAACTAATGGTTTAGAGCATTTCGATATCGATTGCTAAAAGTGCAAATACAAGAAAATCGACTTTATACCTAAATATAAGTGTAAGGCACTCTTCTACATGCACTGCCGTTATACCGTTAAGGCTTTATAAAGACTTCAGTAAGCTAAAAAATTTTTATTAACTTAATATGTTAAACTAATGATTTGAAGCATTTCGATATCGACAGCTAAATGTGTATAAACAAGAAAATCGACTTTATACCTTAATATAAGATTACGGAATTCTTCTACATGCACTGCCGTTATGCCGTCATGGCTATATGCCAACCTCAGATCATTAAAGAGGGTTTATTAACTTAAATATGTTAAACTAGTGAGTTGAACCATCTCGATATCGATTGCAAAATGTGTATATACAACAAAATCGACTTTATACCTAAATATAAGATTACGAAATTCTTCCACATGCACTGCCGTTATACCGTTATGGCTTTATGTTAACTTCAGTTCGTTAAAGTTGGTTTATTAACTTAAATATGTTAAACCAGTTATTTGAAGCATTTCGATATCGATTGCTTAATGCATATATACAAGAAAATCGACTTTATACCTAAATATAAGATAACGGAATTCATCGAAATACACTGCCGTTATGCCGTTATGGCTTTGTGTTAACTTCAGTTCGTTAAAGTTGGTTTATTAACTTAAATATGTTAAACCAGTTATTTGAAGCATTTCGATATCGATTGCTTAATGCATATATACAAGAAAATCGACTTTATACCTAAATATAAGATAACGGAATTCATCGAAATACACTGCCGTTATGCCGTTATGGCTTTATATAAATTTCAGCACGCTAAAGAAGGTTTATTTACTTAAATATGCTAAACTAATGATTTGAAGCATTTCGATATTGATTGCTAAATGTGTATGTACAAGAAAATCGATTTCATATCAAAAAAAAGGTTACGGAATTCGCACAAACATACTGCCGTTATGCCGTTATGGCTTTATGTAAACTTCGGTAAGATAAAGAAGGTTAGTTAACCTAATAATGCTATACCAGTTATTTGAAGCATTTCGATATCGATTGCTTAATGCTTATATACAACAAAATCGAACTTATACGTAAATATAAGATTACGGAATTTTTCTACATGCACTGTCGTTATGCCGCCATGGCTTTATATCACCTTCATTACGTTAAAGAATGTTACTTAACTTAAAAATGTTAAACTAATGATTTGAAGATTTTTGATATCGATTGCTAAATGTGTAAATACAAGAAAATCGACTATATACCTAAATACAAGATTACGGAATTCTTGATGATTTGAAGCATTTCGATATTGAAATTGAATGCTAAATTTGTATGTACAAGAAAATTTATTTTATGCCTAAATATAAGATTACGGAATTCTTCTAAATGCACTGTCGTTATGCCGCCATGGCTTTATATCACCTTCAATACGTTATAGAAGGTTAATTGTTTTAAACATGTTAAACTTATGATTTGAGGCATTTCGTTATCGATTGCTAAATGTGTATATACAAGAAAATCGACCTTATACCTAAATATAAGATTACGGAATTCTTCTAAATGCACTGCCGTTATGCCGCCATGGCTTTAAGCCAACTTCCGTTCATTAAAGGAGGTTTATTAACTTAAATATATTAAACTAATGATTTGAAGCATTGTGTATATAAGTTAAGCATTAATAACTGCTGGTCGCCCACGTAAAAGCATTAACAAAAGCTGTTAGGCATGTGAGTACCGAACGCTGTGAGAGCGATCACTGTAGTTAACAGCTACTTCTTTACATCCCAGCAGTTGTAAAGCAAGTGCGAACCAACTGCCGTGAAAGCGATCATTGGATGGAGAACTGCGACTTAACATGGCCAATAGTTCGAAAACAAGCGTGGGCGAACTAAGGTGGGAGCAAACTGAGCAGCTAACAGCGAGATGTAAAAGAGAGCGAGGTTTAGTTGTTCCAATCAGAATTAACAGCAGTGCGGTCTGTTGCAATTAGACCTTTTAGCAGGACACGTTGGTTGCTAAAAGAAGACAGTATTTTAAGATCATTTTGTAAAAATAATTTAATTAAATAAAGTTGATATTTAAAATTAATTGAAAGTAAAATTATAATTGGCGCCCAACGTGGGGCTAGCAAAATCGTTAGCCTCTATTTTTATTAAAATTTCGGATTTCTTGAATTACTGAAAAGTTCCGAAAAACTAAAACTAACACGTGAACCTTGCTGTCTGCTGACCAAAAAAGAACCCGCCCACAGAGGAGCTTAAACTACGTTTTTCATTTTGCTTTAAATTGGATGCTTTAGGACAAAAGCATGAAAAGTTAACTATTGCTGAAAAAATCACTGGATTCTACCAATTTTCGAGGCTTCTGCTGTGATATCTTACGGCCTTTTCTCACCTCTAAAAAATTTTTATGGATGTGGTAAACTAAACCACGTGCTAAGAGAAAGTAAATTATGTAAGTGACTTGCTCAGTGTCTTTTTTCTTAATAAATATATTTAAATACTAAGAACATCATTGGAATTCGATGTATTTTTGAAACTTTTTTTATAAATCTAACTTGATTTGTGATTGATATAAGACGGTACTTTATTATACCAGGTTTTTGTGCGGTCAATACTTTAATGTGCGACGTAGATTTAGCGAGCCTTTTTAATAGTTTAGTTCTGAAAGAAAAAGATCATCCAAAAATGAATACTCAGGAGTTAACTGCTATAGTAACAGCTGCGGTATCAGCCGCCTTAAGCTCACAAAAAGAGGAATTCGACAAAAAGTTGAACGAAATCGCAAAAAGATTTACAAGTACGTCAATAGCTAACGTAGAGAGTTTCGAAGAGGTTAGGATTTTAGGTACCGTTCGTTGCGAGGAAACGCTTGACCTAGTTAAATCTTTGCCTGAATTCGATGGCAGGCAAGAGACTTACGTCTCATGGATTATATGAACCTTATGATGGAAGCGCTAAACATTACCAGGCAGTGGCCATTATAAGAAACAAAATTAGAGGCGCTGCAGATGCTGTTTTAGCGTCTTTCAACACTGTTCTTAACTTTAAGGCTATAGTGGCAAGATTAGATTTCACGTACGCTGATAAGCGACCAATATATTTAATTGAGCAGGAGCTAAGTACCTTGAGACAAGGAAATCTGACAGTGTTGAATTTTTACGACGAAGTTGAAAGAAAGCTTACGTTGCTTACCAATAAAACTATCATGACATATGAAAGTCACATAGCTAACTCAATAAATGATAAATATAGGTTAGATGCATTACGTGTTTTTGTCTCTGGCCTTAGGAAGCCCCTTTGCGATATATTATTTTCCACTCGTCCAACAGATTTGCCTTCTGCTTTGGCACTTGCCCAGGAAGTGGAAGCAAATCATGAACGATGCATGTTTGCATCAAACTACTCTAAACATCTTGAGGACAAGGACCGAGGCCACTTTTTAGTTAAGAGAATAGATGAGACCAAGAGCAACCAAATAGAATCACGTAGCGGTCATAAAAACCCCTACTTCCAAAATAGACAGGAAAAGCGCAATCTTTCGAGTAATAATAGAGATCAAAATTAGATGGACATAGATCCATCCACATCTGGTTTCCGCCGCTCAACGAAGTTCGAGCACCACAATCCCACAAGAAATTTTTTACAGCAAAATAAGTCCCAAAATATGCATGTCTCTAATAATCCGCAAAGCCCTTTTAATTCAGGCAATCAAGGTCAGCAAATTAAGCGACCTCCTGTATCAGACAGAACTACTGGTCCAAAAGTCCAAAGAATCCACCACATATCAGATACATCGGAAGATGTAGCAACAAAAACTACGTATGATAGTATTGTGGAACGGGAAATCGAAGATATCGAAGAAATTAATTTTTTAGAAACGGTGCCCAGCTCCCTTGGATCAAACGAACAATAGGAGTTGAGGGCAAAGAGATAAAAATGTTAGTGGACACAGGAGCTTCAAAAAGCTTTATAAAGCCCCTTACTGAATTAAAAGGCATTGTGCCTTTAACGAGACCGTTCGTAGTTAAATCAGTTCACGACGAGAGCAAAGTAGGGCAAAAATGTAAAATTAACTTGTTTGGCATAAATTCAGATTTTATAATATTACCAAATTTAATAAGCTTTGACGCGATAATTGGGCTTGACCTGCTAACGCAAGTCAATGCAGTCGTGGACCTTCAAAAAGGTGAAATAGTTCATGATTTTGGAATTGAAAAATTATATTTTATAAAAATTGAAAGCATTAATGCTTTGAAAATTCAACAGGAAAGTGTACCTCTTGCAATAAAGGAGGATTTTTCAAATATGATTAAAAAAAGATCTCAGGCTTTCGCCGATCCGAACGAATCACTGCCATATAACACAAATGTAGTTGCTAGGATTCGTACAAAACACGAAGAACCGATTTATTCTAAGATGTATCCATATCCAATGGGGGTAGTTGACTTTGTTAACAATGAAATAAAAGAGCTTTTACGAAATGGTATTATAAGACGATCTACGTCTCCCTACAATTACCCCATTTGGGTCGTGGACAAGAAGGGTATTGATGAGTTTGGCAATAAAAACAAGCGTCTGGTGGTAGATTTTCGCAAACTGAACGAAAATACCATTGACGACAAATACCCAATACCAAATGTCATTTCGATTTTATCAAATATGGGACATGCACAATACTTCACAACCCTTGATTTGAAGTCTGGATTTCACCAGATCGAGCTCTCTGAGCGAGACAGGGAAAAAACAGCCTTTTCCGTTAGCAACGGGAAGTATGAATTTTGTAGGCTACCTTTCGGATTAAAAAACGCTCCGAGTATTTTTCAAAGAGCCATAGACGACATCTTAAGAGAAAAGATAGGAAAAAGCTGTTTTGTTTATGTAGATGATGTTATTATTTATTCCGAATCTAAAGAACAACACATTAAAGACATAGATTGGGTCTTGAAGAGTCTACATGACGCTAACATGAGGGTGTCAGTCGACAAGTCCAAATTTTTCAAAACTGAAACAGAGTATCTTGGATTTATTGTATCACGGGGTGGCGTTAAGACGTGCCCAGATAAAGTTAGCACAATGCTAAACCTCCCAACCCCCGAAACCTTGTTCGGTCTCAGGTCCTTTCTAGGATTAGCAAGCTACTATAGATGCTTCGTGAAAGACTTTGCCAGTATAGCCAAACCATTGACTGATATTTTGAAGGGGGATAATGGAAAAGTTAGCGCTTACAGATCCAAAAGAGTGAAAATACTTTTAAATTCAAAGCAACTGCAAGCATTTGAGAAACTTAAACACATTTTAGTATCGGAAGACGTAATGCTCGCTTACCCCGATTTTAAGAAAGCATTTGATTTAACTACGGATGATTCCAATCGTGGCCTGGGTGCCGTTCTTTCTCAGGAAGGCAGACCAATAACCATGATTTCTAGAACCCTAAAACACCATGAACTTCACTTTGCCACTAATGAAAGGGAACTTTTGGCCATAGTCTGGGTATTAAAAAACCTTCGTAACTATCTTTATGGTGTACGACAATTGAATATTTTTACTGACTATCAACCGCTAACGTTTGCGGTGTCTGACAGAAATCCAAATGCAAATATTAAACGTTGGAAAGCATTTATCGACGAACATAATGCGAAACTTTATTACAAGCCTGGAAAAGAAAACTACGTTGCCGATGCTCTTTCGCGACAGCAAGTTAATATGATGGACGAAAATATGAACTCAGATTCAGCCACGATTCATAGCGAAAGGTCGTTAACGTACACCATAGAGGTAGTTGAAAAACCGGTTAATTGTTTTAGGAATCAAATAATTATTGAAGAAAGTGAGTTTCCATCAAAACGAACTTTCATTATTTTTGGGAATAAAACTAGACACTGCATACAGTTTTGTGACAGAAGCACACTCTTAGGAACTATTCAGGACATTGTGAATACTAATGTAGTTAACGCAATTCATTGTAATTTATCCATACTAGCCCACATTCAGCATGACTTGGTGCAACTGTTTCCAAGTACAAAATTAAGATACACTAAAACATATGTAACGGACATTTTTGACCAGAATGATCAGTTGGAAATAATAGCTGCAGCACAGGAAAATGTTGAGCAAATCTTGAGGGACTATTTTTTTCCAAATATGGAAAAGAAAGCCAAAGAGGTTGTTTTAAACTGTAGGATATGCTCTAAATCGAAGTACAATAGGCAGCATCGGAAACATAAAATAGCAGATACACCCATTCCACTATACTCAGGAGAGATCCTGCATATTGACATTTTTTCTACCGACTCAAAGTATTTCTTGACTTGTATAGACAAGTTCTCAAAATTCGCAGTCGTTCAGACCATTGCGTCGAGAACAATTTTGGACATAAAGCCCCAATTAATACAAATTATGAACATTTTTCCAAAAACAAAAATTATTTATTGTGACAACGAAAAATCGTTGAATTCAAACACTGTCAGACAACTTCTTTCCAATAATTTTGGTATTAATATCATCAATGCTCCACCTTTGCATAGCTGCTCCAATGGTCAGGTAGAGAGGTTTCACAGCACTTTAATTGAAATTGCTAGATGCCTGAAGTTGGAAAGATGTATTGATGATACGATGGATCTAATCTTGCTGTCAACCATTGAATATAACAAAACAATACATTCTGTTACTAAAATGAGGCCAGTAGACGTATTTAGATCCAGCATTGATGAACCGAATAATGAAGTATCTGAACGTATTAGATGTGCGCAACAAAAAGAGCTCACAAGTCACAACAGAAACAGAACCGAGCGTGTTTTTAAAGAAGGAGATAAAGTTATGGTAAAAATATATACTAGACTAGGTAATAAGTTAACACCACTTTTTGAGGAACATACAATTGAAAAAGACCTAGGGAGTACAGTTTTAATTAAGGGGAGGGTGGTCCGTAAAGACAATTTAAGGTAAATACTAATCTGTCCACATTTCTTCTTTGATACTCCAATAACAGAAACCTAGGCTTATTACAAAAAATTAAATTTTGCTACGTCGAATTCTATGGTGACTAGGTAACTGAGCATCTCACGAATATTCATTTCTACTATGTAAAACTTTTGTACTTTGAAATTTTTGTTAACTATAATGAAATGGAAATTTATGTTAAGTTATAAAGATAGTTATTAGATTTAAGAACAACCAACTTGGCAACCATGTAAATGCAACTTGCTCAAAAATACCAGCATTTTAGACTCTCATGGATTTATGATACCGCTGTTAAACTGCTGTAAAATTTCTCAATGCTCGACCACTCATAATCATCGTTCTCTCTATCTCAGTCATTAACTTGTAACTCATTCCTGTTCCCATATATGTATGGGTCTGCGGAACTAATGCCAAAAGTAAAGTGACTCAACCGTAATCATACAAAATTATAACTCAACCTATTCTATGTGCAACACTGTTATTGGCCAAAAGTTTATGCAATGATATCGTTATGATAATCTAACAAATCATACAAATGATATTAATATAGGCATTATTGTGGAGGATCGTGGACGTCCCTAATTTAGAAGGGGAGGAGTAAAGCAGTAATAACTGCTGGTCACCCACGTAAAAGCATTAACAAAAGCTGTTAGGCATGTGAGCACCGAACGCTGTGAGAGCGATCACTGTAGTTAACAGCTACTTCTTAACATCCCAGCAGTTGTAAAGCAAGTGCGAACCAACTGCCGTGAAAGCGATCATTGGATGGAGAACTGCGACTTAACATGGCCAATAGTTCGAAAACAAGCGTGGGCGAACTAAGGTGGGAGCAAACTGAGCAGCTAACAGCGAGATGTAAAAGAGAGCGAGGTTTAGTTGTTCCAATCAGAATTAACAGCAGTGCGGTCTGTTGCAATTAGACATTTTAGCAGGACACGTTGGTTGCAAAAAGAAGACAGTATTTTAAGATCATTTTGTAAAAATAATTTAATTAAATAAAGTGGATATTTAAAATTAATTGAAAGTAAAATTATAATTTATACAAGAAAATCGACTTTATACCTAAATATAAGATAACGGAATTCTTCTAAATGCACTGCCGTTATGCCGTTATGGCTTTATATTAACTTCAGTTCGTTAAAGAAGGATTATTAACTTAAATATGTTAAACCAGTTATTTGAAGCATTTCGATATCGATTGCTTAATGCATATATACAAGAAAATCGACTTTATAACTAAATATAAGACTACAGAATTCTTCCAAATGTACTGTCGGTATGCCGCCATGGCTTTATATCAACTTCAATACGTTAAAAAAGGTTAATTAACTTAAATATGTTAAACTAATGATTTGAAGCATTTCGATATCGATAGCTAAATGTGTATATACAAGAAAATCGACTATATACCTAAATATGAGATTACGGAATTCTTCTACATGCACTGCCGTTATGCCGCCATGGCTATATGCCAACTTCAGTTCGTTAAAGAAGGTTTATTAACCTAAATATGTTAAACTAATGATTTGAAGCATTTCGAAATCGATAGCTAAATGTGTATATACAAGAAAATCGACTTTATACCTAAATATAAGATTACGGAATTCTTCTACATGCACTGCCGTTATGCCGCCATGGCTTAATGCCAACTTCAGTTCGTTAAAGAAGGTTTATTAACTTAAATATTTTAAGCTAATGATTGAAAGCATTTCGATATCGATTGCTAAATGTTTATATACAAGAAAATCGACTTTATACCTAAATATAAGATTACGGAATTCTTCCAAATGCACTGCCGTTATATCGTTATTACTTTATGTAAACTTCAGTTCGTTAAAGAAGGTTTATTAACTTAAATACGTTAAACTAATGAGTGTGAGCATCTCGATGTCGATTGCTAAATGTGTATATACAACAAAATCAGCCTTATACCTAAATATAAGTTTACGGTATTCATCGGAATACACTGCCGTTATGCCGCCATGGCTTTTTATCAACCTCAATACGTTAAAGAAGGTTAACTAACTTAAATATGTAAAACTAATGATTTGAAGCATTTCGATATCGATAGCTAAATGTGTATATACAAGAAAATCGACTATATACCTAAATATGAGATTACGGAATTCTTCTACATGCACTCCCGTTATGCCGCCATGGCTATATGCCAACTTCAGTTCGTTAAAGAAGGTTTATTAACCTAAATATGTTAAACTTATGAGCTGAAGAATTTCGATATCGATTGCTTAATGCATATATACAAGAAAATAGAAAAAATATAAGATATCGGAATTCATCGAAATACACTGCCATTATGCCGCCATTACTCTATATAAATTTCAGCACGTTAAAGAAGGTTAATTTACTTAAATATGCTAAACTAATGATTTGAAGCATTTCGATATTGATTGCTAAATGTGTATGTACAAGAAAATCGATTTCATACCTAAAAAAAGATTACGGAATTCACACAAACACACTGCCGTTATGCCGTTATGGCTTTATGTAAACTTCAGTAAGATAAAGAAGGTTAATTAACCTAAATATGGTAAACCAGTTATTTGAAGCATTTCGATATCGATTGCTTACTGCTTATATACAACAAAATCGAACTTATACCTAAATATAAGATTACGGAATTTTTCTACATGCACTGTCGTTATGCCGCCATGGCTTTATATCACCTTCATTACGTTAAAGAATGTTATTTAACTTAAAAATGTTATACTAATGATTTGAAGATTTTCGATATCGATTGCTAAATGTGTAAATACAAGAAAATCGACAATATACCTAAATATAGGATTACGGAATTCTTCTACACGCACTGTCGTTATGCCGCCATGGCTTTATATCACCTTCATTACGCTAAAGAAGGTTAATTAACTTAAATATGTCAAACTTATGATTTGAAGCATTTCGATGTCGATTGCTAATAGTGTATGTACAACAAAATCGACTTTATACCTAAATATAAGATAACGGAATTCATATAAATATACTGCCGTTATACCGTTAGGGCTTTATGTAGACTTCAGTAAGCTAAAAAAATTTTATTAACTTAATATGTTAAACTAATGATGGAGGATGGGGTCATGTGTAGAAGTTCACGCAAGTGAGGAAAGTTCTCTGATCGCCATTCACTTGGGAGTGGCCAGAAACGATTCTTTTACATATGACTCAAGCAGCCCACGACTTCCGGTCTTTGACCAAGTATCCTCTGGGTAGCCTAAGAACATCCGTTTGAAGGCGAGCTAAAGTGAGAAGGCGAAACACCCCTGCATAGGGTTGTGCGCTGGGTTTGGGACCCGCCACGTAAAAAAACACCCCCCAAGGAAAACCAACAATCAGCCTCGTATGAGAGCCCCCCCTTTTGATGACGACCATGGCAAACGAAATAAGGACTATGATTTGAGGGCATGCACCTGGAATGTCCGGTCCCTTAATTGGGAAGGTGCCCCTGCCCAGCTGGTAGATGTCCTCGTAAAGATAAAGGCTGACATCACCGCCGTCCAAGAAATGCGATGGACGGGACAAGGACAGAGACGAGTATGTCCTTGTGACATTTACTACAGTGGCCATATAAAGGAGCGCAAGTTTGGTGTTGGATTTGTGGTGGGAGAGAGACTCCGTCGCCGAGTACTATCATTCACTCCGGAGAATGAACGTCTAGCCACAATCCGCATCAAAGCGAGGTTCTTCAACATATCGCTGATTTGCGCCCACGCCCCGACGGAAGAGAAGGACGATGTGACCAAAGATGCCTTTTATGAGTGCTTGGAGCGCACTTATGAGAGATGCCCCCGCCACGATGTCAAAATCGTGCTTGGCGACTTCAATGCCAGGGTGGGCAAAGAAGGTATCTTTGGCACTACGGTCGGTAATTTCAGCCTCCACGCGGAAACATTCCCAAATGGGCTGAGGCTGATCGACTTCGCCGGGGCCCGAAATATGGTTATCTGTAGCACTAGATTCCAGCATAAGAAGATACATCAAGTTACCTGGCTGTCTCCAGATCGAAAAACCACCAACCAGATCGATCATGTTGTGATAGACGGAAGACACGTCTCCAGTGTTTTAGATGTGCGTGCGCTCCGAGGTCCTAACATCGACTCGGACCACTATATTGTTGCAGCCAAAATACGCACCCGCCTCTGTGCAGCAAAAAACGCACGCCAACAAACACAAGGATGGTTCGACGTCGAGAAGCTGCAATCACAACAGACAGCCGAACGTTTTTCTACTCGGCTTGCACTCCTGCTCTCTGAGAGCACTCGTCAACAACTCGGTATAAGGAAACTGTGGGACGGCATTTCAAACTCCTTACGTACAGCTGCAACCGAAACCATTGGTTTTCGGAAAGTGCAGAAGAACAGCTGGTACGACGAGGAGTGCCGTGTCGCAGCGGAGAGAAAACAGGCTGCCTACCTCGCAACATTACGATCGACCACAACACGTGCGGGATGGGATAGATACCGAGAGTTGAAGAGGGAAGCGAGACGCCTTTGTAGACAGAAAAAGAAAGAGGCCGAAATGCGTGAGTACGAAGAGCTTGATAAGCTGGCCGACAGGGGTAATGCTCGAAAATTCTACGAAAAGATGCGGCGGCTTACAGAAGGTTTCAAGACCGGAGCATACTCTTGTAGAACCCCCAAAGGTGATCTAGTTACCGATGCCCAGAGCATACTTAAATTATGGAGGGAACACTTCTCCAGCCTGCTGAAT
>CM050326.1:42230904-42255904 GCA_027475135.1 Bactrocera correcta
TATTATTATTTCTTAATAATAGAAATTAAATTTATCACAACAATATACGTATACATATGTATGTATCATCTTTTATCTTATTAAGCTTATGTCTCTGCACATGCTCATATCATAATATTGTTATCCGCTCATATAAGCGTATACATTTATTATACTTATATGGCAGCTTGGATTTTCTACAGCAACACAATGTTGTGGCGCTTTGTCGTCGGGTCAGTGCTTCC
Organism: Bactrocera correcta; assembly: GCA_027475135.1. Taxonomy (NCBI): domain Eukaryota; kingdom Metazoa; phylum Arthropoda; class Insecta; order Diptera; family Tephritidae; genus Bactrocera; species Bactrocera correcta. The sequence goes on from CM050326.1 coordinate 42,231,129, forward strand.
ACATACTGACTCTTTGACAAAATGTCAGTTTCGGCCAGAGATAAAGAAATTTCCAACTCCTCTCTCACTGAAAGTGAGAGAACAATTGCTAAACGTCAAAACCTCCTGAACTCGATCAACTGACAATGTGTGACAATGGAAACGAGCGATGGCCAGATTGAAATCTTACTAAAAAATATATTCAAACGGAGTGATTTGTTGCATCGTTCAAGACCACTTATAAAAAATGGTAAACAATGAAAATTAAATGAATTTGTGAAATTTAAAGGAATTTGATGAAACGTTATGTAATTTGACGCATGATAGTATTATTTTCAATGGAAAATAATTAAAAACATTTAATAATTGAGAGCTAACAAGCTCAAATTCTTTTATTGGGTATTGAAAGGACAAAAGTCAGTTGTTGTAATATACTTTAAAAATATTTAAATAGTTTCTCCATATAATAAATAACCACTATATAATAATTTTTATTCGTGCTAAATGTTGGGTGTTGGGTTTATAAATGCCCAAAAATTATTATTTTGTTCAATCTGGCCATAATGGAAAATGTTATAAAAAATGAAAATTTTGAAGCGCTCTCACACTGGAATAAGTTGAACATCCCTTTATTCCTAGTTTCGGTCATTGGTATACCGTGACAACGGAGATGCGAAAGATGCGTGCGACATTTGTTATTATGAATGTATGTATGTAAACATGTATAGTATGTGGCTCGCATTTGCTTTCGTAAACATACAGACAAACGTCCCAAAGAAATAATATACGTACGTATATGCCATAGAAATTCTATTGGTACAAATATGGAACTGATAACGAAATATTGCGAATATGCAAGTTAACGGCAGCAGCCACACAGACTCTTTATGAATAATGTAAACAAATTGTAACTGCCTACGGTATTACTGCTTGGTCACCAGAATACTTTAATTATTCCATTATTTGTTTTGATAACGAGAATAATTGGAAATTCAATGCCCTGGCATTTCATCACTTAATGTGATGCCAAAGCATTTTTAGTAACAAACATAAAATTCTAAAGATATAAATATAAGTGATTTTACGAATAAAGATCAGTGAGAGTATAGTTTATAATCAGCGAGCAAGCGTTACCTCACTCAAACCAACACGTTGTGTTTTATTTCTGCAGCACGTAGCGGACGAAAACATTTTTGTTAATACTTCCCACGTAAGGGAAGTTAATTTGCATATTTCATGAAGGTCATCAATTATCTTTTAAGAAATGAAGTTCATTTGGCACATCTTCACTTTGTAATAGTGGAAATAAATATAATTTATTTAAAATATTAATTTATTTAAAAATTAAAAAATAAATTTAAAGACAAATAAATTTAAAATTATTTTTACCTAATTTATTCCCGATTTTGTAAAAAAAATTAAAATTTTTACCATTTTTTGAAAACAGAGGTTCATATAATAAAAAATAATCACGCATATGTGAATCAAGGAATATAAAAAAGCAAAAAATAATGACGCATATGTGACTCAAAGAATGCTTTTTTATATTCTCTGTGTGACTTTGTATATTTTTCTTCAAAGTATTTCTCTTTATTCATTCTCGCGTGAGATCAGTCGTTTTACAATATTTCTGCCTTTGATGGTGATCACTTCTGCTTAATATCAGCGAAAATGGTTAATTCCTTACTACAATTCTATAAGCTCTGTTAGCCGTCCAATTGAACATCATACATAATTCAATTTGCACCTTCTCTATATCTTTAAGATCTCTGCTACAACCACATCAATTTGCTTTTTAGCAACTGACTGTTTTAATAAGTCATGAGCCGCTTGACAGTGGTTGCTGAGCTGCCTTCTTGTATATTGGGCACCTGACGCTTCGAGTAAAGTGGTCGATTTCCTTTGTACCGACTTTCAAGCAGAGCAAACATTTTTGCTTTTTGTTGCAGTTCTTTCCTCAGCTTTTGGTATAGCAGTCCACTAATGCAGCTGTTGATCGTAAATTCCTCAAGGTGTGATCCCCAGAAATTTCTCTTTGTGTGAATTATAGATTGTGGGATCTAAGTAGATGTGTGAATTATAAAGTGTTTTAACACTCACCGCTTTTATAGCTTTTTTGTGCTCTGTTTTTTGTTTTCCTTGAGCTGTTGTGGACACTGTGTATTTCCGCGCTCTTGGGAACTAATTTTGAATTATTTCCTACCGAACTTGGTGCCATAAACGGAGCACCAGAAAAACACGTCATTTCACTAACTCACTGCGCACATTTAGCGAAATAGATATAGGGTTATATATATGTTTACACTAGAGGACTAGTCAACGATTTACTGTAGCTGATACATTGGTACTACTAATACCATCTATATACCTTCTAGTTAGCGCCCACCTTTAAAAGATACCTATATAAATTTGGCAACTGAGAAACTATTAGTTAATAAGAAATAGCATTTTGTGTGAAGCAACGTATGTTAGTTTACAAAACATTTATCAAAAAGGATTTCGTGTGTTAATAAATCATTGCTTTTTGGGGAAAAATACTGTTGAATTTAGGCTTCAGGGAAGTCAACCGCTAAAAAGAGACTTTCTTAGTTGGAAAGAGGCGAAATGAGCACCAAGGACAATGAAGGCAGTGAACGCGCCAAAGAGGCGAAAGCTCTGTGCAAAGTGAGTGCCGCAAAAGTTCATAATCAATAAAAAAAATCTAATTACTGAATTCCTTTTTCCGTCGGTGTGTAACAATAGAAACATGGACACCATCATTTCACACATGTTTCCAATCGACAGTCAGCCTAGTGGACTGCATATAATGAACCGGTCCTCAAGCGCGGAAAAACGAAAAATTTGGCTAGCAAGGTTATTCATTGATTGATTACTGAGCCAGTTATGATCCATTCCACTGCGTATTTGGTTGCAGTTCTATTTTGAAATTGCCAATATTTAGCAATTGTATTTTTGAGGTAGGATCACTTTGAAATTGTTCGCATGTACTTCATCGTTTGCGTTAATATTGCACTGCTCTGTGCAATGCTTCGAAAATAGTTCTGTATATTTCAAATTATAATAAAACTTTTTATCAACACTGCAGTTGTTCCTCAAATTTTTTATTTACAAAAGTAGCCGTGATCCTGCCTTGTTCAGAAGCAACAATCAGTATAACCCATATACTAAGTATGTGTTCTCCCGCAAGCTCTGCATTCTTGTCATACTCTTGCAACCAGTTGCTACAGAGTATTATAGTTTTGCTTACCTAACGATTGTACGTATCACTTAAATCTAATCGAGATAGATATAGGGTTATTTATATAGGGCACCTGTGGAAAAAAATTTCAAAAATAATCTGTTTAATGTGGATATCTCCTAAACCAAAATTAGTTCAGCGTGAATACTACAAGAACTACTATCGGTGGTGTGAAAATTAATCAAATTAGATGAAAATCCCGCTCACTCCTCATATGACGGTACTGTTCACAGCTACTAAAAGCGCGATAAATCAATAACTAAATGCGCCGGAAGCGTAAAAATTTGCCGACGAGTTAGTATGATAAGGGTTTTTAGGGACGGAGGTTAAAATCGAAGGATTGGCGTGTCATCACCCACTTTTTGGTAAAATCCCATATCTCGGGACTCAAATGACCGATTCGTAAAATTTGGAACGAGGAATTTTCTTTTTTCGTATTTTTATGTCACTCTGGGAAAATAAGTGAAATTGGATAATAAGCACGCCTATTTCTCATATAGCACAATTTTAAATTCCACTTGATTCTTTTCTTTCCAATACACAAATTAAGAAGCAATTAATATAATGGGATTAAACTTTACACAAATAATGCTTTTATTGTGTGCCGCCTTTTTACAAAAAATTGTTCAAATACAACCAAAACTGTTCAAGACCTTAGGTACCGATTATGTGGACACCATTACCTATAATTAACTTTTGATCGAAAATGCCGAGATATACATACATAACAGCAAATGAAGGATAATCCTTCTCTTATATTGGTATGTCTGCATGTGAAAAATGGGGTGAATCGGACCAATTAGCCCCCATATACATAATATAAAAAATTTCGAAATTCCGGGTAACTTTACACTGCATATATCACCCGATTATGTGAGTTAACCCAAGGAAAATAAGAGTGTGTGCTTCATTCATAACAGTGCCGAAAATTGATACGTTTTGAGCAAAAGCTTTGCCTATCCCTTAAATAACTAATATTAGGATTTTCGAACATCCGGCTGACTTTACTCTATATGATTGGTATTACACCTTAAAGTATTTCCCTGGTTTAGATTCTTGTAAGTTGCAAGAGTATGAAATGTTCGGTTGCACCTGAACTTAGGCCTTCCTTACTTGTTGTTTTACTCATTTTTTTTCACTTTTTGAATTAATAAAATTTTCAATGGATTTTTACATGAATTTTTATTTATGATTTGTATTGACCTTAACATAAATATATAAAAAGTATTGTTTGTTCGTCCCCTGGTTCAATGCTACCTCTCCACCAATTTTCAGCCAAATCGGCTTTGCCGTTCCTGAGTTATAAAAGTGTAACCAAAACGACTTTTTTTTATATATGTACACTAGCACTGGCGGAGTGATTCAAGAAGGAATTGAAAGACAAAATTTAACACAAATTAACATATCAGTTTTATAACATATTTAATAAATAATTTAAATATATTTATTTGATATGTATACTCTAAATGTCTTTGATCGTAATAAATCACAGAATGAAGCGCCAATCGATGACGTATAATTGCCCATGGGAGAAACATGGATTTTCCAAGTCTAATCCGTAAATAGACATTGTTTGGTCTTGAGATTTATTTATGGTCATCGCGAAAGCTAAATGAGTAGGAAACTGGAGTCTTTTAAATGGTATGGGAGAATAACAATTTCTCCTTTAAACTTTCCTGTCAAAATAGTTGCTTCAAGAACGTTTCCAGTAATTCTTTTGATCAAACGTGTGCCGTTGCATAGTTCGTAGATTGTGTGGTGGCATTCCTGATATGTTTAAAGAATTTAAAAATTCAATTGGGAAATTCACTGCCTCGTTTTCTTCTACAGTAGCACCGACAGACTTAAATGACAATAAATCACCTGGTAATAATTTTTGTATCTGGTAGTTAATCAGGCCAACATCAATATTTTTCGCTGCTAAAATTGCAAGATTACTAAACCAGTCCAGTTATTTAGTATATCTAGGAAGACCCTCACAATGAGTTCATTTTTAGTTTGAACAACAGTACAGAAATTATCTGGCAATCTAATACATTGAGTATCTTGATGAAATTCTATTTCACCGTTTCCAATATCCTGTAATTGTTTAGAAAATTCTTGTGCTGTTGGATCATTTTGGAGTTGTACTCGCAGGTTTTTTGTCAGTCTGAGTGTTTCAACATTTCTAAATTAAATTGATTGTTTTAGACATGCATTAACTTCATCTGCAAAAGTAGAACGAGGAATAACTGGCAACGTTTGGCGGAAATCACCAGATAGTAATAAAATAGTACCACCGAAAAGTCTGTCACTTTTGTTTAAATTCTGCATAGCCCTATTTAATGCTTCGAGTGAATGCTTATGACCCATAGTAAACTCATCCCAAATTATGATCGAAGTCTTCTGTAACACTGCTGCCATTCCGCTTGTTTTTTTGATATTACACATTGCATTTGGATTGTTATGAAAATCTAATGGTAGCTTGAAAGCAGAATGTGCTGTCCTCCCACCATCCAACAAAGTAGCAGCTATGCCTGATGATGCAACTGCTAATGCAATTTTATATTTTGTCCGCAGTTTTGCTAGAATGAAAGATAACAAATATGTTTTACCGGTCCCACCTGGTGCATCTAAATAAAAAAAAACCGTCTTGTTTAGCATCAACAGCCAACATAATTCGATTGCATAGGTTCTTCTGCTCTTCAGTTAATAATGGTTTATTGTTAGTAACAAATGTATTTAAATCACGATTATTAAATTGTTCTTCTCGCTGCAAATCACCATTTACTAAGTCTGTAGCTGGGCGATCAGGAGATAGAATACCATAATGACTAAGTGGTGAACTTGAGATCATGATACATAAATCTTCAACCATTATTAATACTTCGTTATACTATACATATCTTGCCTGAAGTCTAAATTTGTAGAGCGGTTTATTTGTTTATGTCGGTAGAGCATATCTTCAGTCATGTAGTTCTTATATTTTCCCACAATGTAGATGACTGTGTTGGAAACATGTCGTCAAAATAATGGCAAATAGTTGACGAATATTACTCGGCGAGGATGTTAAAGCAGCATCAGCAAGTGTGAGATCCCAATGGCTGTCATCTTCTAAAAGTTGCAACGCGTGACATGCATCTTTATAAATTTATGTACTGAACACTTGGCTATTAACTGTTCGTAGAAATTGAATAGAGATTGGTCCAGGAACATTTACCAACAACAAACGCAGAAAAAAGCATTCACGTTGTTTTGGATATACAGTATAAAGTCGTCCCAGTGTCTTAGCTTTATATATTCCTGCAATTGAAGGATGTCGTTCTCACTTTTTACGTGGTTCCCATTTTTTAACTGACGTGTTCCATGTAAAAGAGCATGAAATATCAATGTATAATAGTGTTTTTGCGAATAGACCATATATATCAGTTTTTTGACAAAGAGTGAAAAATTCGGTTAGTTCCTTTTTGATGGTTCACATGCTCTTTGGAGAATATTTTCTTCCGTGAAATACACACGTTGTCCATTTTCAAGATGCACTGCAAGATGTTTAATAGCAGGTTCTCTATGGTGTACGGGAAGCTAAGTATGCGCCAGATAGCTTCATTGCTGCTAATGTATCTACCCATTTGGTAGCGCAAATATACTAGATGGATTTGACAGAACTGCAAAGCTCAACATTAATATGAGCCTTGTACGTTTTAGTGGTGAGTATGGTACTACCCATTGATTGTCAATTTCTAATTGGTTAGAATTCGAAGTTCTCATTTTATATGTATGACCACCATTATGAGCGTTTCTGCGGCGATACAATGGATAGCCATCAATATCATAATGGTATCATTTGTGAATTTCTTAGAAAAATTTTTCTTACATTTCCCATTTTCCACGCATAATAATGTCATGTTAAACGCTCAATATTAAATAATTGTTGATCAATTGAAGAATCTGGAACTTCGGCTGAAATAATTTAATCAATTTCTTTTTGACGAATTTTATCTTCAAGCCAAATTAAAATGTGAGCATGAGGTAAGAGTCCTTTCTGCCACTCAATTGAATACAACCAACAACATGTTTTGCCAGAAACTGAATATTTTGTTATAAAATCAATCAAAGATTTCAACTTTTGTGTAAACACTCGTGCGGTAATATCGTGACGATGTATTGATTTTTGACCTGGTAATAGTAAAGATTGGATTTCTTCCCAATTTGGATTACACGTAAATGTTATAAATAAATCTGGACGATCGTAATGACGTACATAAGTCATTGCATCCTGTATGTATTCTTGCATGTTTCGTGGGATACCTATGTAGCTGGAAGGTAAAATAACAGCACTGCCGATTTCATTGGTGTTTATATTTCCATCGACGTTTCCAACAATAGCATCTCGTAAGTGATTGTACTCCTCTGATCGTAGTTTAGCTTGGTTGAACCGAATGAATCGCAAACGTTCGCTTTCAATTTTATATTGATGATACAATTGACGATATCGAAAGATATAGTTGTCCTGATTGTGTCTAATCATTAATCGATACGAATAGTAGTTCATTGAACTAACTTTTTTATTTAATTCATTACCATTGACTGGATCACACTGTTTAATGTTGATATGATATCCATCTTGTCCTTGCCAGAATATCAGTGTGTACTGGAATGCATCGTACGAACGGTGTAAATCTGAAATTCTACGTACTGAATTATCTCAGCATGTAATTTTTATGGATCTGTTGTCAACTGGATCACCGACCATAATAATAGCAAATTCATCAACGGTTGGTGCATTGAATCTGACGGCGTGTCCTTCCACAGGCACTTTGTCCGATGACAATTTGATGATTGTCACTTTTTAATTGTGGTGACACTCAATTGATTGTTGTTTCCCAAAAATAATTCTAAGGACAACACAAATGCTTTCTCTTCTGCTTTTTCAACGAAATTATACTGGCATCGAGTTGTTACACGTTCTTCGCAATTGCCCATAAAATAAATCTGAAGAAATTTTGGATCTTCATTTGGCATCGGCATCAATAATCCAATTTTATGGTATACATGGCCTTAAATTTTGAATGTTGTTTCAAAATTATGACCATCAGATGTTAAATCACATACTTTGGATGCTCCAAACGACGTCATTGGAAGCACGAATTGAATTTTCGTGTTTTATGCAAAAATAATTTAGATTCATTTGAAATACCAGAAAGCAGGGATTTCAAAGGTTCAGGTGGAGTAGGGAATGGTGACAATACAACTTTTCCTGATGCGCAACACATACCGGGTGTTTTATTTTGTTAGATAAGTGCACTCACCTTTTGTATAGTTCATTTCACTTCACCAAAAAATTAAAAAAACGCACTTTATAATGGAAAAAGGTTTTATGGCTTTATTTAAGCGAGTTACATTAAAAAGGAAAACGCGTTCTTAATAAGTAACTATATAAACGCAGTTGGTTTCGCAAACGGGATGGCGGCGGATAGAGTTGACCGATCGCTGGTAATGTCGTAGAACGAACTGAACTGCATTGGTTAATCGGTCCTTCTTTATCCCCGTTGGTGCGGAATAGGATGGTGTGACTTTATGCACGTGTATAGGTGTGGGTGTCGGTGTATGCTGCTCTCGTGTAGAATGTGGGTTGTAAGTGTGGTGTGGTGTGGTGAAGTTTGCGTGTTAGTGATGTAAGTTTGAGTCGATGATATGATAATGTGGTGTGTGTGTTGAGGTCGGGGGAGGATGCTCATTTGTACATCCTGGCCCCCCTAGGCGAGTATCTAGCCTAGTAGCCACTGAAGCCGTTGTAACGTGGCTACCATCTTGCTGAGGCCTGTGGAACGACGCGATTGCGGCCTTGGCTGGCGCCTCCGGTTCGGTGTAGGGTTCCGGTGACGCCAGGAACGTGAGTCCTCCGTCGGGTATGCCCGCCGAGTGCGCCGGTGTCGTGTAGCAGAGTATGGTGGTGACGCATGCATACTTGGCACTGGTAGCCCGTTCAGGCAATGTCCATGTGCCTGAGCGACCTGCTGGCGTTGCTGAGGAGTCATCCCTTTGAAGATGCCACAGCGTGGCAACCGATGACGACGGCGACATAGAGCGCATTCGAGTTGTGGTGGTTCCGGAGCCGTTGAAACTGCTCGGGGAGCTGCGGGGGTTCTTGTTGTTCGCGGCGCTGCTACTGGTGTAGCCTTCGAGCGCGGAACCGTAACGGCCGAACGTACTGTGGGCGTAGGGGCAGTTGACATCTCAGCATCCATATTTATTTGTTAAAAGACGTCATTTTAATTAACATATACATAGATATTCATATGGGCATTGGTGCCACGTAATGTGGCACGAGTGAGTCGTCATGTGAATCGACTAATTTTTCTTGGTTTTTGCGGTTACTTATGGCTAATGGAGGCTTTTATTATTATTTATTTTTGTTTTGTTGTCTATTAATTACGGTTTATTATCCGTTTACTTTTCGGTTTTATCAGCAGTTGGCAAAAAGCATAGCTTAACGAGCGGCCTGGTTAGCGTCCCCGTTTGTGCACGGAGATCGACTACGCGAATGTGACCGTCGGAGCCGTAGTAGAGCTCCTCTATGCGGCCAAGCCGCCATTCGGTGTGGGGAAGACAATCGTCATTGATCAAGACACAATCTCCAAGCTTAGGCGCATGTTTTGTTGTTTTCCATCGGTACCTTCTGCGGAGGTCCTTTAAATAATCCTCTTTCCATCAGCGACTGAAGTCATGGTGGAGAATTTTAATTCTTTTCCAACGATTTAATAAGGAAAGCGACTCCACGACTGGCTCAGGTGTGGCCAGAATGGGCGCTCCTTTAAGAAAATGCCCTGGTGTGAGGACAGTAAAGTCTGAGGGATCTTGCGAGAGGGCAGCGAGAGGCCGTGAATTTAGAACGGCTTCAATTCCAATTAAGAGGGTCGTGAATTCTTCGAAATTAAATTTGTGGTTGCCAGCTCTCTTTTTAAAATGAGATTTGAAGCTTTTTACGGCGGATTCCCATAAGCCACCCATATGTGGAGCGCTTGGGGGGATTGTTTCATAAAATCCACAAATTGTTTTTCTGTGCCTCTTTGAGCTCCGATAAATGTTTTACCATTATCGCTCGTGATTTTTGATGGAAAGCCTCGTCGTCATGAGGGTAGGAGATCTTAGTATAGACGCCTATATTTGAAAAGGCCCAGCAAAATCGACACCTGTGGTCGTGAAAGGCAGAGCGAAATTGCAGCGTTCAGGTGGAAGTGCTGCCATAATCTGCGTTCGCATTTTTTGCTTATGCATAGTGCAGGTCTTGCACATGAAAATGCATTTTTTGATCTGGGGCTTAAGACGGGAAATATAATACTCTTGGCGTACCATATGTTGTATGAGGCGCTGATCGGCGTGCAACATTAATATATGGATGTAATTCAGGAGTAATGTGGCAAAAGGAGACTTCTCAGGTATTATGATGGGGTGGCGTTCGTTGTAAGTCAGGCTTGAATTAGCGAGCCGACCATTGGCACGAAGCAGACCTTTCGTGTCTAAAAATGGGTTTAGTACTAACAGTGAGCTCTTTTTGTCAATTGGCTTCGATTCTCTTAGTAACGATATGTCGCGACTGAAGTAGCGCGTTTGGGTTGAGGCGATAAGCGCGACCTTTGCTTTTTGTAAGTCCTGGTGCGTCAATGTATCGCAATGGGTGTAAGTTACGCCTTTAACTTTTAGTTTAAGTTGCTCAATGAATTTGAGCATATATGCGACTACTCTGAGGGCTCGGGAGAACGATGAAAATCGTTCAAGGATTTCATTACCATCCACTATTGTATGATAGGTGTCGATTTTTCGACTTTCTGGGGCGATTATGTTGCGCATTGTTGATTGTGGCCAAGAATCTGTGGATTCGGTTAACCATCGGGGGCCATTCCACCAGAGCGTGGAGGTAGCAAGATCCAGGGGTTTGCACCCTCTTGTACCTAGATCAGCAGGATTGTCGGCACTGGCGTCGTGTCGCCATGTGGCTGCTCCTACTAGGTCAAGTATTTGAGAGGTTCGATAGAAATATATGTTTTTCACGAGTGTGGTGACTTTTCTAACGAGGCTAGAACGATTTCGGAATCGGACCATAGAAATAATTTGCATTTGGTCATGTTCATGTGGGTCTGCACTATGGAAACCAGCTTTGCTAGTAGCAGAGTGCCACAGAGTTCAAGTCGTGGTAGACTTATCGTGTTTAGAGGTGCTACTTTTGCTTTTGCAGCTAGTAGGTGGCTTGTGGTTGCGGTGTCGCTTTGTGTGCGCACATAGATCGTGGCACAATATGCCTTTTCAGGGGCATCGCAGAAGCCGTGTAGTTCCACTTTGTATTCGGGGGAATAGTTTAGACTATTAGCAAACTGGGACCACTTTTCTAAGCGAAGAGGTTTCACTTGTTCGTCCCAGCCTGTTCCGTCTAGCCATAATTCTTGAATCAGGATTTTCGCTTGTATCATAATTGGCGAAAGCCATCCTGCGGGGTCAAAAAGTTTTGCCACAGAGGAGAGAATCAGTCGTTTTGTAATGGCGGATAATGCGGATATGGACTCAGTCGTGTATGAAAACTGATTCGATATCGCATTCCATTGGATGCCTAGTGTTTTTGTTGTACTTTCCCTTTCAAATATAAGGAAATTAGTATCCATCAAATGGTCTTTAGGAATATTTTTTAAAATGTTTGGGTGATTGGCTGTAATCTTTTTTAAAGGAAACCCTGCGGTATTGAGGGCATTTATTACCTGTGATAAGGTCTCGTATGCTTGTGGAAGACTGTGGCTTCCAGACAGGATATCGTCTACATAAGTTTGCGTTTTTAAGACTTGTGTTGCCAGTGAAAATTCTGACTTTGTGTCTTCTGCCAGTTCCTGTAGTGTACGAATGGCTAGATAAGGGGCACAGTTTACGCCAAAAGTAACTGTTTTCAATTTAAAGTCGCGTAGTGGACTATTGGCAGATCTTCATCCTCTTTATGTACGAGTATTTGCCGGTACATTTTTTCGACATCCCCATTGAACACCTATTTGTATATACGCCAATTTAATATGAGGAGCATTAAATCTGGTTGGAGTGTAGGTCCCGTAAATAGAATATCATTTAGGGAATTCCCCGAGCTAGTGGTTCTTGAGGCATTGAAGACAACTCTGACTTTTGTTGTTTTATGATTTTTTCACATGGGCTTACTTCCTCCATGTGATCTAAATGGAGATATTCTTCTAAGACACCATCATAATCTTGTTTAAGCTCACCTTTTCTAGGTAGGTTTTTTTTCATACTTAGAAACTGCTGTATTGCAGAGGTGCGAGAGTGACCTAAGGCGAGTGTGTCTGGAAATGGTTGTTTTAGTGGTAGTCGTACGACATACCGACCATTAACTGATCGAGTAGTTGTGGCTTTGTAAAAGTCTTCACAATACTGATCTTCTGGTGCTGTAATTGAAATGGGGGGTGTTCTTCTAACTCCCAAAACTTTCTCAATTGTGAATTGAGGTACTCGTTTGAGATTTCCTCAACTTGAGTTGTCATTGCTGTGACTGGTTCCGCAACTAGTCCACTTAGGACCCATCCGAAAATGGTATTTTGCGCCAGTAGTTTTTTCGAAATTTTTTCAACACCTTCTAGTATAATTTGCGATATGAGATCGCTGCCTAATAGAAGGTCTATTTGAGCGGGGGTGTTGCATTTGGGATCTGCTAGAGTCAGATGTGAAATCTTATCCCAATGCTTGCTATTTATTTGATAGCTTGGAAGCATGTTTGTTAGTTGCGGTAAGACAATAGCATTTGCTTGAATGCGCTTATCCGCTTGGGGGGAAATAAGGTTAATGGGGCAGATTTTATGTGAGGTTTGTACTACTCGTCCGCCCATTCCCGTAATTTCATAATTGGCTTGCTTTGTTGGCAGTTTTAGCCTATTTTGTGCCCTAGACGCTATGAATGATCGTTGCGATCCTTGGTCTGTTAGGGCTCTTAGTTTGAACAGTTCTCCTCGATGCTCGATGGAGACAACTGCTGTGGGAAGTGGTACTCTACTATGATTTTCGCTGTGTAGCGTTTTTTAATGCCTTTGAGCAGCATGGTGTCTCTTGGCAATTTTCTTGAAGTTTTGTCTCGGGGGTTGCTGTTGCAACTAAACCAGTGGCTTTTTTTGAAAAAGCGCTACTTTGAGATGTGTTGGGAAAGTTATTGATATGTAACATAGAATGATGCCTTTTGGGCAATATACGCAATTAAATTTGCTTTCGCAAGTATTAAGAATGTGTGAGTGGAACAAGCAGTTTGTACAGAGTCTTTTTGACCTGACAAAGTTATTCCTTTCATTGACATTCAATTTTTTAAATTTATCGCAAGCTTTTAGCTTATGCCCTCCCGTACATAGTTCGCATGACGTGTATGCCTGTGTTTTAAAAAAACTTCTGTTTAAATTATTGTTGCTTCCGGCTTGGGGTCTATTAAAGCTTTGATTTAAGTCTTGTTGAACGTTTTTAGTTCTGACTACTTTTTTGTCTACCCTTTCCGCAATTTCGTATTGGGTAGTTAAGAAATCTTTCATCTGCTGCCACGTTGGTCATTTTCTGAGAACGATTGCTCCCACAAAAGTAACGATTTTTCTGGTAATGCAGCGGTACATATGTTTACCAGAATAGGATCCCAATTGTGAGTGGGAATATTTTGTGTCGATAGAACCGACAAACAATTTGAAACAGTGGATTCTAGTTTGATGAATTCTTCACTGGTTTCTCTTTGAATTTTAGGCAAGTTCATAAGTATCGTTACTTGCTTGTCAACTTATATTCTCTCATTTTCATATCTTGATCTTAGAGCTTCCCAAGCTAAATTGAAATTATCGTCATATAATGCGAACTGCTTGACTATTACGCCTGCTTGACTTTTATTTTTGTATCGGAGGTGATACAATTTTTGCGCTTGCGATAATTTTGGATGGTTTATGTACACGGATGTAAACATGTCCCGGAAGGACGGCCATTGTTCGTAACCTTCATGAAATATTTCTGTATCACATGCTGGCACTTTGAGATGAATGCTTGAACTTGCCTCTTGGGCTTGCAATTGTGGTAACTCTACTCTACTGTGGGGTGTAGGTGAAATTGACTTAATAAGTTTTAATTGATCTGATATCATTGCTTTTGTGTCTTCATAGCGGTCTAAGCAGTTTTCGTATTTGGCGTAAGCCGAGGATTTGAAATTTTCAGGTAGATCTGAATCATCAGTTTCTACTATTGCGTCATTTGCAGCTTGGAGGCGTGTCCAAGAATTTTCAATCGATTTATTTTTAATTTCTAGTACCGATTCAGAGTTGTCCTGAATCGGTGAAGATGCAAATCGAGTGAAGTATTTAATTAAGCTGTCACTCTCAGAAATGAATTTAATGGACGAAATATCTTTCCCCCTTTTTTGCTTTGTAGCACCTTGCTTCGAGCGTGTAGCTTCTGCAGGTGTACATGCACTTTTATCATCAGTAATCATTTTTGGAATTCTTAAGAATTCTGCTTTAGATTCTTTTGAAAATTTGAATTATAAAATATGTGTATATTTTATTATAATAGATAAATGTGATAACTCTTTTTAATAAATAAGAGTTATTATATTTTTTTTTTGTTGTTCTGGGAGTAACTATGGACCCCAAACTCAATTTTAATCATAACGTATCTTCCACGGTTTTTAAAGCTAAAGGCGCTCTTAGTTTTGTTAAACGTTGGTCTAAAGAATTTAGAGATCCGCTTGCCACAAAAATTCTTTTTACATCTCTGGTGAGGCCTATATTAGAGTATACTTCTGTGGTATGGAACCCTAGGTACCAAGTCCATTGGGATAAGTTAGAGTCCGTTCAAAAACAATTCTTACTTTTTGCCTTAAATCATTTGCATTAGGATTCCAGTTTAAATCTTCCCCCCTACACTAACCGTTTAAAACTTATAAATCTCCCGACACTCGCTAGTCTTAGGGAGATGCTTGGTATAATATTTCTTGTAAAACTCATGAATGGGTCAGTCTGTAGCCCATCTCTCTCATCTGATATTAATTTTAACGTCCCCGCTCGCTCTACCAGGCAGTTAGACCCTTACTTTTGAAATTTTCTAGAACAAAGTTTGAGTTAGACGAACCATTCCGCCGTATATGTCATGATTTCAATTTTCCTTTGATTCTTTTGACACATTTGATTTAACAGACTCACTTTTTACAATTAAAAAAATTATTTTATCTACTCTTAACAAGTAAAATTATAAACTTTAATTTAATTCTTAATTTTGGCTGTAGAAATTTTTGTTTCTGTAGCTGAGCAGCTTAAGATCGCAACGCTTAAAACTCTCTTGTCTTTTATGACTCGGCTAATTCCGCTCGCTCGCGGATTGCGCCCCTCGCGTCGGTTGAACGGGAGGAGGGTAACCGTTGGGTATTATTATTACAAAAAAAATAAAAATAATAATAATAATAATAATATTTCCGAAAATTGGATTATTAAAAAATATATGTAACCGAAAGCTCTTTTGAATAAATAAGAGCTGTTATTTCTGAAAAAGAATTTAAGAACTCGTTATCGCTTTTATTGCTCGCGTATTTACTTGCGTTTTTTTTTTATCGGAAAAATATTTTTTATGGTTTTATCAGTATGCCCTTGTATCAGGGCGCACTGAAAACTAGGTCAGTACCCTTTGTACATACGTGTGGATTTTATGTGCATATAATATGCGTTAAATGAAAAATGTGCAATTATGCTTGTTCTTGTTTTACAAGGAACAAGAAAATGCTCGGAAATCGCCAAAATTGGACTTTCAATATTTGTATGTATGTATGTATGTACAAAGGTAAGTATTAGTTTGCAATATTTAATTTTTTCAACCAATGTTGATTTTCCGCACCGTTTATTTAATTTCTTTGACTTATTTACTTGTATCCTAAAGGTTGTAGGTATAAAAAAATTTGAATATTTACGGCAATATATGTATATAATAGTTCGTGGTTAGAGCGCCGAAAGCGCTAATGTATATATTTGTATATATGTATACATACGTATCACAATTTGCTTAAGTATGTATGTATATTTCGTTTGCGGATATGTATATATGTATGTTTGTATTCGTTCTTTTTATGTTTTATTCTTTTTTCTGCCTTTGCTTACTTCTTTGGTTGCAATCCCTCTTACAGCTTAATACGCTGAAGCGGTATTGTCCATATAATTTGCAATTATCCCTCTCACGGCAGAATAATCTGAAGCGGTATAGCCACAATAATTAGCAAGTAAATACTTGAATAAATATATTTTATATTTTTTATTGTTTTGTGGATTGTGTGTATTGTATGCACGAAGGTAGATTAAAAATTGAGGTTCTGCACCGCGACCTAGGGTCTATTGTGCCCTACACGAAGGTAAGTTTTAATGGCAAAGAATAATAATTTATTGATTATATATATATGTATATGTATTGCGGATACATATATATAAATATTATTTTCTGTTTTGTTTTGCGATTATATCGGTACCTGAATTTACCGCCGAGCTTTCACTAACCGTTTTTATTAAACGGATTTAGTAGCTATCGGTTTTATGCTGTTTACCGTTGGCGCAACGATACATACATATATACATGTATTATATACAAGTATAATCATAAAAAATGTGGAATGGATACACTCACTTTAATTTTCCTCAAGGGTTTTGGGAGATGTATGTATACATATGTAAGTACGCCAGAATCGGCAGGATCGGGTGAGTGTTTGCTTTCTGTTGTCCTACTGTTGCTGAGTCGCTCGTCGCTCCTGTTCCGCTGTGTTGGTGTTTCTTTTAGTTTTAGTTTTATTATATGTATATTAATTTAAAATGATTTTTTAAGCTTCCCGCCCGTTTTTATTTTGTTAGTAGAGTTAGAAAATTTTGAATTATTGTGTTGTTTTTAACGTTGGGGGTGTTATATTAGTTTTCAATGTTTCGTTTTTTCCTTTTTTTTTTGTTTTCGCACTTGAATATGCTTCACTGCACTTTAAAAATTTTTTTGTGTTGTTGTATACCAATGTTTCTTTATTTGTATGTTTTGTACATATGTATTTGTATATATATGTATATATTTAATTTATTTTATTTAATTTATTTTATTTTTTTTGTTATTTCTTTTTGTGTCACTGCACTTCACCTTTTAATTTATTATACATATGTATTTACCAATGTGCCTTTCTGTATGGCTCGAAGGGCCATATTAGATAAGTGCACTCACCTTTTGTATAGTTCATTTCACTTCACCAAAAAATTAAAAAAGCGCACTTAATTATGGAAAAAGGTTTTATGGCTTTATTTAAGCGAGTTACATTAAAAAGGAAAACGCGTTCTTAATAAGTGACTATATAAACGCGGTTGGTTCGCAAACGGGATGGCGGCGGATAGAGTTGACCGATCGCTGATAATGTCGTAGAACGAACTGAATTGCATTGGTTAATCGGTCTTTCTTTATCCCCGTTGGTGCTAAATAGGATGGGGTGACTTGATGTTCATGTGTATAGGTGTGGGTGTCGGTGTATGCTGCTCTCGAGTAGAATGTGGGTTGTAAGTGTGGTGTTGTGTGGTGAAGTTTGCGTGTTAGTGTTGTAAGTTTGAGTCGATGATATGATAATGTGGTGTGTGTGTTGAGGTCGGGGGACGATGCTCATTTGTACACATTTTGAATTTTTAACGCCTGGCAATAATTGCATATTTTGTCCATCGCACCAATAATAACTTTAGAATCAGCCGAGTAATTGATGTCTGGTTCGTAATAAAATGCAAGACGAACAAATGATCCACGTGTTACTGCGCAGGTGGTCCGATGATTTTCTCGGTTTTGTTCTCTAAATGAGTATATGTGTTTTTGACGTACCACCCTGGCTCTAAATGCATTTTCTTATCGACAATTATCACGCTGTTCTCGTGATTCTCGTGCAGGAATTTCAGCTGTACGAATTCTTTCAGATGCATTCCTTTCTGCTCTCTGTTCGACTGATTCATGAACTCTTTCAATACGTGCACGTCGAGTCTTTTTGCTACGGGCCTTAAGGTTAGATTTTTTGGGTGGCATTTTACTAAAAATAATAATTGAATTTTTATTGTGAATGAATTTCACTGTTCTGTGATTTTGTAGATTACATATTTGGCTGTATTTATGTAACTGTAAATAAGAACTAAAACAAAATGTTATTTAATGTTTATTCTTTGTGGAGACGATTAATTTGAATTAATTCGGAACATACACACGGACAATGGATTTTTATATATTAAGATTGTTGTTTCTGGTTGTTCCACCTGACTGCTCACGACATTTGTTGCATTTCTTGCTTGCCTTTATAAACTGCATACACACTTTTATTATTGTAATTGCACCGTTTTTCAATACACTATTATTTAATATAATTACACAAATTTTTATAAAAATTGAATTTAATCGAAAATTTCCACCTGTGGGTTCCGGACCAAGTTAGCAAATAAACCAGCTGTAGAATTCTAATTAAACGAAAAGGTCTCCACTTGTTGCAGTTGGTGCTTTTGTTGTGGGTTGTGGGTTGTTTTCCAATTGGAGAACGCTGCTGTTCGTATAGGGCTGCAAAATCTTTAATGTTTTTTGTTTGTTTTTTCAATGATGAGTGAGCAATAAAAAAATAATTGTAAAAGAGTACAGTCAAAACCAGTATTTTTATAAATCAGCTAAAATATATTGCTTTTTTGATTTACAATATTTTACGTTTAATTTAAGTTTACATTCATAATTTGTAATTTAATTAAACTTATTTGTGCCGGTAACCCTTCTCTTTATGTGCTTTTACGCTGTGCGTAACACTTTTCAAATTGGAAAATGCAGGTTCGTTTGTATTTTTAACATAGCGCCATCTGTTGAATACTTACTCAATCCAATCAATAATTTGCTACATCTTTTAGAATCTTTTTGAGCTAACAAATAATAAAACTAATTTGCAATAATATAATATTGAGAGCATAAATTGAGATATAAGCTATGCTATCATCTAAGTTAGACCAAATTACACGTATATGCCAACTTTCATGAATATCAGTTGACTCGTTTTTGAGTTCATTCGGAACATGCATACAGACACTGGATTATTAATAAATATTTAATAATTAATGTGGAGTTATGAGGCGTAATCATAATTAGTAACCCCTACGGTTTAACAATACAAGCTAAATGGACCAAAAGCAAAATTATATTGCGCAAGATCAGGGCCCCACCGAGGAATCTTTCGAAGCAAGCACTGCTTCCCAGCTCCCACCACTGCATACTGCACACATCGACCGTTTAGAACGTATTTAACTACCGCCGGTTTGGAGCCAGCAGGTTCAATTGCGGTTTGTTGCCGTCGAAGCACAGTTCCAGCTTAGAAGAATCATAACGGACACAACGAAATACTACGCAGTGATAGCTCACCTCGATCAGGAGACCCTCATCGTTGTAGAGAGAATTATTTCTAATCCGCCCTAGACAGATAAGTATACTGCATTAAAGGAGGCACTGCTTAACAACTATACCATTCCTGAGGAACGCCGCTTCAAAATGTTTCTATCCGGTGTGGAACTACGTGATCGACACCCATCGAAACTGCTTGCAGAAATTTATCGCCTGGGAGGAAACCATTTGGATGCAGCATTTGTTCGCACTATCTTACTCGGCCGTTTCCCTTTGTAGATCCAGCTAGCTCTTACTGCCACCGGTGATCAAGACAATTCGAAACTTGCGCTAACAGCAAATCGCCTAATGGAGGTGCAGCGAGGCTCTGGAGATCACGGGGTAATATAGCTCACAAATCTACTGTTAGCAGTGACATGTAGAAACAACTCGACGAGTTAGCAAAACAAGAGCGCAACCAAGCAACATTCAGCGAAAGCAGTCGCAGAGCCCCAACAGTACGTCGAGTGCATCATCGCATATTTGGCGAACATGTCAAAAAATGCGCACAGCCCTGCACATTTCAAGGAAACACGAACAGCCCTCAGTAGACAGGGCGGTTGCTGGTGGCAACATATCGCTGACTATTCGTTCACGACCGCATATCGGGTACAAAATTCCTCGTCGACACTATAGCGGATATTTTGGTCATTCGGCTTTCTTGTAAAGACAACAACATGCCAATACCTTTTCGACAGCAAGTTCCAAACGGTAGCAAAACCGAAACCTGCGGAGATAAGGCACTCATCTTAAACATAGGGTTACGTTGTCCGATCCATTGGATATTTTGTATAGCTAACGTATCGTATCCAATCATCGGTGCAGATCTCATCCATGAATTCGGGTTTGAGCTCTTAGTCGATTTGGGTCTTGCCAGGCGGTCAAATAGCCCTTATGCTAGCCCTCTACACATGACCAAGAAGAAAAGTGGAAACTGGCGACCATGCAGAGATTACCGCAGGCTCAACGGTACCCAATCTCGCTCCTACATGATGATGCCACAATATTAGCAGGAAAGAACAAATTTTCTATGATTGATCTCAGCCGTGCTTTTCATCATATTCCGGTGGAAGACATACCAAAACCGCCATAATAACCCCGTTTAGGTTATTCGAGTTCATTACGAAGTCGGCATTTTTCAGCGAAGCAATCACTGGCCTCGATTGCGTACATGCTTTTATCGACGACCTGCTGATAGCATTTTTCAGTGAACAACAACACAAATAACACCGTCGGTTACTGTATCAGCAGCTTAGCCAACGGCCTGTTTATTAACGCGGAGAAATGCGTTTTGGATGCCTCCGAAGCCGATTTCTTGGGATATCGAATTTCGAAACTCGGTTCCGCACCACTTCCAAGTCCAAAAAATTTTAGAGCTAAGAAGATTTATCGGCGCAATAAACTTCTATCTACGGCACATCAGAAACGCCGCCGCTGCCCAGGCACCCCTCAACGAGTTCTTAACAGACTCAAAGAAAAGCGATCGCAGACCAGTGACTTGGATGGCGGAATGAGAGCAAGCTTTCATCTACATCAAAGGACAACAAACTATTTCCATCACCAGTCGCCGAACTCTGGATTACGTGCAGAAGTACAAAAACGCTTGGAGGCCACTTGGGTTCTTCTCGAAAAAGTTGTCACCTGCACAGATTAACTACAACACATATGATAGAGATTGTTGACGGCTGCATACGAAGCCATCAAATATTTTATACACTGGGTTGAAGGTCGTGAGTTTGCTGTCAGGACAGATCACAAGCCATTGACTTTCGCCAGATCAGACAGCTAGATTCATCAGCCAATTTACGACTAACATTGAGTACATCCCCGGTTCATTGAAAGAACACAAAATTAACCCAAAGTTTCGAAACATTTTCCAGTGGACCAAAATGTGAAACTAAACCATTCGCGAATCACCTTGACACACACAAAAACTTTCATCGAAATCGGTCCAGCCGTTTAGGAGGAGTTCAGTGACACACACACGAAATATTTATAAATACATACTTGTATAAACTATCGGACCCGACAGACGTTGTCCTGTACACACGTCTTTCATCCGAAAATTTCAAACCTTTTTCAATAAGTTGTAACAATCTGGACCGTTTTGATGAAAATTATTATTAAAAAGCTATTACAATATCTAACCTCATTTCAGATGCATTTATCACAATTCAACCGATCCAAAGCGTGTGAGTATGTGCATACTATATGAGTGAAATGAAATCTAGAAGATGTGTGCAGTAAAAATTTTAAGTCGTTTTATCGAAATGCCATTGGATGTACAATATTTTTGGTTAGTCCTTGAGGCCTATAAACAAACAAATTCGATGGGTTTCCAACTCTAGTACATGCAACATATGTATGTATGTATAATTGACCGAGAGGGAAACACGCATTTTCTAAATCTAAGCCACAAATTATCATTGTTTGGCCTTGTGATTTATTTATTGTCAAAGCATATGCCAAGCGGATCGAAAATTTTAAACGTTTGAATGGTATAGGTGAATCTGAAGGAATCATTGGGATCCATGGTGGAAATACAACTTCATCTTGAAATTTTCCACTGTAGCTTGAAGAATGTTGCCCATGATTTTTTTAGAACTACTCTCGTACCGTTACATAATTTCGGAGCATTTAAATTTCGAAGCTAAATTATAGGTGAGCCAATCTTCAGTCGCTCCAGTTCCAGCTAAAATTGTTTTTAAAGGCTCCAGTGGTATGTATATTGAGCGGTGGCAACGAAAGTTTCCCAGATGCGCAACTTAAAATAGCTGACTCACTTTTGTACTTGAAAGCATGACAAGATTGACACTTTTTGTCCATACTACCGATTAATGGATGTGACGAATAGTTTATTTCAGGATCATGTTCAAACGCGAGGCGATTAAGTGATACTCGCGCCAATGCTCGAATGCGCGTTGCCCTGAATTTTTATATCCACGTGTACGTGAGACTTGATTTTTTAAATTTTTATTTTCCGCCGATTGTTCTTCGACTGATCTATTAAATCGGCGATCACGGACTAATTACGCGTTCCGAGTACGTTAACCAATATTTCTTGCTCTTCCACGAATACTTGACATTTTTCTGTAATAAATAAGAAACTGTTAAATAATACACAACGATTATGAGTTACTTATTGAAGATAAAATTTTAATTAATTAACTAAGACGATTTATTGTATCAAATTTTGGTTAAAAACGTCTAATTTTTTATCATTGCTTATTTATTTAATATTTTCAAAAATAGATAACTTTTAATAAAAACAATAATAAAAAATTGGTTATGAAATCAATGAGCTACCCAAATTAGTTTGTAGGATAAGGTATTTGTTAATGAACGCACTGTAAATTTACTGAACAATTTTGTAAGAAACTCACTTCGATTCCGCACTAAATTCGCAAAATGTGTCTGCACACTTCAAAACTCTTTGAATTGTAATTGTATTTTAATATAATATTTTAATTAGCATACGACTTAAAACCACACAATAATAACATAAATCTATGAAATATTTTTCTCAATTTGATCGCAGCACCAACCGTCGGGTTAAACTAAAATTAAAATAGAATAATATTGAATATTCGATACTGCGATGGTAACGCAGTCTGCTGGATTACTCTTTTCAACGGTACCTTTAGATCGCAGCGCCCTGTTATTACAATAATGTGCAGCAACAATAACCAAATAAAACTTCTGCTTTCCGATATTTTGTAAATATTGTTACAAAAAGTAGTATTAAGTTGTATTTGTATTGCTATCTGCATCCCTTATTATGAACAATAGCTGTAGGTATATGGAATAGCATTTGTCTTGTTGTAGACATCTGGCGCCGCGGCTGTCTGCTTGCGTCTGGCGCCGTATAGCATTATGTTCTGGTAATTTCCAGAGGCGATATTCTAGAAGGACACGTCGGCATCAGCGAGAAGTGCGTGGCTATATAAGCCGTGGCAGCGCGAACGTAATCGATCAGTGCTAAGAGTAAACTGCTATAGTGTAGACGAGTTGTGAAATAAAGAGTAGTTGAATTAAATTAAACAGTTGTAGTTTTATTTGTCAATCCAGAGATACGAACCTAACAAAGTGAACTAGCCAGCAGTAAAATCGTAACAATTGGTGTCAGAAGTGGGATTGTCAAATAATCCAAATTCAAGATGGTTAAATTCGGAGAATTGAGAATTCAGCAATTAAAAAAGGAACTGGAGGAGCGTAATTTGCCGGTAAGCGGGCAAAAGGCGGATCTGCAGGCACGATTACGTGAAGCAATGGAAGCGGATGGAATTAATGTGGACGAGTTCGAATTTGTTGCGCCAGAAACTTCTACAAAGGTAGAAGAGAAAGTAGAAGAACAACGAACATCATCAAGTGTAGACATGAACACGTTGTTAGTGGCTATTCAGCAAATAGCTGAAAATACATCGCAGTTAAAGTCTTGCCTTACACAACAAATGACTGAAAATAATACGCAGTTAGAAAAGCGTTTGGTACAACAGATTACAGAAAATAATACACAAGTGCAAGAGAAATTTTCAAAATTTGAAGACGAATTAAGCAAAATAAAAAATGACGAAGAAAATTTAAGATCAGAATTTCTTCAACTGAGTAATCGTGTGCGAGAACTGCAACTACATGGCCCTGCACCATCAACAAATAATCAAAGATTGAAGGCACCCACATTCGATGGAAGTATTCCATTTCAAATTTTCAAACTTCAGTTTGAAAAGACAGCAATGGCCAATAATTGGAAAGGACCTGCGGCAGAAATCCTTCAGACTATTCCAGACTGTGAACGGGACAACTATGAGGCATTGATGAGTGCGATAGAAAGACGATATGGTAGTGAGCACCGGAAACAAATATACCAGATCGAACTGCAAAATAGGGGTCAGAAAATGAACGAGTCATTGCAAGAGTTCGCAACTGAAATAGAACGACTGGCTCATTTGGCAAATGCAGATGCACCTGTGGATTACATTGAGAGGGTAAAAATTCAATGTTTCATAAATGGAATTCGTGATGTGGACACCAAACGCGCCACATATGCATTGCCAAAAAGAACGTTTGCTGAAACGGTTTCGCACGCCCTCACACAGGAAACAGCTTCCCTACTAAGTAAACCAGCACACAA
>CM050326.1:42256404-42306404 GCA_027475135.1 Bactrocera correcta
AATGCTACACAAGGGAGCTATGCAAACGTGGTGAAAGGCAATACTGCACAAATGCAATTGCCCCGAAACCAACCAAATGGAAGCGTTGAAACTATGATTTTTCACCTTACCCAATGTACGACAAAATTTATGGCTTCAATGCAAAATATGACTCAAGAGATAATGAAATCACAAAACCAAATGGTGCAAATTTTTTTGAGTAAAAAATGAGTGTATTGAACATTTTTTTTTATGGAATATGGTGTTAACCAACATAAATTGGACTTATTTAATTTCTGGATGAAAATAATATTGATGGAATGCTTTTGTCACAAACTCATCTTACGAACAAAAATAATTTCTTTATACCAGGATTTCGAATATATGTTACAAATCACGCAGATGGAAAGGCGCATGGAGGAACAGCAGTGTTGGCTAGAAAATGGGTAAATCACCACGCATTAGAATCTTATGCCACAGCGCAATTACAAGCTACAACAATAACTGCGGGGACTTAAAGCTGGCGGCCATATACTGCCCACCTTGGTTTAAAATTACAGACATCCAATTTAAAGACTTTTTTGGAACACTAGGCCATATATTTCTAGCAGGTGGAGATTACAATGGAAAACACACTTATTGGGCTGTAAGCTGTGTCCAAATTCAAACAACCAAAGTTCGCTTTGGAAAGCCCAAAAGTCCATGAAGCCACCAATTGACTCCAACATGCCTATACGAGACTTGGGTGGAAATTGGGCTAATTGCTTTGCAAATCTCCTAGAAAAGGTATTTCAACCCTGTTTAAATGAGTTAAGCATCCCATAGTCAATGATACCACACTCGTACACAACACAACTCACCACACTACATCAACCCACTTAGCATAAAGGATGGTCCCCGGAGCAAATATATTTCAATTCGTTTGACACATTCGCCGGACGATTAAAATACACAGATTCGCGCTTTCAATTATCGTCATCGACTGATCCTCCGCACTGCAACGTCAATATCACTCGGTTTAAGAACTATATCCACTCCGCTCCGGACATTTAGATTTATAAAACAACTTTGTATTTAATACTTGTGCTAAATAAACCTTAAACTAAAATTATTGTAAAGTTTAAATAAAGTATTTTTTTATTTTATTTAACAATTGTGAAAGTGTTCAGTAATTCCTTTTGCAAAGTTGGGCAGCAAGTTAATCATGGTCCTGCGAGCCTTACCGAAAGGCACTCTTGGTTTCTACAAAATTCCATAAAAAAAGGAACGTTTAGATATACATACATATATGGTGCGGTGGCAAATTTGGAACAAACAGATACATAAATATTGGAAAAAAAATTTAGTTTCACGCAAATAAACATAAAAGTGGTGACAAAAAGTGCGATACAAAATTCAAAATACATATACACATATGTACATTTACACCAAAACACAAAACTTAATTCGGTAACAAAGTGCAGCGACACAAAACAAGAAAACTATGTGTACATACATACAAACGAAGTATATAACAAAAAAAAAAAAACAAACCCAAATCAAAAGACCGCAGTGTGCGAAAATTAAAAAAAAAACGTGAAAAGATGTCGTAGAAAAAATATAAGTTCTTATACGTATACAAAAAAGACATAAACTAAAAAAGTGCAGCGGTACGGAAAAAAACAATAAGTTGTGGTGACAAAGACACACAAAACAAAAATATAAAACTTTGCAAACACAAAAGCGCGCGACCCCCAAAATAAAAATAAACAAATTAAACGGGCGCGAATTTCAAATAAAATAGAATAAATAATTTCAACAAGAATGAAATAACACAGGCAACCGGGCGCGAAATCCCAAGCTAAAAGTATATCAATACAACAAACACTATTCGGGCGCCAACAGAAAAAAAACTGCATACAACAAACACAACAACTCCAACTTACTGGAGAAGCGGAGGAGCAAAATTGGCGGGAGAAATATACTTACTTATATTACAGGCGCACTTTACATACGAAATTAATACCAAGTGAGCGTATCAAGTCCTTTAATATAACAATATACACACATGAATACATAAATACAAATACCTCTTTATGTGATGCCTACTTACCTGCGTGTATTCAAACACACTTGTTAACAAAATAAATATTTACTTCCAATTTTTCCAATATACTTTTTATGTTTAACAAAAACAATAAGCAGGATTGCATAAGCAAGGGCATAAACATACAATAGAATTATAACAAAAAATAAAACAAGAGAGGCAAAAAATATAAACATATATAGTATATAATCACATTTAGCTTTCTTCAAATCCATCTCCGCGCTCTCTTCTCAGAGCGAACATACATCTATATAAATAAAAATGAATTGTTGTTCGTTAGTCTGATTAAAACTCGAGAACGGCTGGGCCCATTGAGCTGATTTTGCTTTTAAAATGTTTGTCGTAGTCCAGGGTAGGTCTAAAAGACGAGAAATAATCGAATAATTGCCGGAAAACTCTAAAAACAGCCCTTTTCTATTTCTTAAACAAACGTGACATGATGTCACATCACATGGCATGATATCACATCACATTGCATAAATACCCATCATATACAGGGTGGCGCAAAAGTAATTCTACTACAGAAGGTGCTATAAATTTTGCAATTGACTTCTAATGTCAGTTCTGTTTTGACAATTGTGTAGTAAACACATGCGAAATACACGTAAATAAACAATGGCACGCTACACTGTTTCAGAACGCAGATTTCCTCGCAGTTCGACGCCTAATGGTGAAACACTGCGACGTTGAGCCGCTCATAGTGCCGAGGATGTCATGGAAGCGCCGCCGACATCGACCAGACGACGTGCCACGCAAATGGGTATCAGTCGACTGAAGATTTGAAGATTTTTCCGTACAAAGTCTAGGCGGTGCATCAGCTATTAGCTGCTGACCGCCAATCGCGTCCAACATACGCTCAAGACATTTTTAATCACCACCAAGAAGAAGATGATTTTTCATCAAAAATAATCATGAGTGATGAGGCTCATTTCCATCGTAGCGGATACATTAATAGGCAAAATTTGCTCTTCTGGGGTATTGAAAATCCGCGTGTAACCCACGAAGAGCTATTACACCCGCTCAACGTCACTGCATGGTGTGCTGTTTTCGCTTGAGGAGTCATAGGCCCTTTTTTCTTCAAAGACGTCGTAGGCCAAACGGTTACTGTGAGTTGTGAGCGCTACAGAGCAATGATCAACGAGTTCTTTTTGCCGCAACTGGAAATCATGTGGTTCCAACAAGACGGTTTGACGGCACACACTGCACGTGCCACAACCGATATGCCGAAGGAATTGCAATGGCGAGCAAGATCGCCTGATTTGACCGCTGAAGACTTCTATTTGTGCGGCTTTTTGAAGTAGCGGGTTTATGTCAACAAGCCTCATACTCTTGTAGCTCTTAAAGACAATATTCGTCAAGAATGTGAGGACAAATCGCCGGAAGTTCTGATGGGAAATGCCATTAAAAAGGCTCAAATGACAATCAACTGTTGTGGCGGCTATTTACATGATATAATATTCTCTACTTGATGTAAAAAAACTTAAAAGACCAAATAAAAATAATCCACAAGCAAAATCAAAGTTTTTAATCTTTAAAAAATATTACAGCCAAAAAACATCGGAAGGTTATTTTTGCGCCATATGTATTATATACATATAAAAATAAGTTGAGCTATAGCTGACTAAACCGTTATATGATATGAAAAAGTTCATTTTTAACGGACTTACGAGCGTCCAAAAAGTGACTTTCCCATATCACTTGTTTTTGATTTTTTTTGTTTTGTTTTCTAATTAATTTATTTGTAAATTATATGAATCGTTCAATTTACGTCGATTGTTTTCATTATTTCGGCTATTCAAATAATAAAATGTTGAAAATTATTTAGTGAAAACTTTACATGTCTTTCATACAAAGTGATCAAATACGGATTGAAATTTATTCCGATGCCACGAGTAGAGCGCGCTAATATTGGAAGCCCAAAGCGCAAGCACGTGTAAGTGCGGAATTATGGACGGGCAGATTTATTTGTTACATTCACTTGCAATGCACAATAAGGGGGGTCGATTCCGGACTTTTTTCGATTCGGGATTTCTAATAGTGGTGGAGGATGGGGTCATGTGTAGAAGTTCACGCAAGTGAGGAAAGTTCTCTGATCGCCATTCACTTGGGAGTGGCCAGAAACGATTCTTTTACATATGACTCAAGCAGCTCACGACTTCCGGTCTTTGACCAAGTATCCTCTGGGTAGCCTAAGAACATCCGTTTGAAGGCGAGCTAAAGTGAGAAGGCGAAACACCCCTGCATAGGGTTGTGCGCTGGGTTTGGGACCCGCCACGTAAAAAAACACCTCCAATGAAAACCAACAATCAGCCTCGGATGAGAGCCCCCCCTTTTGATGACGACCATGGCAAACGAATTAAGGACTATGATTTGAGGGCATGCACCTGGAATGTCCGGTCCCTTAATTGGGAAGGTGCCGCTGCCCAGCTGGTAGATGTCCTCGTAAAGATAAAGGCTGACATCACCGCCGTCCAAGAAATGCGATGGACGGGACAAGGACAGAGACGAGTAGGTCCTTGTGACATTTACTGCAGTGGCCATATAAAGGAGCGCAAGTTTGGTGTTGGATTTGTGGTGGGAGAGAGACTCCGTCGCCGAGTACTATCATTCACTCCGGAGAATGAACGTCTAGCCACAATCCGCATCAAAGCGAGGTTCTTCAACATATCGCTGATTTGCGCCCACGCCCCGACGGAAGAGAAGGACGATGTGACCAAAGATGCCTTTTATGAGTGCTTGGAGCGCACTTCTGAGAGATGCCCCCGCCACGATGTCAAAATCGTGCTTGGCGACTTCAATGCCAGGGTGGGCAAAGAAGGTATCTTTGGCACTACGGTCGGTAAATTCAGCCTCCACGAGGAAACATCCCTAAATGGGTTGAGGCTGATCGACTTCGCCGGGGCCCGAAATATGGTTATCTGTAGTAATAGATTCCGACATAAGAAGATTCATCAAGCTACCTGGCAGTCTCTGGCTTGAAAAACCACCAACCAGATCGATCATGTTGTGATAGACGGAAGACACGTCTCCAGTGTTTTTTTTATTTTTTTGATGTGCGGGCGCTCCGAGGTCCTAACATCGACTCGGGCCACTATATTGTTGCAGCCAAAATACGCACCCGCCTCTGTGCAGCAAAAAACGCACGCCAACAAACACAAGGATGGTTCGACGTCGAGAAGCTGCAATCACAACAGACAGCCGAACGTTTTTCTACTCGGCTTGCACTCCTGCTCTCTGAGAGCACTCGTCAACAACTCGGTATAAGGGAACTGTGGGACGGCATTTCAAACTCCTTACGTACAGCTGCAACCGAAACCATTGGTTTTCGGAAAGTGGGATGGGATAGATACCGAGAGTTGAAGAGGGAAGCGAGACGCATTTGTAGACAGAAAAAGAAAGAGGCCAAAATGCGTGAGTTCGAAGAGCTTGATAAGCTGGCCGACAGGAGTAATGTTCGAAAATTCTACGAAAAGATGCGGCGGCTTACAGAAGGTTTCAAGACCGGAGCATACTCTTGTAGAACCCCACAAGGTGATCTAGCCACCGATGCCCAGAGCATACTTAAATTATGGAGGGAACACTTCTCCAGCCTGCTGAATGGCAGTGAACGCACAACGCCAGGAGAAAGCGAACCCGATACCCCAATCGATGACGATGGAGCAGACGTTCCATTTCCCGACCATGAAGAAGTTCGAATAGCAATTGCCCGCCTGAAAAACAACAAAGCGGCAGGGGCCGATGGATTGCCGGCCGAGCTATTCAAACACGGCGGCGAAGAGCTGATAAGGTGCATGCATCAGCTTCTTTGCAAAATATGGTCGGACGAAAGTATGCCCAACGATTGGAATTTAAGTGTGCTATGCCCAATCCACAAAAAAGGAGACCCCACAATCTGCGCCAACTACCGTGGGATTAGCCTCCTCAACATCGCATATAAAGTTCTGCCGAGCGTATTTTGTGAAAGATTAAAGCCCATTGCAACAAACTGATTGGACCTTATCAGTGTGGCTTTAGACCTGGCAAATAAACAACCGACCAGATATTCACGATGCGCCAAATCTTGGAAAAGACCCGTGAAAGGAGAATCGACACACACCACCTCTTCGTCGATTTCAAAGCTGCTTTCGACAGCACGAAAAGGAGCTGCCTTTATGCCGCGATGTCTGAATTTGGTATCCCCGCAAAACTAATACGGCTGTGTAAACTGACGTTGAGCAACACAAAAAGCTCCGTCAGAATCGGGAAGGACCTCTCCGAGCCGTTCGATACCAAACGAGGTTTCAGACAAGGCGATTCCCTATCGTGCGACTTTTTCAACCTGCTTCTGGAGAAAATAGTTCGAGCTGCAGAGCTTAACAGAGAAGGTACCATCTTTTATAAGAGTGTACAACTGCTGGCGTATGCCGATGATATTGATATCATCGGCGTCAACACCCGCGCCGTTAGTTCTGCTTTCTCCAGACTGGACAAGGAAGCAAAAGAAATGGGTCTGGCAGTGAACGAGGGCAAGACGAAATATCTCCTGTCATCAAACAAACAGTCGTCGCACTCGCGACTTGGCACTCACGTCACTGTTGACAGTCATAACTTTGAAGTTGTAGATAATTTCGTCTATCTTGGAACCAGCGTAAACACCACCAACAATGTCAGCCTAGAAATCCAACGCAGGATAACTCTTGCCAACAGGTGCTACTTCGGACTAAGTAGGCAATTGAGAAGCAAAGTCCTCTCTCGACAAACAAAAACTAAACTCTATAAGTCGCTCATAATTCCCGTCCTCCTATATGGTGCAGAGGCTTGGACGATGACAACAACCGATGAGTTGACGTTGCGAGTTTTCGAGAGAAAGGTTCTACGAAAGATTTATGGTCCTTTGCGCGTTGGCCACGGCGAATATCGCATTCGATGGAACGATGAGCTGTACGAGATATACGACGACATTGACATAGTTCAGCGAATTAAAAGACAGCGGCTACGCTGGCTAGGTCATGTTGTCCGGATGGATGAAAACACTCCAGCTCTGAAAGTATTCGACGCAGTACCCGCCGCGGGAAGCAGAGGAAGAGGAAGACCTCCACTCCGGTGGAAGGACCAAGTAGAGAAGGACCCGGCCTCGCTTGGAATATCCAATTGGCGCCACGTAGCGAAGAGAAGAAACGACTGGCGCGCTGTTGTTGACTCGGCTATAATCGCGTAAGCGGTGTCTACGCCAGTAAAGAAGAAGATTTCTAATGGTGCAGAAAAGTTGCCTTAGTACTTCCTGGTTCCAATGCAACTTTTTGTTTTGAGATCGGATTGCATCTTCAACCCCAACTCCGGCCTTGAAATTTCGGAAATTCTCCTAAAATCGTGAAATGGTCTACCTAGCGCCTGAAATACGCATCTCAGGGCAAAATGTATAAAACAAAAGCTATTTGTTACGTCATTTGCTAAAGAGACACGAGCGAAAATGCGGCGCGCCGCAGCGCAAGGTGAAATTCGGCTTGCGGCCACATTTCTTGACGTTGATTTCGCCGAGAGCTATCACTCACATTCATTCACCTACGCCAAAGGACACGTTCGGATAGGTCGCCACACAAATATTTTTTCATCGAGTTCTTTCACTCTTGTCGGTAATTTCGCCGAGTCCTATCACTTATATTCTCTCAACAGAACACAGAACTCAAAATGTCTGTATCTAAATTTAAATTTAGGCAGAAATGTCCTGTGTTTGGAATATATCCGTACAATCTCTCTGAGTCCCAGTTACCTACTTACCAGGATGTTCTTTTGTGTTATCAGTTTGAAAGATTTCGTATAGGGCGACTCCGAGGTGACAACTATGAACCTAGGAGAAAAGAGGTTACAGAAATAGTTGCAAAAAAGGTTGAAAATCCTTTCAAAAAGTCATCTTTTCCGATAGTTTCACACACCCGAGTTGTACAAATGCTCACCACATACCATAAGAAATTTCTGACTTTTAAACAAATGTTTTTAAGCAACCCAATAGGTTTGAGCTCTAACAGAGACGACTTTGTCTCTTCTGCCGAAAAATTATTTGACTTCGCTGCTTGTAAATGCATTTATTTTTCTTCTTGCACTTGTCCAAAGGAAAGGAAAGTTCCTATCAATGAACAACCATTTCTCTTGGACCACAGAACCAGAAGAATTGATCGCATTGGAATTGTTGATCTACCTGAAACAAAAAAGATTACAAAGAAAAAAGAACGTAAAGAAAAGCTTTCAAAACGTCATTTAACATCAACGCTTACCAGAAAAGTATCAGCTAGAACACATGACCATTCAGATCAGCCAGACTCTCATACAGACGACAACAATGTAGGTGCGTCGCACATGGATTCTTCCAAAAACGATGCTGATGATGAATTTTCTCTTCCATTCTCTAAAACCAAACAAAGCACACTAGTATTAGAACACACTGCTTTAGCTGCCCAAAGATTTGGAGTAAGTGATAGAGCAGCGGCCTTGATTGTTTCATCTGCTTTTCTGGATGCCAAAAAAGCAAGTTTGATAACAGAAGATCACGCTAGCTTTGTCTCTAACAAATGCAAGATTAGTCGGGCAAAAAAAAGTGTTGGAGTTAAGCTCCAAAACACCGAAAGCTTTGACTCTGTATATGGGCTGTATTTTGACGTTCGCAAAGACAATACACTTACACAAATCAGCGAAGGTGAGAAGTACTACAGCGACACTGTCAAAGAGGAACATATTTCTTTTATAGCGGAACCTGGTTGTCATTACTTTGGCCACGTCACCTCTCCTTCCGGGTCAGCTGATGATGAGACGCAAGCTATATGGCAACATTTACAAGACAATTCAGTTGATGTGGAACATATAGAAGTTGTCGGTGCTGATGGCACCAACACGAACACAGGTTGGAAAGGTGGAATTATTCGGAAACTAGAAGAAAGAATAGGTAGGCCATTACAGTGGGTTTTTTGTCTTCTACATTTTAACGAACTTCCATTTCGTGCTCTTTTCGAACACATAGATGGTGTCTCAAATAGTCCAAATACATTCTCTGGCGACATAGGTAAACTGCTCCCTGATTGTGAGAAGTTGCCTGTTGTCAAATTTAAAAGTTTTCCATCCTGCCAATTACCTTCTGAGGTTATTAATCCGACCCAACTTAGCACAGACCAAGCTTATCCCTATAAAATATCAGAAGCTGTTATTTCCGGTCAATGTTCCTCAGGCTTAGCGTCGATGCATTCAGGTAACATGTGCAAATCTCGCTGGCTTACCTGTGCAAATAGAATTCTGAGATTATACATTTCTACTGACAAACCAGCAAAGGAAATAAAGATTTTGATCAAGAACACACAGTGGCTCAAACGTAAAATGGGACACCGCACTGAGGTATAGAAAGGGCCTGCAGTTTGAGTAAAAGCGATAAATTTTTTTAATAAAGAGTAAGCAACATATTTTGAACTTATATTAACTACTAATTTCTCGAAATTTTGGTAACCATTGCCCAACTTCATAGTAACTAAGCCAAAAAAAAAACATACACACATGCGATTTCAATGTCAAATGCAAAATTGGATACTTTTATTTTTGTTTATATATGGATAAATTTTTTTTAAATTAATATTTAGTAGCATAACTTTTTGCGGTTAAAACGGCTTGGAGACGTCTTGGCATAGATTCCACTAATTTTTTGCAAAAGTCTGGTTAGATTTTTAGCCACTCTGCCATTATTGCACTTTTCAGATCATTGATGGAGCTAAATCGGTTTTTGTATACACGTCTAGCCAATTCTTCCCATACATGCTCAATGACATTTAAGTCTGGTGTTTGTGGAGGTGGTTGCAATAATTTGGGACAGTTATGGATTAACCACATCTCCGCAACTTCGGAAGTATGCTTGGGATCGCTGTCCTGGTAAAAGGCAAAATTGCTCTCGATACCCAATTTAGATACACTTTGCTTAACATTTGCCTTTAGTATATGAAGATAGGAAAACCTTTTCATGTTTCCCTCGACAAATGCTAAATTTCCCACACCTGCACTAGACATACAGCCCCAAACCATCACAGAACCACAACCGTGCTTTACAGTGGCACGTGTATTTTTACGATCTAATTCTGTGTTCGGTTTTCTCCATATGTAGCTCCTGCCATCAGAACCATGTAAGTTAAATTTACTTTCGTCAGTAAATAAAACCTATAATATAATAATATTTAGTCAAATTTATCACATTAGTTAACTTTAAATTGTCCTACCGTATTCCAAAAACTCTCTGCTTTCGATAAGTATTCTTTAGCAAATTTTAGCCGCTTTTCTTTGTTTCTTCCGCTGATAAATGGTTTTTTCCTCATAATTCGACCATGAAAATCATTGGAACGTAAAACATTACGAATTGTTTCTGCACTCACTGTTTTTTCAAGCTGTTTTTCAACAAAAAGTTTTAATTTTGGAGCGCTAGCAAAAGGATTCAATTTCACTTCCTTCAATATTCGGCGCTCATCATGGGAATTAAGTTTCTTTCCTTGACTTTCCCTACTTTTGTTGGCCAAACGAAACTCCTTGATATATCTCGTCACAATATTCTGCACAGTGGATCGGGGTTTTCCAGTTTTTTTGGAAATTTCGCGAATTGATAGCCCTTCAGAATGAAGTTTCACAATTTCTTGCCGCTCTTCGAAATTTGTTTGTTTATCGCGCGGAGCCATTTCACAAAACACTTAAATATAACACACGATGAATATACAACGAGTGTTTATTGAATTTAAAACGCAGAACTGATTTCAGTTGCAAGAAATAACAGTGTCCCATTTCGCGTTTGACGTTCAAATCGTATGTGTGTCTATTTTTTTTTTTTTTTTCTTAGTTCCCATGAAATTGGGCAAGGGTTACCAAGTTTACGAGGAATTACTAGCTAATATAAGTTCAAAAAATGTTGCTTACTTTTTATTAAAAAAAACTTTTCGTTTTTACTCAAATTGAAGGCCTTTTCTGTATGATAGAGCGGTGTCCCATTTTGCGTTTGAGCCACTGTACTTACAGTTTACTCACCTTTGTGGTTCTCAATAAGATTCAACAGTTCAATCAAAGATGGCTCGCGCCATCTCTATGCTGCAATTCAAGGTCGAGATACTTACCTGCTAAACTGCGCAAGATTGTCGATTCATCCATTCAACAGAATGCTTTCTGTTCTCTTCCAGAAAACATTCTCCTTAGTATGATGACTGACGAACGGATAGAAGTCAGAAAGTTGGCCCTTGACCGTCTTCTGGCAGCCAGAGAAGCAGAGTCTGACACTGTAAATGGAAGGGTTAGATGTAATAAAGTGCCAAAGCTGAATTTCAAAGCTAATAATTATTACGATATGATTAACTGGAAGACTATTACCTTGACTGTTTCACCAGTTCTTTGTTCAGTTTCTAAAGAAGAACTCATAAAAGGGCTGTCGGGCGACACTGCAGAGGTTTGGAAATTTAGTGAATGTCCCTCTCACACCGTGGAAGTCGAGAGAATCGTCAAACTGGTGACAGAGGCATCTTCTAAAGTTATTGGCCCCCAACCTCGTGATCGTTTTATACGCTCTACACTGAAATCTAGGCAACAAGTGCCAAAGTTTAGTACAAAATCTGATTTTATCAAGAAATTTGACACAGATTCAGACTAAAACAAGCCTGACATATGGTTGGTTGCTTGGGTTGGGCTTGGGAGGAACCCGAAGAGCAGCCACCTCCACGCGGTGAGTTCTGGGTGACCAATACAGGTTAGCTGAGAGCTGCCACCTTGCGCTGCGGCGCATTTTCGCTCGTATTTTGGGAACGGTTCGTCCTACGGCCATGATCACTTATACCATTTCGGTAGCAAATGACGTGACAAATAACTTTTGTTTCATACATTTTGCCCTGAGATGCGTATTTCAGGTGCTAGGTAGACAATTTCACGATTTTAGGCGAATTTCCGAAATTTCAAGGCCGGAGTTGGGGTTGAAGATGCAATACGATCTCAAAACAAAAAGTTGCATTGGAATCAGGAAGTACTAAGGCAACTTTTCCGCACTATTAGAAATCCCGAATCGAAAAAAGTCGGGAATCGACCCACCCTAATCCGCAATGACCATAGATTACGGAATTATTGAATCGTAATCAATCAGCAAGATCGTCACGATGTCACAGCATAACTTTTAAAACAACAGCTATGATGTTTGATGGACTTTATTTTGAAGTAGGGTATGTATTTGTATGTGGTGCTGTTAGATGCAATATTTATTCTTTTGAGGGGCAAAAAAGAGGTTTTTGAGATGGTGGATGGTGGTTACACCAGATCAAATTGATGAAACCATTTCTGTGGAAATTCCTGATCCAGAGAAAGATCCAGAATTATACGAAGTGGTGAAAACCAATCTGGTTTATGGACCTTGTGGACATCACAATCGCATTTTGGTGTGTATGTCTGACAATAAATGCACGAAACACTAGCCACGTGCTTTTCTTTCGGAAACGCAAACTGGAAATGATAGATATCCATTGTATCGGTCTCGCTCACCAGACGACAATGGCAGAACATTTAGCATTCAATTAAGAGCTGTGAATAACGAAGTTGACAACACATGGATCGTACCATATTCGCCATTATTGTCTAATTCACATTCAAAGCTCAGCACCAAAAGACATAGCGGCCAATAACCGCTATGGACGTGAACGAGATGAGATCAGCAACTAGCAAACAAGTCGATGTGCGAAGTGCAATGAAGCATTTTATGATGTATTTACTTTTGCGATTCATGAAGGTTTTTTGACTGCTGTGCGTCTCGCAATTAATTTGGAGAATAGCCAAAGAGTGTATTTCAACCCAGCGAATAAGGTATAGCCAGTAGAAACACCGCCTGCAACAAAATTAACATTAATGAGTTTTTTCTCAACTTTCGTCAGTGATCCGTTTGCGAGAACATCTATTCGGAAATTACGTGATATTATACATGGAATACATCGTCGAAGAAATAGCTAAACGGAAAGCAAGGCCAATCAGTAGATTGACATCCAGGTGTGTTCTCAACTAATGCCTTAGGATGAATTTATACAATCCACCCGAAAAACGACGATTGCTTCTACCTTCGGTTGCTATTGATAAATGGAGGCGGTTCAATTTCAATTGAGTCATTGCGTATTGTGAATGGTGTTTACAACTTTTTGAGAGGCATGCCATCAGTTACAATTGCTGGAACATGATAATCAATGGAATCAAACGATGAACGATCGCCATGATCATTTCGACACATCAGCCTTCAAATCGGCGTCAATTATGGAATACGAATAAAAATGACATTGCCGAGGACACTTTTAGTCGTTTTCGATAAGAATTGGAAATAGGAAAATTCCGACTGATACTTCCAGGCGTTTGATACCAATTCCACGTTCCTTTTTTCAATTTTAGCAGCCAAAAATACTAATGACTTAACTGAAAGATTTAATGTCAAATATAAAATGTCAAGACGATGAATGCGAAGCCATGAATTATACAGTAAAATTTCTAACTTCTTTGGGAAGGATTGGTATGCCGCCGCATCATTTGCATCTCAAAGTTGGATCCGTCATTATCATGTTGTCCAATCTTCATGAGCCGAAACTGTGTAATGGAACCCGATTGATTGTAACGCAGCTATCGAATACCTTTTTTTGAGTTTCAATGATTTGCCATTTCAGTTCAAACCTATTCAGTTTCCAGGGAAAATTGCATTTGAAATGACAATTAACAGGACACAATGATAGTCGCTAGAAGTGTGTGATATAAATCTAGAAATGTCATGTCTTTTACACGGCCAGCTATATGTGGCAGTTTTTCAAGTTGGAAAAGCATCCTCTCTGTACATTTACACACCGAAACAAACTACGCTACATTGAAAAAAAAATGTGGATAAATCGTAAATAAATGATTTTTAACACAATATAAATTAAATTTTCTTTTCATTTTAAAACAAATAATTTCACGCAGGACAACGCCTGCCGGGTCAGCTAGTATATAAATATATTTATGCATGTAATCATACGGCAAAGAATCTGCCTGTGACACTAAACAAAATATCAGTATATTACATATTAACACATATTAGTACAAACACATATTCTAAGTCCACATTGGCAATTATGTGTCAATACTTCTTGTTCTTTGGCAAACAAAAACAAGCAGGATTGAGTACAAAAAGCGAATTGATCTCTCTAACGAGCTCTCAATTGCTTAAGAACAAAAACATAATCATAAAATCATACAAACAATTTGTGCATGCTAATGTAAAAAACGAATTGATCTCTTAACATATGCATATACAAGTCCGAGTATTAGGGTGTACCTTAATACAAAATTTACGGACATCAAATCTTTTAATATATAAAAAAACGCGGTTCAATAGTTATTAGCATTTCAAAATAAAATATAAATAAAAATAATATTGCAAATAAATAAAAAACGATATTAATTAAAAATACGTTTTTCACATATATAATGAAACAAACTCTTTTAAAAGAGTATTCAATTTATTATAATTTATCGCTTCTATTAGAAATCAGTTTACACTGAAAAAATCTTTAACGGTATTTTAATATATAAATATACAATATAACAAAAATGGGTAATAACGCAAAAAAACAAAATATAAAAACAAAAGCTTCACGCTCAAAACAGGCTATTAAATTTATTTCAGAAAGTTACAGTTTAACAAGATACTGCACTAGATTTGCCTCTTCACCGATTCACGAAAACTCGGAATCGTTATTGGAAATAAAAAGTCAAAATCTTCAAAATTTTTGGATTTTGGCTCATGGCTCATGAGCCGCTTGGAGGCGAGTCCAAAAATTTTGAAGATTTTGACTTTTTATTTCCAATAGTAGTAGGTTCTCACAATTCAGATCTACCTCAAAATTTTAAATCATCGGCTTACGATATTTACGAAAACTGCTTAGTCCAATATGAAGAAACAAAAGCTATGATCTCCGATCAATTAAAGTTAATAAAAGCAATTGCACCTACACCACACCCGAGAGTAGAGCTGCCACAAGAAGACAGTCAAAAGGCAAGATCAGGCATCCAACTCGAGATGCCCGCAGGTGACACAGAAATCTTTTTCGGAGGTTATGAAGAGTGGCCGTCCTTCCGGGACATGTTCACGGCCGTGTACATTAGGGTGCGCC
This sequence comes from Bactrocera correcta, assembly GCA_027475135.1. Taxonomy (NCBI): domain Eukaryota; kingdom Metazoa; phylum Arthropoda; class Insecta; order Diptera; family Tephritidae; genus Bactrocera; species Bactrocera correcta. Next base: position 42,271,615 of record CM050326.1, read on the forward strand.
TTATTTTTTGACTTTGGGGTATCACACCCCCTAAAAATATTTATTACGGAGTAAAAGAATGTTATGCAAAAAACTAGAGCTTTTGGAAAAGGGGAAGACATGCCGCAATGAGGGTAAAGTTTGCAAGATTCATAAAAATTGCAATATAAACCAATAATACTATAGTGATAATTTTATGTGCGATTTTATTTCTAAAATTTATAAGAAAAGGTATTTGCATTTTGAAAAAGAATAGCGAGTTTGATAAATTCATTTTGTTCATACATTTTTTTATACATATATGCATTTACGCATAGTACATTAATGCTCTTATTGCAAAAGTGTCGACTTTTTTGCGTCAGGATAAAGTTTCCTATGAGCAGCTACAGTTTGAACAATAAATTGCTTTTCTGCCTCATTTTTTGAAAGTACGTTATTAAAATCTTCCATAAGCTTTACTGCTCTTTCTGCCGAATCATTAACAACATTTATTTTATTAACTATGTTTAATCCGATATTGTAAGATGGCTCATCTTTCCATTCTACAGGATTTTTTGCTAAAAAATCTGTTGGTATACCGAATCTTTTTAAGAAAGTTTTGGTTTTTTTGTGAAATGAAGTCTTCAATACTTTTGTCGGAACATAGGCTATAATCCTGTGAAGGTACAATCAACTTTTTTTCTTCGGTATTTTTAACATTTTTCAAAGCTGCAGCTTCTGCAATTAAATACCATAAATGGTTACAAAATTTGTGTAGCAGTTTCTGACTAGCCATTTCATCTATGTATCTGTAAGCATACAAGTTCTTGATCAAAGCTAAATCTTGCCTAGGAGCTTCTGCAGAAACGGGTGCTCTGGCTCTTAAATAAACTTTTGCAACGAATATACAAATGTCCCGAATTCCATCTTCCTCATATTTGCCTAAATTAAACTCCTCCCGAAATAAAAATATTTTTAAGCAATAAATTGCCTTAGCCATCCACCTGACATGATGAAATGCTTCAGGTGCCGAAATACGAAGTAGGATACCGTACCACCAAGAAAAACTACAACTAGCTGGAGTAATTCTTTATAATCTTCTCGTGATTGATTTTCATTGAGATTCTGCAAGGCGAATTCTATAATTTCTGATGCGTCCACAAGTGTATCTTTCACATAGTTATCCTCAACACCACATTTGAAATTCATTTCATTTATTTTCTGCCAACTCTGTTTGAACCTGTGAAATATTTGAACACCAGGACCAGAAGACACTATTTATAATTATTTCCAGAATGTGATGTCGGCAGGGTAAATATAAAAGGTCTCTCTATAATTTTTGCTCTAAAATTATACACGCCCCTTGAAAAAGTCCCATATTGGACGCTGTAGTATCGCAGCAGAGGACTTGCACTTTTTCAAGAAGGTCCCATTCGCTGAGCAAGTTGTATATAACTGACGCCTGTTGCTTTCCCGTGCCTTCCAAGCAATTGTTCAGTACCATTGAATGATATCACTACCGGTAGCCGATCAACGTGCTCTGAGTTGATCAAAGATGGTAAAATTTCACCATCCCAATGAACCACCACTGCAGTTATTTCCTGGTTTTTGAAGGCGCGATAAATTTTTTGGGCGGATTCAACTCGAAATCGTGAACGATACCGTTGAAGGGAGGTTCCGTTTTTAATAAGGTCGTTAACGTCATGTTTTAAAGCTTGAGCAGTTGCTATTAGTATTCGTACCGCATCACGATCACTTACTTTGCATTTATCCAGACTGTGACAAGCTCTGGTGTAATAAAGTTGATTTGCGCCCGACTTTTCTTTACATTACTGGGACGCGGCAAATCGTCGAAATCTTTGGATAAATCTTCATCATCTTGCTCATTTTCACTACCTTCATCTTCAGTTAACGTGCATTCGGGATTTTTACACTCGCCTATTAAACAACAACACAAAAAGGAAAAAATTTCTACTTTTTGCAACACACTTGACACAAACAATAAAAATATGGTGAAACTAAAATTTTTACGGTAAACAACGTCAAACTCGAACCGTATTAAATTATAATCTTACCATGGATGTTAGCAACATATTCGCCGCTCTTATGTTTTCCTACAGCTTTGCGATAGAGTTTCCTATTTTATTTTTCCAACAAGACCCGATCTGAACCAATCATTGAACCGGCTCTCCCTTCGTGCCTTTGGCTTAGAAGAAATAATTTATCTTCCTCAATCGTAATTAGTTGTAGGGCATCAGCGTGGGCAATGTCAAAAAGGTTAATAAAAGTTGCAACAAAATCTTGCTCCCGATTTTCCTGCGTTGTTGTCCGGCGTTACGCTCTTCGCGTAAGTGATACCCTGTACGCTATATTTTTCTTCTCCCGTATAGCTAAGGTGCACCCTAGTGTACATAAACCATCCTCAATTATCACAAGCGCAAAAATGGTATCACCTAAGATACAAAACAAAAGGTCAAGGCGAAATAGTTAAACAGCTCGCATTAAATGACAATAATTTCAATTTGGCTTGGGCAGCTCTGAAAGCAAGATATGAAAACGAAAGAACACTGGTCGATAAAGAAGTAACGACACCAATGAACTTGCCAAAAGTTAAAAAAGGAACAAGTGTAGAATTCATCAAATTAAAATCCACTGTTTCCAATTTCTTGTCGATTCCATCGACAAAAAATATTCCCACAGGCAGCTGCGACCCAATTCTGGTAAATATATGCACCGCCGCATTACCAGAAAAGTCGTTACATCTATGGGAGCAATCGCTCTAATCACGAAAAAAGTGCCCAACGCGGCAACAAATGAAGAATTTTCTCACCACCCAATATGAAATTGCGGAAAGGTTAAAAGAGAATATAATCAAAACTAAGAACATTAAACACAACCAAAACCGAAGACTCAATATACCCCAAGTTTGTAGCAAAAACAATTTAAACAAACGCTTTCACATATTGCAATCGTTCATATCCGAACAGAAAAAGCAAACGTCATGCGAACTAAATATGAGTATGTAAAAAAGGCCATAAACTTAAAACTTGCGAGAAGTTAACATTAACGAAAGGAACAACTTTGTCAGATCAAAAAGACTCTATATTACTGCTTGTCCCATACACATAATCTTAAAAATTGCAAAAGCAAATTTAACTGCTTATGTTGTCATAAAAGACATCATACAATGCTTCATTACAGCACATATCCCATCTCACCTCAAAGGAGCGCATATACAAAAAGAACTACGGGTTTAATAACAAAAGCAAATCGCGAAAGCCAAAATACTAAAAATTGCCAAGAGACACCATGCTGCTCAAAGGCACAAAAATCTCAAACAGCGAAACACAAAATGGACTAGTTACAGAACTGGGCACCACCATACCAACTCAAGTTGAGTATAATAAAAACAAATACCTTAATTCACAATAAAGGAAATGTCAAAAGGTAAGGAAACTTCCCCCCATAACTACTCATTCAAATAATGGCCGGTACGCCGTACGACTACCACTAGAGCCACAATTTTCCAATACTCCACAAATCGGTTTAAAAAACAAAGTCCCTATATTAAAAGGACATACTACTTTTCGGCCCCGCAGGATGGGTGACGCCAATAATGGAAAAAAAAAAAAGACGTGTGGCACTCGGGGACTGCCGCGGTAAAGCTATTGCATAGCATTTTGTATCTTAAGCAATTATAATTTTATTTATTTATTTTATTCATGCAGTATTTCTTTTTCGTTGATATTAATTCAAGTTACACTTTTTGAGCATGGTGACCGATAAGGAAACAAATTTTTCTATTATTAAATAAAAAAAAAAGTTAATATTGTTTAAAATATTTTTATTATCTTACAATACATGCGGGTTTTATTATCTTACAGTAGCTGTTGATTATTCAGGAATATTTATCATTGAAACTATAGGTTTATGATAACTAAAATAAAAAACATAAGTTTGCGACTTAATATCCTCTAAATACCTAGAAAATACCGCGTCAATGCTGGTCCCATATTTTGTTGTGGACTCTTGTGGATCATTATTCATTTTCAAATTCAATGTTTTTGATAGAAAAGTTTTCAACCGCTCTGATATTTTATCAGCGAAGTTAATGTTGAAATCGCCAGCCAAGATAAGTGGAAATTTATTACTATTTGTACCAAGTATTTTCGATCCTTCTTCAGTGTACTCCAGTAAAGTGCGATGAATAAAATGCTTTACCTCGTCCAATTTTGGATTCGGAGAAATGTAAATTGCTACCATAACTATTTGTGGGTCATTTCTAAGTTTGCATAAGCACGCACAAATATCTCCAACAACGGAGCGCCTAACATTAACAGCGCTAACGTGTGCAATATTTATTTCAATATTCGGAGTCATAATATTAGTAATATCATTTTCATTTTGTTAAATAGCTACTCCACCTTTTGAAACAGTATGCCAAAGAAATAATATATGTACATATGCATGTGTCATAGAGCGTGAGGTTTTTTCGTTACAGAATTTCTGAATTCGGTCCCCGCACTCAAGGCCCGCGATAGAAGCTATGCAATAGTTTAACTATGCAATAGCTTAACAGACGCCGTAACATCTCCCCGAGCATGCCTTTGCCTACAAGTGTCTTTCCGCGACGATGACAATTTTTCCTAATGAGTCATCCTGTATGCGCACACTTCCTTCACGGTAGCGCCTTTGTGTGTGCATTTTTCGTCACCGCAATTTGTTTTTCACGCCACCTATGTGCGACATTTTAGCGTGAGGTATTTTTCCGTTACGGAATTTCTGGATTCGGTCCCCGCGCTCAGAAGCCGCGATAAAATCTGTGCAATAGCTTAAAAAATATATGTATGTATGTATTTACGGCATATGATGACATGGCATATATGCCGAAGCAGAGAATATGAAGAGACAGAAATATATCGTCACCTGAAATGCAAAATAACGTAACAACATTTTCGGAAATGTGAAGGGGCATGAATGAAACACGCAATAAAATGGAACATGAGTGAAAAAAAAATTTAATATTGGTTAAAACTGGTTTATATCTGAGTGCAGAACCTGAAAATGTTGAACATATGTTATATTATCTTTGTAATTTGAAGTGGTGAAGCGTAGTCAATAAGACACTCAATTTCGAATTTTTTGATGATACGTTATTTTGCATTTCAGTTGACGATATGTATGTATGCATGCCCATGATTACACTCCTAACGATGAATTTCGTTTTGCTTGTTTATACATATTTTGTTTCACTTTTGACGTTGTTGACTCGGCTATAATCGCGTAAGCGGTGTCTACGCCAGTAAAGAAGAGAAGAAGAAGTTTCACTTTTGACAGCGAAAAATGTGTACAAAACACACCTCTCACACAGATAACATAAAGACATTTTTTATTGTGTTCTCTGACTCACATACCCAAGAATATGAAGAGTCATAAATATAAGTATGTATGCATGCTCCTTATGATACTCCCAACAACAGCAATGTGATATTTTCATTCTTCAATTTTTGCTTTCGCAATGTATGATTACACTCCTAACGATGAATTTCGTTTTGCTTGTTTATACATATTTTGTTTCACTTTTGACGTTGTTGACTCGGCTATAATCGCGTAAGCGGTGTCTACGCCAGTAAAGAAGAGAAGAAGAAGTTTCACTTTTGACAGCGAAAAATGTGTACAAAACACACCTCTCACACAGATAACATAAAGACATTTTTTATTGTGTTCTCTGACTCACATACCCAAAAATATGAAGAGTCATAAATATAAGTATGTATGCATGCTCCTTATGATACTCCCAACAACAGCAATGTGATATTTTCATTCTTCAATTTTTGCTTTCGCAATGTATGCAAATATGTATGCTTTGCGTTTTGCCGTCGGCATGTAAATTGTCATATTGGCATGTAAAAATAATTGTGATATGAGCATAATTTTTTGTATGAATGCATGCATAGTACTATTTACAGTCAATTTGGACTTGAATATTTAATAATTTTATTTGATTTTTACATAATATACTATACTAATAGCAGCAATAGAAATTGAATTTATCACAACAATAATAAATACATACATACATCGGCTATCATATTAATCTTATTATTTGCTCATATGTACTCGTATACGCATGTGCGCGTTCAGAAAATCAAATCATGATTTTATCACTTATACATACATATTACACGTGCGCGCATTAATATGCTTGTTCATACATACATTCATATATACTTATATGTACATACATATATTTGTATACACTTCCGAACAAATAATGCACAAGCATGCATACATACATATGCGTACACATGTGAATATGTCACCAACAAAAAACTGGTTGACCCTGACAACGGAGATGCGAAAGAAGTGTGCGACACTTGTTATTATGAATGTGTGTACATATGTATATGGCTCGCATTTGCTTTCGTTAACATACAGACAAATGTGCCAAAGAAATATAATATGTACATACATATGCATGTGTCGTGGAGCGTGAGGTTTTTTTCGTTACGGAATTTCTGGATTCGGTCTCCGCGCTCAAGGCCCGCGATAGAAGCTATGCAATAGCTTAAAAATAAAAATCTTCAAGCGAAAAGCTTTTCATCGACACCTCATTCTTCTACATCGGTTCATTTTACAAAAAATATTTCGCTCATGAGTCATCCTGTATCCAGACACTAACGCCTTTGTGGTATGCCACATTTTGCGGGACAACAATTTATTATTTAGTGATAAACAGCGCCACGTGAGAGCGACATATCCCGGAAAATACTTTTCCTAATGAGTCATCCTGCATGCACACACTTCCTTTACGGTAGCGCCTTTGTGGTATGCAACATTTGTCGTCACCGCAATGTGTTTTTCACGCCACACAGCGCCACCTGTGTGCGACGTTTTAAGCGTCAGGTATACTTCCGTTACGGAATTTCTGTATTCGGTCCCCTCGCTCAGAAGCTGCGATAAAATCTATGCAATAGCTTAAAAACAATTCTGAACAGATCCTAGAGCGGTGGCGGGCTACTAAACGCCAAATTAGTAAAAATATAACGTAGTTGTATCAAAAAGTGCAAAAATAAATCCAATCCCAAAAAGAAGTTAAGAGATCACCATACTCCCAATCCGATACAGTGACGCACCTACACTTACAAAAGGCAAAGGTCGCTCTTATCGCATCTATGCAAGCGCCCCTCTTATGGGTGGGTTATGGGAATCCGCTATACAAAGCATCAAATTAATTCCAAGTATGAAAAATTCTCTACTCCAGGAATCGAAACCGTTCTCCATTCACGGCCATTCTCTCGCAAGATTTCTATAAATTCATACTTCTAACCTGTACCCTCGGCAACTCTACCAGCAGTATGCCGAAATACATGCAACAGGGTCCAGGATGTTTAAATGAGTTAAGTAGCAAAAAAATTCTACCTTTAGAATGTATAAAATATTGGAATCTTATTTAAATAATAGACAATTTGTAGTGAAAGTAGGGGATTTCATATCTGATGAAAGACAGATAATGGCTGGTGTACCACAGGACAGCGTTTTAGGCCCAACTCTACACGTCATATATACCGCAGACCTTCCAACAGCTAACAATGTTTTAATTTCAACTTTTGCGGATGATACAGCTATAGTGAGCCGTAGCAATTGCCATATTTTAGCATCATGAATATTAGCGAAGCATTTAAGTTCTGTCAAAGAATGGCTAGCGAACTGGCGTATAAATGTGTGTGTGTAACGAAAATATCCATAAAGACCTTGGTATTCTTATGGTAAAGAAAGAAGTAGAAGATAGCAGAATTAAATACATATCTAAACACCGAGATCTCCCAAACCCTTTGGCTAATGCTTTGGGTCATTCCTGCGATCAAACACGCCTTGAAAGAAGAGATATGCCTGCGTATTAAAGAACAACGTATCACCAAAACAGCTCAATCAATTGCTTGAGCTTGTCTAATTTTTAAATAGATTTAAGATTTTATAACTTATCGTTAGGCTTAAAAAAATCAGATCCAAGAAATAAAATAATATTGAAAAAAAAAGTCCCTGGATATACTTTCTCCACTCTACCGCGGCACCATTCTCGTCGTGGAACGTTAGGATCGCATATAAACATCAAGTCTTTTCGTTCGTCGACACCATTTCACACGGCGAGTCAATGTAGGTAGATATTTAGCAATCCACCTTTTCCAAACATGATCCCCCAAGTGAAGAGCGATGCGCCACTGCTTGTTTAGCATACAAGTGTTTCCCAAGTTAGCGTCTCCTATAGAAATCTGTGGCGTGTTTGCTGCCCCAAGAATGAATTCGGTAGGAGTTAGAGGCTGTTCTTGATCGGCAGTAATAGGCAGATGCGTCAGCGGGCGAGAGTTAACGACTTTCTCAGCTTCAATGAGGAAACTAATCAGAATATGCCCACTTGGTGAAACTTCTGCACTTCCTCCGGACCGCTGAACATTTAAGCTTTGCTCACTTCTACGCATTCCCAAGTCTCGAACAAGAGCACTGTCAATAATCGTGATCTTCGCCCAGCAGTGCATATGTATCAACACGTCTGTGATTTCCGTATACGGTGACCGGTAAAATATGCAAGAAGAGCTTGCTTTCAGTGGACCTGCAGCTCAGAACTGCTGATCTTGCTTTCAGGGCTGTCTGCTGGCTACTGAGTGAACGACTTGATGATGTAAGCTTACAACTGGCATGTTTGTTCGCAGCGGAGAAAGTCGAAATTGGCTGTCCTGACGAATAGGAAACGTTGTACGCGACTTCATGTAAGCGTTTATGATGCACTCTCCGGCAACCATCAATTGAACATAACTTGCGTCGATGACACTTGCCTGTACAGTAGCCTTTAGTTGCATGAGGCTGCACAAGAGCTGACAAATGTAGGCATTGTCGTCGAATTAGAGTGGATCGAAGGCGTGTCAATCTCTAAAATAGTTGAGCTGTACAGGTGCTTTGCAGCAGTGGTGCTTGCTAACGGCGGGGTGTAACGGATATCGGTAGGCTGCTGAGAGGCCGATTAACTGATTTCAAGCATGGCTATTCGCTTTTGTAGAGCCGCGATCCCGTCTTCCTAACGCGCAACGGCAGCGGCTGATGATGATCGAGTGGTGGCTCCGGTGGCTGTAAGGGCGGCTGATAAATCACTGGCTGATGCACTGTTGCCATATTGGGCGCTGAAGTCTGGCGGCGAGGTGATTTATCCATTAAAATTAAAATTTCACAAATCTAACCGACGGCAACCAAATGAAACAGATTTCGCAACGAAATAGGCAAACAATTGGAATGCGAAATAATGATATGTCAACATAAAGTGGGGCACTTGGTTTGCTTTCCAAATGTCTTCTATGTAGCAATGTTCAAATGGTTTATTTCTAAAAAACGATGTTTAAAAATATAATATAAGCCCAGATAACTATCTAGAGGTCCTGCTTATGCTTATGAGAAGAAGGGGAAATGGCAAATATACATATTGCATAAACAAATAAGCAGAAGCTTTGCAGTTGGAATAATGTACATAATATGAAGTTCGCGTTAATTTAAAGAGAAATGAAAATGAAACATTCAACTGTAAATTAAACATAGAAATTGAATATTAACATATTTATATATGTATTTGTGGGCAAGGGTATAAAAATAGCTCTATATCCCATATAGTACAAGATATAATGATTTTTCAATATTTTAACATATTGTTCATAGAACTATGACAACTTTAAAATCATATGTTTGGTGATGAAGTCGATTCGATGTCATAGTCTTTTTAAAGTGTTTGTTTTCTTTTGTCTTTAAAACAGCCTGCAATATTAATCATAAAAAGCTTTAAACCAAGAATTTACTTGTAAGCAATTAATAATAATTTATGTATATTATAAGGTAGTTTTGCATCAAAAGATCTTATTTTAATCTTCCAATACACATAACAACTCTAATTGCCTCATTAGATTTGATAGAACGACATATTTAAATAAGCTAAGTCCGCTATAAATATAAAATTTGTAAATTCGGGGCGGGGGCGCATTTTTTTATAAAAAAACGTAAATCAAATTTGATTAATAAAGTATACAGTGTGTTGTTGTTAGCGAAGACATGAACAAAATTCGTGAGAGTGAAATAAATAAATTTATATATTTCACAAACCTTTGGAAAATTTAAGACCAAAGAAACAAATAATGTAAAATTTTTATAACCAAATATTAATAACACTGTTTTTGTATCGGTACGACAAAGACCGTTCCCGATGCAACGACGGAAGGAAATGCAGCGAAACAAGTGGTATCACCACCTCATACTACTTTGACTGCTTTCTTTAAATTGTGTGAAAGTGATGATTTTGCTAACACGATTTTGTATACCCAAGTACCAGCATATTTTACATGGAATGTAGTAGAATTTCAAGGACGTAAGCAAGAAAACCAAGCCGAGGGTTTCACAAATTTGTATTCAATGCGTTGGGACGAATTTACACTGTTAATCCGAGCAATGCAGAATGCTTTTATTTGCGTTTGTTGCTGATCAATGTTTGAGGCTCAACATCATTCCAACAATTAAGAACCCTTAATGGACAATTGTATTTGTTGGAGGATGATATGCACTGGAATGCTAGTCTTGCAGACGCATCAATTTCTGCTCATCCACAAAAAATACCGATCACTATTTTCAACTATATTGGCAAAACACGTTTTTCGAATCCAATGGAACATATGGCAGATGACATTTTATATGGAGTTCGTCGCATAAATTCAGATCCTTTAATGGATTTCACACCGAAAATTTAAAATGAGGAATTGATGATGATTGAAAATTTATGTTTACGAGTATCTAAGTATGTCAAACAAATCATTAGCGCTATTGGACTTAAATCGTCTAATAGATCTATGCATGATCTTTCAAATCAGGAATTACAACGTGAACAACAGTATGATCGTAATAAGTAACAGTTAAATGTTCAAAAAAATCAATTTTCAGCACAAAGTAGAATATAAGTCCATTATGCAAGCTATTTACAATGAGGACGGTGGACTTTATTTTTTGGATGCGCCAGAAGGCATCGGAAAAACTTTTCTGTTATCATTACTGTTAGCAGTTTAAATAAAATTCTACTGGCACTGTCTTCTTCTGGTATCGTAGCCATCTTGTGGGATGGTGGTCGTACAGCTCATTCTGCGCTGATGCTACCCTTAAGTATGCAAGTTAATGAAACACTTACATGCAATATATCAAAAACGTCTGGAACTGCAAAGTTCTACAGCTATGCAGTATTATTGCAGTATTAAAAATCCATATAAGCTTTGGAAAGAACTTTGAAAGATTTACGAGGAAATCAAGCATTGTTTGGTGGTGCTTTCACATTGTTAGCGGGTGATTTTGGACAAACGTTGCCTGTAATTCCGCGGTCTACGCCTGCTGATGAGATAAACCTTTGCTTATAAGTTCATATTTGTAGAGATACGTAAAAAAATTTAAACTTACAACAAACGTTCAAGTCTAACTACAAAACAATGCATCAGTTGATGAGTTTTCCAGACAATTGTTGCAAAATGGAGACGGTGCAATGCCAGTTAACGACACTGGATTAATAACGTTACAAACGATTTTTTGCCGTTTCACTCAACCAAAAGAAGAATTGATTGAAAGGGTGTTTCCGAACATTGCATTGCAATTTAAAAATTTTGCTTGATTGAGCGAAGGAGCTAATTTGGCAGCAAAAAATAAAGATGTTACCGAAATACAAGTAAATACAGCCATACAACTTAATATACCAGGTAATGTGGTTTCGTATAAATCTCTGGATACTGTCACGAATGAGGAAGATGTGGAGAATTATCCTATCACATTTCTGAATTCGATTACTTTACCGGGATTATCACTGCATAATCTTCAATAGAAAGTCGGAGTAATAATTATTATGTTTCGTAATATAAGTCAACCACGGCTTTGAAATGGTACAAGTTTAGCTGTTAAAAATTCAATGGGAAATGTTTTTGAAGCAACCATTTTGACCGGTAAATTTAAAGGGGAAGAAGTATTTATTCCCCGGATTCAAATGATTTCATCTGATTTATCCTTCAAATTAAAACGTCTGCAATTTCCGGTTCGTCTTGCTTTTACCATTACCATAAATAAAGCGCAAGGCCAATCTTTGGGAATTTGCGTCATAAATTTGGAATATCCGGTTTTTCGAATGGCCAATTTTATGTTTCTTGCTCGCGGGTTGGAAAGATTTATTTATACCGAGAACAAAAAAACTAAAAATGTTGTTTACCATAGAGTGTTGAACTAGATAGTAATAAAATCTTTCAATAAACAAATTATATTGCAAATGCTTTAAGAAGCGGGCGGGGTTCAGCTAGTATATTTACAAAGTTTCTTGAAAATATGTTCACTAATTTTTCTGCCACCAATATATCAATATACTCTATAAAATATAGTATACAGTGATTTCCAATTTTTAGGTGACTTTAAACCTTTTTGGTTGGTGAAAATGTGTGACATTTTAATGAAATTTAATGGACAAATTTTCTTAAAAGTTACATGGTTTACCGCTGAATATGACTGGAATTGGATTATAAGTTGGTCGAAATCTCATATCCCAATAATAATGAACTTCCATTTTATTGTTGGCGTTTCTTCAACAACTCAATATGTTAAATGTACTCTAAATCAATTATTTCTTATTTCAAGAAGATTTATATATAATTCTCGCTTAAAAGAAGGATAATATAAAAGTAAAACTATTTGTGTTTATGACATTCAATATAACTTGATAAAATATCATGATCTCCTTTGATTTCACGGAATAATGAATGAGGTCGTCGGCATCCTTGCAAGTTGCAGGAGTATGAAATATTCGATTACGCCCGAGCTTAGCCCTTCCTTACTTTTACCGAACCGTAAAGTATCACGCCGAATTAGGTCGTTGGAAATTGGTAAATTATAGTACGTTCGGTTACCCTGAACTTTGCTCTTTCATATGTATTAAACGCATTTGTCTTCGCTTATTCATGTAATTTATTAATTCAACATATTATCTCGGTAATTCAATTTTTTTTTTATAAGTATGTAAATTCTCATTTTTCCTTTTCATTGGTATGATTATTTACGTGGCGGGTCCCAAACCCAGCAAACAACCCTGCGGAGGGGATGTTTCGCTTCCTAACTTTAGCTCGCCTTCAAACGGATGTTCTTAGGCTACCCAGAGGATACTTGTTCAAAGACCGGAAGTCGTGAGCTGCTTGAGTCATATGTAAAAGAATCGTTTCTGGCCACTCCCAAGTGAATGGAAATTGAGAAGCAAAGTCCTCTCTCGACGAACAAAAACCAAACTCTGTAAGTCACTCATAATTCTCTCTTCTCGATGACAACTGATTAGTCGACGTTGCGAGTTTTCGAGAGAAAAGTTCAGCGAAAGATTCTTTTGCGCGTTGGCCACGTCGAATATCGCTTCCGATGGAACGATGAACTGTACGAGATATACGACGACATTGACATAGTTCAGTGAATTAAAAGACAGCGGCTACGCTGGCTAGGTCATGTTGTCCGAATGGACGAAAACACTCCAGCTCTGGAGACCTCCACTCCGTTGGAAGGACCAGGTGGAGAAGGATCTGGCTACGCTTGGAATATCCGATTGGCGCCACGTAGCGAAAGGAAAAAACGACTGGCGCGCTGTTGTTAGCTCAGCTATAATCGCGTAAGCGGTGTCTACGCCAATTGAGAAGAAGAAGGAGAAATTTTAATTTTTGATCGTACAAATTTTTAGTTTTATACATTTCACAATTAGTGAACGTAATAAGATAAATTTTTCTCTCTGTGATCGAAGTTTGGAACTAGTAGTATTGCGCCGGTTGCATTTTCTACTTATAATTGTTGTATTATCTTTTAAAACATTTAGTTTAATCAGCTTCAGATCTTCTAAAGCCCTGCCTTTTTTTGTTTCTCTTTTAATTTTCTTTATGGTTAGAATTTGTTCAATTTCTTAGATTTTAAGTGCTTCAGATTATTCAACTATCGTTGTACAAAGGTTTATCTTCGTTTTATAGTTTTTTCTTATGTTGTCAATAAAATGTTTATATAGTATATTGCAGTTTGTTGAATAACTGTTTTAATGAAGTTGTGATAATTATTGTGTTGAGTTTCTTACTGCTTTAAAACTTCTTATACAAGGTACGTTCCAAATTAAACCGGACTTTCTGAATCTAGTGCCCCCTGGTGGCGCCATCCACATGTCGACTGGAGCGTTAGAATCTGCTATCTTCATCGATTGTCCAGTGAGAATTTCATAACATTTCATAGATGGAAAGTGAAGTTATTGCTATTTAAGTGTCACTATGTTTGTGTTATCGGTGCGAAAATGAGCTTCAAACATAGAACCAATATTAAATTTTGTTTTAAAATTGGTAAAACTTTTACCGAAACGTTTCAATTAATGAAACATGTTTATGGCGATAATTGGTCGTGGGGACATAAATGACGACCAATCAGAATCCGTGATCAAGGGAAATTCCATTGAAAATGTGCGTGAAATCATCATCAAAAATCGAAATCGTCATTGAATTTCATGGAAATGGGATTGAACATCTCGAAAACATCGATTTATCGCTTACGAAAGGTGGTTGCCCAGTGTCTTCTGCAAAAATTGACTGACAACCAAAAATTGCTCAGAATTCAAAATTCGCACGACTATTATGACCAAAAATCACATTTTATCCATTAACCACTCTGAATATCACCTGATATGGCACCGTGCGACTTCCTTTTCAGAAAAATCCATTTGCCCATGAAAGGAAGGCGGTATGCAGACGTATAGGCCATTGAAAAGGCTTGCAGCTGGCGGCCATACCGACCAACGAGCTGAAACACTCGTTCTACATGCTTTTGGACCATGCAAAAAGCTGTATTGAAGCAGAAGGAGACTATTTTGGACAAAATAAATTAATTTTGCCAAAAGAAACATTTGTTCTGTTTTTTAAAAGTCCTGTTTACTTTGGATCGCACCTTGTATTACGAAAGTTCACGTTCTGGAAAGAATATTGGCGTACTGAGCATACTATTCGCAATACCATCGCTTCGTTTTAGATGCTCTTTAAAAGTTGTAAGAAGATCCGACGTTTTCAAGCATTGTTTCGCCATTATGCCATTTGTGCCTCAATGAGTATATAAACAAGCAAAAATGCCTCGTTTGGGACAAAAAACAAGAAAAGATTCATGAGCTATCATTTCATCCATAAAAAACAACGGTTTGGTGTGGTTTGTTAGCCGGTGGAACCATCGGTCCATATTTATTCATAAATGATGCCGGTGAGAACGTAACCGTCAATGACGACCGTTATCGCGCCATGATAACCGAGTATTATATTTTTCATTATGTATACAAATGAAAAGGTTGACAATCAAGTTGAATTTCGAGTGAGTGTTCGTCTATCCCTCTGTGCAAGCGATAACTTGAGTAAAAATCAAACTTGTAACACTTGTTCTTTGGGAAAAAAGTGAGTACAAGGTCATTAATGGGCGTAATCGGACCACGGCCACGCCTACTACATGCCATTAAACGAAAATCTGTAAAAATTCATAACTAAACAATAAATTACGAATTAAAACTGTAATTTGTCCCAGAGGATCGCAGTAGCAAGAGGTATCTATGTATTGGAGCCAATGGGGATAACTTTTAGGGCGTACAAAAACAGGTATTTACTCGTAATAAAGTTAATGAAACCCGGATATAAAAAATCTTCAAAAAATTATTTATTACGTTTACTCCTCTTAGTTTATTCTCTTTGCGAAGAAAATTCTATGAATATGTATGTATGGCAACATAATACCTCTTCTTTTCAGTCACTTGTTTTCTCAAGCTAACGGTTCTATAAATACTATTTCACAATGTTTTTAAGAAAAACTCTAGTGCAAGAAAAAATAATCTTATACATACATTCATATACATATGTGGGAACAAGTAAAGATGATGCGTTATGCTTGACGTCCAATAGCAGAAGAGATTTATTTCTTATTCGTTATAACTTAAGAACTAGTAAGAATATAATAATAAAATGAATGAAGGATTAAAAACATATGATAGCGTTGCCTTTAGGAGTTAGGTAGAGTTGTATTTTAGGAGTGCTGCGCCGAAGATTAAATTAACGCTGTAATGATCATTCGAGGTTGCTACAATACTCCCCTTCTTGACACTCTGTGTAGTGGCGATGAAAGCAGGTTTTGAACGATCTATTGAAACTGTAATAACGCTGTGTTTACTTCCACTAAAAAGTATTTCGGAAATCGTTGAATAATTTTGTATGGTCCTTTGTATGGAGGCGATAGCGATGGTCGCACCAGATTATCTCGAATGAAAACTTGTTGGCAGGTTTTTAACCCGGAGTGGACGAACACTTTTTGTTTGGCGTGCCAAGCGGTATCAACTGGTCGCAGGTCTCGCATACATGAACGTAGTTGTTTGACCATATCAGCTTCGTTGCATGTTGGTTTGTTATCGATGAAAAATGCTGAAGGTAGTCGCTGGTTCTCGCCATAAACTAGATCGGGTAGTGCTGCATCCAAGTCGTTTTTGTATGTGGATCGTAAGCCCAATAAAATAAGTGGTAAATATGAAGTCCACTGACTAGTGTTATGGCATAGAAGTGCTGCTTTTAAAGTACGATGCCATCTTTCGACGAGTCCATTTGCTTGGGGGTGGTAAGGTGTGGTTCGAAAATGACGTGTACCCAATAGCTGTAGTAATTGTTGAAATAGGGCGCTTTCGAATTGACGTCCCAAGTCTGATGTGATGGTTGCATGTACACCAAACCGTGAAATCCAGCCGTTTAGTAGTGCTTTGGCGACAGTTAGAGCTGTTATATCTGGTATAGGTAACGTTTCTGGCCAGCGTGTGAATCTATTCAGGATAGTAAGACAATAGCGGTTTCCTTCGGATCATGGAAATGGTCCGACTAAGTCGATATGGATGTGCGCGAAACGAAATGTTGGACATTTTTGACGCTGAAACAAACTTCGGTTGTGTCGTTTAGTTTATTCCACTGACACTGCAAACAGCAGCGAGCAAAATTTCTACTATCTCGGTGGACACCAGGCCAAACAAATCGGTCTGTTACCAATCGTGTAGTACCCCTTATACCTGGGTGTGATAGATTGTGAGTTGACCGTAAAAACGTTTCTCCAAAGTTTTTGGTTATGAACGGTCGAACACGGCCAGTTGAGGTGTCGCAGTATAAGCTTCTGGAACTAAAAGGAAGAGCGAAATTTTGTAGGTTAAGAGAGTGTTTTATGTTGCCATTTAAAAGATTTTGAAGCGTCTCGTCCTTAGACTGGTCCTCAGCCAAGTTGTCATAGCTTAAAGTTTCTGCGGAAATTGAGTTTATTCCAGACAGCAGGTCTGCTGTTACATTATCTTTGCCGCTTAGGCTTGCCCAGTTACTACTGGATGGGCGACAAAAGCCCAGTTTTATAAGCGAATCAAATTCAGCTTTAGCGGCGGTTAGTTTCTCGGGTGAAAGACGGCGTGGTCGTGCGAAGACGGGTTGACCGATAGTAATAATTCGTTGTTCTACAGACGATTTTGTTGGTGAATTTAGCGGATGAGAGCGTGTGATATCGCTGTACTCTGCGTGAATATTCGAATGAGTAGAATTCAAGTTAAAAGATTTTATGCTGAATATATACGTTTTTTCAATTTCGCAAACCGTTTTTAATTCGGTTTTGCGATCGAGTAGACATCTATTTTTCAGATCCACTTAGAGCTCGAAATGAGACAGAAAGTCAGCGCCAATGATTGCTTGAGAAACACCAGCGAAAACGAAATTCCACAAAAATTCGCGTCGTAAATTTAGACTAAGTTTCAGAATCGCCTCACCGAATACAGAGATCGGCGATCCATTTGCGGCAAACAATTTTATACCGTTATTAGAAGCTCGGGCTGTGTTGTTGCATTTTGGTATGACGGAAACGTCCGCACCGGTATTTATTAAAAATTTTAATTTTGCTGACGTATCGTATATGCGTAAACGGTATTTCTTGAAGGTTTTAGATTGTTTGCCTAACTCTAAACCGTGGCAGCCGAGCGCTCCTATAAAGGTTTTTTCAGTAAAATAAAATTGCACGGCTCTTGGCATTTAGTTGCTTTCGCACCGAATTTGCCATGGTACCAGCAAATCGGTTTGTCCGGTTTACTTAAATACGAGGTCCACGTGACCTAGATCGAGACCGCGAACGAAAATTTGATCCTTTGTTATTGAACAGCTTATGCACTTGCATAGTCAATTCTGCTATTTCAAGTTTCGAGCTCGAAACTTCATTAAGTGCCAGACCCTCTTGCGCGTGGTTGTGTTGCATTCAAGAGTTTCAATAATGGAATCAGCGATCTATAGTTTTTCCACGGTAGCGACGATTGTAACAATAATCGCTGCTTGTACGTATGGAGGTTGTCTGCTTACCCATAGATGGTGTAAATGCTGTCATTTAGAGTCCTTCCGGCTGCGCGTTTCATGTCGTTAAATAAGTCGCTGGGACGTCGGTCACCAAGTACCATGTCTTTAAGAACACGTTGCAGCCGCCGCTGTTGACTGTCCGAAAAATGCTTAATGATCTTGTCCTGAATGTATTTATATTTAAAATTTGTCGGTGCAGCGTCTATGATGCAGCGAAGCTCTATTAGCTTGTTAGGCGGTACACATGCAAGGACGATGTCGAATTTCCTATTGTCGTTAGAAATTGAAGAAGCGCTAAACCAAAAGTCCAGCGAATAAAAATAAGCTTCGATGTTGTCTTCGGTCATTGTTGGTAGCGGTAGATGTGGAGTTGAATTTGGAAAATCCCCAATATCGACGTGGGAGTACCGGTTGCCAGAAACTACATGGCTGTCGTTCAGCGCCATTCCTATAAAATTAGTATGTTCAATTTACCTACGGGGTCACCAGATGTGGGAACAAGTAAAGATGATGCGTTATGCTTGATGTCCAATAGCAGAAGAGATTTATTTCTTATTCGTTATAACTTAAGAACTAGTAAGAATATAATAATAAAAGGAATGAAGGATTAAAAACATATGATAGCGTTGCCTTTAGGAGTTAGGTAGAGTTGTATTTTAGGAGTGCTGCGCCGAAGATTAAATTAACGCCGTAAAGATCATTCGCGTTTGCCACACATACTTATATAGATAATCTGAATGAAGAGATGAGTTGAAATCCGGGTGGCTATCTGTCAGTCCATCTGAGTAAAAATTAAAATATTTGATGAAAATTACTACATACGTTCCTTGGCACTTAAGGGAGGCCGATATTGCAGATGGGCCATTAAATTTTTGATATGCCATGAATAATAACTAAATAATGGTATGAAACTGTAATAAAGTGCAGAATATTAGCAAAGGACACCATGGGCAAAATAATTTTTTAAATAGGATTTATTTCCGCCCCTTAAATAGCTACTTGTTATTTTTTTTTACATTTCTTTATTTATTGGATTGATAAAGCCTAACAATAAGTATTCAAAACTTAAATCTATTTAAAACTAAAGAAGATCAAGAATGTGGTTGAATTGTGGTTTGGTAGAACGTTGCTCTCTAGTAAGCTGGTAGATTACTTCTTTTTAAACGCGTTTGATCGCAGGAATCTACCAAGGCGTTAGCCAATGGGTTTGGATGTTTGCGAAGTTTAGAAATATATCTCATTCTGCTGTCCTTTATCTCCTTCTTAACCATAGGAATATCAAGATTTTTATGAATGTTTTCATTACACATGTACCCAAGTGCACCAGTGATTGTTCTAAGCATTTTAGATTGGAACCTTTGTATTATATCAATGTTGATTGCGCTATATGCTATACATCCAAATCGGTTTTATGATTGCATTGTATTTGAATTTTTGTTTAGAACCAAGAATTGCATTAACCCTTTCAGCCCCAAAGTTGCTTATAAGCAACTTCTATGTTTGACATCGTCTAAAAGGTCGAATACACAAAAATCTCATTAAAATACACATATGGTTGATCAATTTGAATTCGGGGAATACCAAAGTAACAAGAACATAACGGTTGTGTCATGTTCAATCATGTTATGGCTCATTATTCGAAGCGAAGTTGAGCGTGGCGGTCGTGCGAAAGTTTTGAAGCATATTATTAAAAAATAATTAAAATACTTAAAAGATAAATTAAAAAAAAATAATTTCACAGTTTTACGAATAAATAGAGAAAGAAAAAAATACAAGTCAAAAAATTAGAAAATAATTTTCTATTGTACCGTTAGAATTTTTTGCTTGTGCAAGTTGCTTATAAGCAACTTTGGGCGTTTAGGTCATTCAAATATTAAAACGAGTAAAGCACGAAAAGGGCTGTGTAATGAAGTCCTACAGCAGATTTTGCAGATAGACTGGGACAAATCTTCTGACGAAGAGTATGATGAAGAGTTTTTAGAGAAGGATTTAAAAGAGCTTTTAGAAAATGGTGAAGAATTAGAAATCAATATACTTAAAACTGCCAATCAAGAAATTTCTAAAAGATCAGAAAATATGGATGACTTTATTATTGAAAAATTTGATGTTTCCCAATTGAAATAGAGAAAAAAACTAATCGACTTTCAAGACGTTACTTGGAAAGAGTCAGAAGAAAACATTAACGTAGTAAATAAGCCGATTCAAAATTTCAACACTTTTTTTGATGATGCTTTAATCAAATTGATTGTGGAACAGACCAATATGTATTCCCTCCAAGAGTCCGGTAGTGAACTCAATTGCTCAAATGATGACATTCGTCGATTTCTTGGAGTTTTGTTATATTTGGGCGTAGTCCAGTTGCCGGTTTTTAGAATGGCATGGTCGCAAGAATTCAAATTAACAGCAATAAAAGATTCAATGCCGAGAAGTAAATTTGAGAAAATAAAGAAATTTATCCATTTTTCTGATAAGTCGAAACAACCATCTAAAAGCGATAATAATTATGACAAATTATACAAAATTTGTCCACTATTATTGTTGCTCAAAGAAAAATTCAACAATCTACCTCAAGAGGAACACCAAAGCGTTGATGAGCAGGTCATAGCATATAAAGGTAAGTTCAGAGGTATGCAAATGCAATAAATAAAAAATTTCGGTTATCACGTTAATTGCATATTTTAGGAAGATCATTCTTCAAGCAGTATAACCCTGCTAAGCCCCACAAATAGGGTCTGAAAATGTTCACGCGGGCACGCTCATCAGGAATTATTTATGACTTTGCGCTATACGTTGGTGATGGAACTTGCCCTTCATATGGACTCGGTATATCATTAGACATTGTGTTATACTTAGCATCCGCAGTACCAATATTTAAAAATTACAAACTGTATTTCGATAATTGGTTCACTTCAGTAAGCCTTCTTGTGCTTCTAAAAGAAATGGGAATATTTTGCAAAGGAACGGTTCGAAAAAGTCGAATGGGAAAGTGTGAACTAAAGTCTGAGTCAGATTTAAAAAAGCTTGGCAGGGGATCCTTTGAAATAAAATTTGAATCTAATCTTGGCATTGCTGCAGTGAGCTGGCTAGATAATAAGCCAGTTCAGTTATTGTCCACATTTGTGAGAGATAAACCACTCGAGACATGTAAGCGTTGGAATGGGAAAGAAAAAAAATTTGTTGATGTTCCGAGACCGGCTATTGTTTCAAAATATAATAAACACATGGGAGGAGTTGATCTTGCCGACATGCTTATGGAGCTGTATAAAGTGAAACATC
Organism: Bactrocera correcta; assembly: GCA_027475135.1. Lineage (NCBI taxonomy): Eukaryota > Metazoa > Arthropoda > Insecta > Diptera > Tephritidae > Bactrocera > Bactrocera correcta. Next base: position 42,293,286 of record CM050326.1, read on the forward strand.
GCTCCAATAAGTGGTACATGAAAATATTTCATTGGAGCCTAAACACAGTAGTTATCAATTCCTGGCTTATGTATCGGAGACATTTCAAAATCGTTAATCCAAACATCAAGCATATGCCACTTATGAAATTCCATATGGATATCGCAACTGAGCTTCTAAGCGCTACGCCGGTGTTTTCCAGTTCTACTCAAAAGAAGAAGGGACGGCCTAGTTCTATGCAAAATTTAGAAACCGTCTCAACTCCGGACTCACTTTCTTTTTCAGAAGCGTCTAGTTCGAAACGCCGTCATGTTGTTGAAGAACCCCCCAACTCAAAGCGATATGATGAAAATGGTCACTGGATAGTTTGGGGAGAGAAAGGACGTTGCCGTCTATGTAAAACCGGAACACCACCCTCAAAATGCTTAAAATGTTGTGTTCATCTATGCTGCAATACGCATAAGAACTGTTTTTTATCTTATCACACTTAAAATACAAAACAAACATATATGTATATGATAAATAAAGAGAAATCCCTTGTATATATATTTTTTCCTTTGCATGTATTTATATCACTCAAATACTGCCCTAAACACCCAAAGTTGCTTATAAGCAACTTTTAATATCTTTTGATCAGATCACGCTAGAAACCTAAAACTTTTCATGGCAGTTCATTGAGCCATTCTAAGTCGGCAAATCAAGAAAAAAAAATTTTCTCGTGGTTGGTTTAAGTGCGGTCCTGAAAGGGTTAAAGAGCAAGGAGAGCACCATTATTGCAATATTTGGTAACTCAAATAGCATTTCGTGTCCTGATACCTTTTTCGGATTTAGCACTTTTATGGTTCTAGTAATTTCCGAAGCAAATATCCTAAAAGACACGAGTGACGCGTTAGCGGTATTGGGCAAAGTTGACAACTTAAAGTTGTTCTTTGGGCAATTAGGTTTAAATACCTTTTGTAGGTAATTTGCAAAGCAATATAACTTTTCTTCTTGACTACTTACCCAATTACCATTCAACTGTCTTAGAGGCATGTTGGAATCTACTGGTGGCTTAAAAGACCAAAAGAAGTGTTGTTTGCTAGAATTTGGACACAGTTTTTCAGTGTTCTTCCTCGCGTTTAAGCGCTTTCTTTAACTTTCGTTCAGTAGATTTCAGGTGAAGCAGAATTGAAGGGGGCCGATTTAACTGCCATTCACGTCTTGTGCGCCTTTTCTCATTTACAAGTTTCTCTATTTCATTATTGGTGATCTTTGTAAAACCAACTGTTTTATTGTTTTTTGGTGTTGCCAATACAGCTGCTTTAGTTATTACATCGTTAAATTTTCTTATACTTTCATCAAAGTAATGTAATTTTATTAGTACAGTTGTTAAAACAGCAAAATTTAGTAGGTGTGGAATTTTCTTGCTGTCACTGGGCCAGTAGGTCAGCTTACCAGGCGATACTACATGCAATTTTTTATGCTTATTTAGAATAGTGTGCTACAGCTGTCGTTCCTTAGGATCAATTAGTCGTGAGACCCAATACGTGTGTTTTGCATTGTAACCTCTACCTTCGGGAAAGCTATGACCTACGATTCCAAAAAACTTTTTAAATTGGACGTTGGTAATTTTAAATCGAAATAGGCAGGATAAGGCCGTCAGGTTTAAGTCCCCCCAGCGATTTCTATAGATATTGTTATAGCTTGTAACTGCGCTGTAGCATGAGATTTTAATCCTTTGTGATTTAATCGTTTTGTTACCAGCATTGCTGTTCCATATGTGCCTTTCCATCTGGATGGTTTGTAACATAAATTATAAATCCCGGTATACAATTTTTATTAGTAAGATGCGTTTCTGACAATAGCATTAAATCTATATTATTTTCATCTAGAAATCTAAAAAGTTCCAATTTATGTTGGTTAACACCGTTAGCATTCGATATGCAAATGTTCAATACGCTCATTTTTTATTTTAAAAAGTTTACAAAATTTATTTTTCTGATTCGATTATCCCTTTAAACATATTTTGCAATTGTATCATACATTGGGTATGGTTGAAAATCATAGTTTCAACGCTTCAATTTGGTTGGTTTTGAGGCAATTGCATTTGTGCAGTGTTGCCTTTCACCACGTTTGCATAACTCCCTTGTTCAGCAATGTCATTAGGATTTACTGGTTTTAAAATATGAACGGGGATTTCAATATTTTCGTTAGGACGAATATTTGACATTTGGTGGCGACGTGCTTAAATACCGACAGACAAAATAGAATTTGCTTTAATGCTAAAACCCCCTTCTACCAAACATCTTTCACATCATTACAGTCTACCGAAGGCTCTATACCTTTTATGACAACAACTAGGCTATTTGAGCTCTTCAGTTTATTTGACAAGTATTTTACAACATCTATGAAACTTTTTTTAGTGTATCTTAGTTATGTTACCTATTTTCAAGGACACAACGTGAAAATTGTTTGTGTTAACTTAACCAAACTTAAGAAGATATATTTTTAGCACTCCTTCTTAGGAGTAAAATCAGATAGTAACCACGCTAACTCTCCACATAACTGTTATATTGCCAGTACTATAATACTAAAAGTGCCATAATTCACTGAATTTACCCGAATTTGAACGAAATTGGACGATATATAAAACACTTATAATTCCATCTGATTATTTCCCTTAACAAGTATACAAGTTAAGTTTAAATTTTTATTTCATCTATGTTACCTATTTTCAAGGGCACAACGTGAAAATTGTTTGTGCGTATTATATTGGTTATTTTGGAAAGAAGCGCATTTGAGCTGTGCTCTCGCAAATAAATTCGAGGGAGTTTGCCATTCACGACTGACGTGGTACGCTTTGCATCGTCGTTAGACTCTTTGCTCAGTAAAGCAAATCTGTTGCCATTAAGAATTTCTGGCTTTTTATTATTTGGCGTGCCTGGTTGAAATTTTTTGGTATTGACCGCTGATTTAATAAGACTAGATTTCCTTTTTACATTCTTGTAGCAATTAATACCTGTCTGTACATTCTCACCTTCCATTTTGTTTTCCTTCGCTGTCCGAGTGCTTGCTGGTACCTGTATAGTGGCTGCTGCTTCTGCTGACTGCGCTTCCTTAGTTTTCCTTTCAGCTGATCGCTGTGATGACTCATCATCGCCGTTATATTTGTTTTTGCTAGGAGTTGTTTTTTTGGCTCGACAAAGCTGAAGTAGGCACTTAAAGAATGCCTACGGTTTTGCTGGTGAGCCTGCGAAGCACTCTTATTGTATTTTTTTTTTTTGTTTTTATCTATTTGTTTTGTGCACTATTTGTTAATTTTTATTATTAAAAGTTTGTGTGCACTGTTTTTTATTTGATTGTTTGTTTTTAATGTTATTTGCTTTCTTTTTGCAAAAATCAGAATCACGGAGCGAATTCAAAAACACGTCCGTATTCTTTGAACACTTTGCTTTTTTGCATATATTATAGTTAATTTTAAAACCGCTTTAGTTAACTCAATCAAACTTGAGAAGATATATTTTTAAAACTCCTTCTTAGGAGTAAAATCAGATAGTTACCACGCTAACTCTCCACATAACTGTTATATTGCCAGTACTATAATACTAAAAGTGCCATAATTCACTGAATTTGAATTTACCCGAATTTGGGCGAAATTGGACGATATATAAAAAATTTCTAATTCCATCTGATTATTTCCCTTAACAAGTATACAAATTTATACCGTATGTATGGGTCAATATACAGGGTGATTCATTTCGAGGTCTCCTACTTTTTTACTACTTCAAATTTTATGGAGACTGTTTATTACTATTCGAAAGAACATTCTTTTGCATTTATTTTTTGGAGATTATCTCTTTCAAATGTTGGCCGCGGCTACGTTTCAGAAGGTCTTCTGGTCATGTTAAACTTTAGACTTTACATATCCCCACAGCAAAAAGTCTAACGCGGTAATATCACCCGATCTTGTTGGCCAATTGACCGGTCCCAGACGTGAAATAATCTGCTCACCGAAATGTTTTCTCAATAAATCGATTGATTCATTCGATATGTGGTAAATGGCGATGTGTTGTTGAAACCATGTGCTTCAATTTCAGGCATCGATTAGTCGATTATCATGGTGCGATAACGGTCGCCACTGACACGACTAACACGTAATCTTTCAAAGAAAGGCTATTATAAAAAGAACCTACTTGCACTGAATTTTTCTTTTATCAATAAAAGTTTATCGTTTGTCTATTCCTTTTGCTTAAATTCCACACCGATTTGAATGAAATTCTGTTGTAATATCCCCGAGGAAGAATTGAACGATTTTTCTTTAATTATTTTGCTATATTTCTATATTTACATATAACAATATTCTACCGAATTTTCTACTCTTCGATTGAATTTCTATGATATCTTAGTGAAATTACGTATTTCTCTCTGAAATAAATATAAAATATTTCCCCGCCGTTGAACAGCGCAAGTATAAAGCCTAGAAAAATTAAACTTATGATTTTTCTAATATATGGTTTTAGTAATCTTAACATCGCTTTGCATGTGTTCATAACATAAATATATATGTCATTTAACATAGTTTTTAAATAATTTTAGATCCAAATCCCCCAGAGCACCTAACATTGAAGTCATCAACAAACACATCATTACAGTTTGAGTGGAATTTGCCAATAAATTCTAATGGAAATATTAAGTTATACATTTCATATTTTCAATACATAGGACCAAAATATTTTGTTTCATCGAAATGCTCTTTCCTAATTGTGGAAGCCATATCGCGAGAAACAGCTAGTTTGCAGCAGACTTTTCAAAACTTACTGGCATATACTTCATATAGCCTTCAAGTAGCAGCTCAAAATGAATATGGCGTGGGACATTATAGCAGACCACTTGTAGTGGAAACTGCACCATGGAGTATGTTTTTGATTAAAAACAAAAATCGGATATATTTTTATAGTATTTATAGTTTCAGAACCACTTGAAAACCTTAACGCAGCAACATTTGGTCCGTATCCTACGGAAGATCAATATCAAGCACACGTTGTCATCACGTGGACGATTCCATGTATTACAAATGGAGAAATCCAAACATTTCAGCTCAATATTTTCGGCGTACGTGTGGGGCAATCCAATCATACCTACAATCGAACAATATTACCAGTCTATGATAGTAACGGCTACGTCACTTACAAGGAAATTAATTTAAAACCTGATTTTGACTACTTTGTCGAAATCACTGTAAATATAAAAGGAGTAAGCAAGAGTAGCCTACCAGCATCTACAAGTTTCAAGGCACCATCTGCAAGTAAGTATTAAGCTATTCTTTTTAATGTTAAACAAGGGGTTAAACAAGGGGAAAATACCATAACAATCTGCAAGCTTCAAAATAAGGGAAATATTTTGAAGTGTTACCAACACTTTATGTTAAAAATGTTGCAAAAGTATTATATTGTTATACTTCATTCCGCAAACGAAGTTAAGTTACTCGTATAACCATGTTCATCACCCAAATTCTTTTTGCGAAATCCTATACCTCAAGAATGGGGCTAAGTTCAACCGAACATTTTTTTACTATTGTAACTTGCAGGGAAATACTTTAAGGTGTAAATTCAATCACATAGAGTAAAGTCAGCCAAATGTTCAAAAATATTAATATTAGTTACATTGTATCTTTCACTGTTATTAATAAAACACGCTCTATTATTTTCATTGGGATAACCCATATATTGGCCAATATATGCGGTACAAAGTCACCCCGAATTTCGAAAATCTGTACATTATATAATATATATGGGGACTTGGAGAAGTATTGGTCCGATTCAACACATTTTTGACATACAAACATGCATTATAAGAGAAATATAAAACAGTTTTTAGGCATAAGGCGGCATATACTAAAGACATTATTCGTGCAAAGTGTTATCCAGTTATATTAATTGCTTCTTGATTTGTGTACTAGAAACTGAATGAATCAAGTGGAATTTAAAATTGTGCTACATTAGAAGTAAGCGTGGTTGTTATCCGCTTTCGTCAATTTTCACAGTGTAACATAAGAATGTAAGAATGCCACGTACAAAATTTTGTCGAAATCGGTCAGTCGAGTAACGAGATATGGGATTTCCCTAAAAAGTGGACGGTGCCACGCCCATGGTCCACTTTTCACACTCCCATTAAGCTGTCTCTCGTAAAATTTAATGTCTCTGGCTTAATTAGTTATTGATTTATCGCACTATTAGTAGTTTTCAATAGTACCGTTATATGGGGAGGGAGCGAGGTTATCCTCCGATTTCATAGAAGTTTTTATACGATTGTACTCAGCAAATTTGGTTGTTGTAACTTAAGCGGCTTAGGAGATATATTCATTAAATATATTAAAGGGCGTGGCCACTCCCACTTTTTCAAAATTTCTTACCCACAGATGCTCCTTGCTACTACGATGCCCTGTGTCAAATTAAAATTTTATATCTTAATTTAGTGCTTAGTTTATATCGGTTAATGGCAATTTGTGGGCGTGGTGGCGGTCCGATTACGCCCATCTACAAACTCAAATTTTTTTTCTGTACCAAGCTTCATCGAGATATCTCAATTTAAGTGTTAAGTGTTAAAGACTAAAGTTGTGTTCAACTGTACATAACTACGTGTGTATGTACGTGTGTCAGTTATTAATATTTAACCAAATAATTGTTTTCTTGTTGTGCGTTTGCGTTGCGTTGGCCGAACATTACCAGTACATACAGTAATAAGCCATGCTGAGAAGTCGTTGCGACGTTGAGTTGATGTTGTTGCGAAGCTGCATGTAGCCGTTTCTGTGGTTGCCAGCCAAATTTTTATGTTGTTTTAGCTTTTCGCTTTTATGTTAAATTTTTATAATGAGGGGTGTTGTGGGATCCAAGACAAAATTACTTAGCTGTCAGAATTGCAAACCAATTCTGATTCAATTCAATGGTGTCGCAGAATCTGAATGGATTTTCGTCTTTTCAAACATTCGCAAAACCAATATTCGAACCAGCTGTTTACTAATGTGATGTGAATAAATGAAAAAGAACAGTTATTGGAACAGACTAAATATTATTGTTTAATAGCCGCAAATCATAAAACAACAGAACCAGATGTAAGCTTGTCACATTTAAAGGAAGTCGATGTGAAAACAGTAAAACACTTAATTACCAGTTATTAACCAAGTGAGGCGCGCGAATTATGTGTTGAGTCGCGGTGAACGGGTTTTTAAAAAAGTCAAAAAAATCAAATTGTATTGCAACGAGGTGACGTTGATGGCGATCAAGAACAGACTGCTTTATTTAACAAAATTGACTTAAAATGAAGCTTATTGTAATTACAAATTGCTTATTAATAATATTAACTTACTTTTAACATGTTATTGCTGAATAAGCATACTTTTATAAATTTTGATAATTCTTAGGAATTTCACTTGTTAAATTATATTTTGCTTACTTAATTTGTTTAAGCAAATTACAAAAGCCGGAAATGGTGTTATGTTGCAATTTGCTTTAACAGTTCATCGTATTTGTCAAATGCATTGTCAGGTGTTTTTACATACGTACTCGTACATGTAACTACTCCTCCCTTTATAGTGGAATTCTCCTGAATTCTTTTATTTAATATAATTTTTATATATTTGTGTTTTTTTATAATGACAGTAGCTACTAATATAATTATAATTATGCTTAATATGTTGCAAATATGAGATATTTTCGTATGAATTTTTAATTTAAAAATGTTTTCTATATTCGATTTATGCTCTTCTACTATTTCGTCAAATGTAATTTTTTTCGTGAAATTCTGACTGTCTTTATATTTTAATGTTACAATATTTTCTTTTATATCTTCTACAAAATTTGAAAAATAATAGTCATTAATTCTAATTGAACAATTATTAAATCTTATTATATAGTTTCCACTTATTAATGGAAAATCTTGATTACATGTATTATTGATTTTTAAAGTGTTTGCATTTTTAATAAGAACTGTTTTAACATTTAATTGTATTATTTCGAGTTCTTTGCATTTTACCAGATTACAATTATTTCTTAAAATACAATGTTTGCTTATTTTCATTTGATCTAATGATTTATTTTCTTCAAATATTAATGTTTTGTTTTTGTAAGTAAATATTTCTTCTATTTTTACATCTATTTCATTACTTTGTCTGTTAGGTATTGGGATAATTTTTCGTAGTTTTACATTTTCAAAATTTTTTGGTATTTTTATTCCGAATACTAGAAACGTATTATTAACAATTACTGTTCCTAGTTGTATATATTTTACTTTATTATAATCAATGTTATATTTCATAATTTCTTCATTCGTTAAAATATTCGGGTGTATTATCCCATATTTAGCTGATACCACATTTTCTTGTATGTGTTCTACTTTACTTTTTAATAACTGAATTTTGGTGTACTGATCTAAATATAACGTTTGTTTGTATTCCTCATATAAAAGTTTATTTATTGAATCAAGCTCTCTTTCAATTTTTACCCTGTCACTTTTAACAATTTCTTTTAAGTGATCGATAGCTGATGAAAAATAATAATTAATTTTAATCTGTTCGTTAATTGAGTCGTTCGTTTTTAAAAAATATGTCTGTATATTTTGTCTGTCGTCTTCGTCCATTGTACCAAAAAGCCATTTTGACATACTGCCAATTGCATTAATCAGTCCTCTTTTATTTCTATTTCTAACTGTCTTAAGTGTCAGTAGTTTGTTTCTTGTATCTAACAATTCTCTTTGCAATATTTCTTTATTTTCCAATTTCATCAAAATTACATTATCTGTCATAGCATTAATAATATTTTCTAATTGTTGAATGTCAATAATATGTAGTATTATATCGCTATCTTTCGGTACTGTTTGATCTCTAATCTGTAAATCTATAAATCCGTTTTGTTCCTTTATTTCTGTTAAATCTATTGTCCCGTTACAATCTTGTGTCATTAGAGCTATTATTGTCCACATTATCCATATCTGTAAATTTTAAAGGTCTCTTTATATTACTAGTACGGATTTTTTCTAAGTTTTGTTTTCTATATTTAGGCTGTTCCTTGTGCCTAACTGCTTTATAATTTTTTATAAATCCTTCCGTTCTTTGTTCTGAATAGTCTTCCCAGTTCCTATTTAGTTTGTTGATTGTCTTTTCTTTTTGCTGTTCTAAATTTTTTCTTACTATCTCTTTATCTATTTTATTGTTATGTACCTCGTTGGGTGTGAATTTTATTGTAGAATGAAATCTATCATTATAATTCCTAATAGCTTTTTGAATTAGCTGCTTAACTGATACATTTTTATTTAATTTATATAACATTCTAAATTTTTCTGAAATTGTATTATGGAATCTTTCAATGTCTGCATTACCCGTATGACTGTTGGGTTTGGTTAAATGGAGTTCTATATTTTCATTATTTAAAAATTCCTTAATTCTTGGAGCATTAAATTCATTGTCAGCTACTATTTTCTTCGGTTTTCCTATTTTGGTAAAATAATCTTCTAATTGTTCGATGAATGTAATATGATTTCTATCAGTTAAAGGATATGCTACTCCATATTTGGAAAATTTATCTATAATTGTTAAAAAATGAAATCTTTTTATTACATAGGTGTCTATGTGGATTATTTCATTGTTCTTCGTCGGCGTTTCTGTATGAAAAAATTTTTGTTTAATAGGTCTCCTATCATATTTTACTTCTTGACATGTTTCGGATTGGTTAATTACTATTTGTATTAACTCTCCTAATTTAGGATAATATATTTTATTTCTGAGTTGATTATACGTTTCTTGTATGCTCGAATGCATACTTTCTCTAATATGATACAACGAAATTTGTTTAACAGCTTCCACTTCTGTTTCTATATCCTGTGCTCTCATTGTGCTTTTTATAAATTCTAATTGTTTATCATTTGAAAACATTTCTATAAGTTTCTCTTGTACTATGTTATACTGCCGCTCGGATAATTCCGAATAAATTCCTACCTTTTCTTTTGTTATATATTTTTTAAATATTTCACTTAATCTATCGAAATCGTACTCTGAAATAAAAATAATTCTTTTTCCATGTATCTGTTTTAGTTCTTCTGTCTTATTGTTCGTCAAAATAATTTGGGTTTTATATTTATTAACTATCTCCTCCTTTATATAAAAATGATCTTGTAAATTTTCTTCTGCTGAATGTATTGTTTGCATTGATGTATCGTCATCTAAATTGTTGACTATACTTAGGTCATGCTCTGAAATTTCATCGGTATTTTCATCCTCATTTTCTTTTACCTCATCTTCATTATCCTGTATTCTGCTAAGAAAATCTGCTACCTTATATTATCCTTTAATATATTCGATGTCAAATTGATATTCACCTCGTTTTAACAACCATCGTTGATGTTTTGGTGACATGTCCTTCCCTCTATATTTTGAATGTGAATATTTAATTGGTTGATGATCTGTTACGATCTTAAATTTTCTACCGTATAAATATGGTCTAAAGTAGTTTACGCTCCAAATAATTGCTAAAAACTCTTTATCAGTTGCTGAATAATTTCGTTCATGATTATTTAACGTTCTTGATGCATAACATATTGGGTGTCCTTCTTGAGATATAAATGCTCCTATTGCATAATTTGATGCATCTGTAGTTAATGTGAATAATTTTTCAAAATTTGGATACCGTAAAATTGGATGTGAGCTTATTAATCGTTTAAGTTTTTCGAATGCTTCTATATATGAAGGATCTTTTATATTAATTCGGACTCCTTTTTCTGTGAATGTGGGTATATGTTGAATGTTTTTCATAATTCGTTGTAGTTCATTTTCATTGGTTGTTTGACGATGTTGGAGTTCGACATACGCTTGTCGACGTTGTTCCAACTGTTGCTCTCTTTTACTCAGTTGCTCGATGTGCTCTACGTTGGGTATTTGAATCTGCTCCTGTTCCATTATTCTGTTGTTATCGAATATTTTTTGCCGCCTCGATGATGATGACTCCACGCTTTGTTGTTTTTTGTTTTTTTTTTTTTGTTCACTGCAAAACTTGTTCTTTTTTTTCAGTTATTCTCGGTGGGTTAACGCCTATATGTATATGGTCGTTTCCACTGCGAAAATCAAAAAGTTTTTTTTTTTTGTTTTTTGGTTATTTTCGGTGGGTTAACGCCTTTAATTAAGGTCGTTTTCACTGCGAAACACAAAAGGTTTTCTTTTTGTTTTGGTTATTTTCGGTGGGTTAACGCCTTTAGTTAAGGTCGTTTTCACTGCGAAACACAAAAGGTTTTCTTTTTTTTTTTGGTTATTTTCGGTGGGTTAACGCCTTTAATTAAGGTCGTTTTCACTGCGAAACACAAACGGTTTTCTTTTTGTTTTGGTTATTTTCGGTGGGTTAACGCCTTTAATTCAGGTCGTTTTCACTGCGAAAAATTATTTTATTTTATTTTTGTTATATCCTGGAGGGTCTGGTCAACTTCCTGAGTTGGCTACAGATTCGCAGGATTTGTTTGGGTGTTATAGTTACGTTTATCATTATCCTTGTAATTTTTTTTTTTCAAGGATTACCGACTGCGCCAATTATGTGTTGAGTCGCGGTGAACGGGTTTTTAAAAAAGTCAAAAAAATCAAATTGTATTGCAACGAGGTGACGTTGATGGCGATCAAGAACAGACTGCTTTATTTAACAAAATTGACTTAAAATGAAGCTTATTGTAATTACAAATTGCTTATTAATAATATTAACTTACTTTTAACATGTTATTGCTGAATAAGCATACTTTTATAAATTTTGATAATTCTTAGGAATTTCACTTGTTAAATTATATTTTGCTTACTTAATTTGTTTAAGCAAATTACAAAAGCCGGAAATGGTGTTATGTTGCAATTTGCTTTAACAGTTCATCGTATTTGTCAAATGCATTGTCAGGTGTTTTTACATACGTACTCCAACATGTAACTCGCGTATCCCCAATCTCAATAAAAATTTTATTAACTGATGATGTTCCAGTTTATGAAACTCCAAGACGTATGTCGTTTGCTGACAAAAAATTTATAGATAACCAAGTTGTTTAAATGGGTTAAGCATCCACCCCTTCTACCCGGTAAAACTGGTTAATCCTAATGAAATAGCGCAGTTCACCACAGGATGCCACTACAATACAACTCACCACACACCAACTCACTCATCAAAATGGATGGACAAGGAGAAAGCAGCGACACATTCGTTTACACAATGCGCCGCGTCGACACCTTCCGGCACACAATTTGTTCAAAACCATTCGAGCCACACAAGCCGCACATCTACTTTCGCACAAGAAATTTGTTTACGCTATTCTTTCGAACAACACATTCGCTTTCAACATACGTTTTATCGACAATAATCCTGCGCGCTTGGTTCAGTCCTTCTAATACAAAATCATCTGGATACTGTTTCGTCCGGTCGCCGTGGAATACCTTTAAATTTTTACGTATTTTGTAAATAAGTGTAAAGCAACAAATTACCTTTGCTAATTAAACTATATTATGTAAAATAAAATATTGCATTTTTTCTTGACTCCGCTTAAACATGGTCCTTCGAGCCTTACCGAAAGGCACCTCGGATAATTAAAACAAATAAAATGTATATGTATATATATATATATATATATATGTATATAAAAAATTGAATACATAAATACATACATATATGTACATATAAACAGTGCCAAAGTGCATAAATGTGTATATACAAATTGTGGTGACAAAATTTAAAAAAAGTGCGGTAAACAAAACAAAGCAAATGCTCAGTAGCACAATAAATGCACACATAAAACAAAAGAGAAAAATTCCGGCAACAAAAACAAAGGTGCAGTGAATTGCCGAAATATATACATATACAGTGATGATCTTATAATTAGAAACGACTTTGGCATATATGTAGTTTTCTTAATTTACTTACAAAATTAGATTGCCACATTAAAACTATAAATTGAAACGAATAAAGTAACTAATTTTATTTTAGTTTTACAAAAAAAAAATACAAAACGTGTGCGGTGAATTTCTAAAATACAAGATAAATACATACAATAAAAACTAAGTACGTGCAAGTAAAATGCAAAAAACAAACAAAAAAGCAATCAAGAGCGCAGTGTGCTAAGAATTAATAAACAAAATGTAATGTAAAAGTGTACAAA